>JANEHU010000005.1:0-507811 GCA_027563435.1 Nasonovia ribisnigri | reverse complement strand
AACACTGAAGGAGATTCATTCGTATTGCATTTCAAAACTAAAAAACCTGCTGGACTACTTTACCACATGGGTAAGAATCAATTTGCTGTTATAATAAATACACTTAAAATCATACTCATTTATCATTAAAAATAAAATGATGTATATATTTTTATACCATTAGACTTTTAAATAATAAGATTCTACATACATATTTTAATAATTAGATACAATTTACTAGTTAGTAGTTTGTAAAAGATATTTGTGAAAAAAATGTTTTAAATATTGTCGATATGATGTAAAAATTAAATTTAACATAAAATCAAATGTGTTGTTAAATATTTTTATTATTAAACGTAATATTTCAATATTACTAAGTTAGATATAATGTATGAAAAATTATTCATAATAAAAGTGGATTCTTAAATGTATAAAATAAGTAATATTCAATTGATAATATTGAATTCAATAGACCTACAATAATTATAATTGTTAGTGTATTTTTCTTTGACAATTAAAACTTAACTTGATAATATTTTTCTTATAATAATATTATAGAAAGAACGTTATATATCGTTTATTAGGTTAACTAGTTGTTCCCTTCTATTTCATTACGTTTTCATATCGAATGCAGTTTATTAATGGTAGGGGGTCGTGAATAATATTGTTTAATTAATAAGCTTCAAACACTTATAATAAATCAGAACTGTTGTAAACAACACTTACTTTTGTAAATATCGAAAGTTAAAATCTTACAAAGGTTCAGGATTGTAATAATTTGTACCTACCTAGAATATTGTTTTTCGGTTTTCATTATGAATCAACCCTTTTTTACGTCATAAATACAAAATATCAAATAATATATACCTAACAATTGATAAATAATAAGAAGTCCGGTGTACTACCCATGACTGTATGGATGATACCTTTTACATTATTTATAATATAAACAGACGTTAGACATATTACATACACTGACACAAAGGGACCGACTATAATATTATATATCTCGTCCTGGCTGCGTGAACATGACGTGACAGACTAGTTTTTAGATGAGGAATTTGAATAATTCCGTCATTTTTTTCTAAGGTGTCGAGAAAAAGCGTGCTTGTGACATAATATTATGTGACCACTTGAAAATAAGTATAAACTATACTTCAATTAGGTATGCTTACATTTTTAATGTTTTCGTTATAATATAAAATCTATAAAATGCCTTAGCATATTTATATACAGCCTGCAAAGTCATCAAACAAACCTTTGTTTGGAACCATTTCAAAGTAACATTGATACCAACTACCAATCCATGTGATTACTGAAATACAATTTTCAACTAACAATTACTATTAGAGTGTAAAGCACCTAACAACCACAAATCAATATCTCATTTAACCGGATTAATTTTTTTCTATTAAATCATCTCCATTTACAGATTAACCTAATTATATAATTACGGGTTTAATTAAAAATGAAAATATTATGAAAATATGAAAATATAATTTTAACATAATATGTATGTAATATGAATTAGTATATTATGTGTAAGATTGAGTGTTAATAAGCAATCCTTTTATTTACTATTTTTTATTTAATTAGGTATCAAATGTATATTAAAAACCATTTCTTGTTCGTATTAAAAATGATCAACCATCTTATGCCAATACTGATTGAACAAATAACCAATAATTAAATATCAAATTATAATATCTTGTGTCAAGGGTATTGTTAATTAATTTATTTACTGGGTGTTAATAATTCAATCACGGAAATAGTTATATTAATTTTTAAAATTTTAATGTTATGGTAAAACTATTATATAAAAAATGATTCTGAGTGTTTCGGTTAACTAAAACCATTGTCGATTTTTTTTTTTTTTAATATTAAGTGCTTATAACTTTTAAACAAGAACAAATTATGAATAAAAAAATACACGTTATATGTAGGTATTCACATTATCATAAAAATATAATTCAATTTTATTTTAGATTCTTGAGCGGAGCGATGAATGTATTGGTTTTACAATGATGTGTGTTTTTTTTTTATTTTATTTTTATTTTTATTTTTTTTATTTTTATTTTTGGGTCTGTCATCATTGTTTTGACAGTAAAGTGCTTAGATTTTCTTCATTAGTACCTTTTCTGATAGGAAAGTGAATCTAGTTGAAAATTTTGGGGGTCAGGTAACATTTTCCATAGTTTAAAAGCACTATGAAAAACAAATGGAAAAATTAAGGAAAAACGGAATTTTAGATAACATTGATTTTCGATAAAATCACCTTGGTTTTTGGTGTAAGTCTAAAAAATATGACGGTAAATACATGAAATTTTTACTGAATGTTTATATAAGTGGTTCCTATATACCATACCGTTTTCAAAATATTTTGACTTATTTTGAGCTGTTTACAGACATTTTAAATTTCCAATCTTTTGGTTTTTTTTTTTTAAAAAATCAATAACATTTTATTTATTCGTTAAAAATTCTTGAAAATTTAATAGAATGCTCCTAATATATTGTTTCAAAGGCACATGAAAAATATTAAAAATCTGTAGTCACAATTTTTTTTTTTAAGCATTTAAAGTTGAAATTTTGACAAATTACGTAAAAATGACGAAAATTTGCAAATTATTTGGAGTTAGAAATTCATAAAATTTTTTCTTTTTAAATCTAAGGTTTTAAATTTTAACACAAGATTTAACGTAAGTTTTTCTAATTTTATCAAAAATAAAATATCTAAAAGCAATTAAAAATATTTTTTATGAGTGTTTTAAGTTCATAATTTTACAACATAGGATATTCACTCGATTTCTCATGTAGCGTTTTTCTTATTTGGTTGTAATTCAAAAACGAATAATTGTAGATGCATGAAAATTTCACTAAATGTTTATATTTTCATTTTCTATACACCATTCAATTTTGAAAATATTTTGATTTGTTTTGAGCTGTTTACAGACATTTTAGTTTTCAATTTTTTTAGTTTTTTTTTTTATAATTGTCAATAACATTTTATTTGGTGGGCCAAAAAGTCTGAAAATTTAATACAAGCTTTTTATATATTGTTACAATATCAGTTGAAAAATTTTAAAAATACATAGGCACGATTTTTTTTTATAAGCATTTAAAGTTCGAATTTTGACAAAATTTGTCAAAATCTCGAAAATTATAAATCATTGTAATTAAAAAATTATAAAATGTTCAGTTTTTATAACTAAGTGTTGAAAATTTAAAACAAAAATTCTCATAAATAAATCATACTGTAACCAAAAAATCTAAAAAATATATCAACACATTTATTTTTTACAGACATTTTAATTTCAAATTTAGACAAAATTTCATATTTAAACCAAGAATAATGATTTTAGTTATTTTGATATAATTTAAAAATATTATTTGTTGGTATATGAAACTTTTAGAATATATTGTTATATTTTATATACACGCAATGGCATTTTAAAATATAATTTTTTTGAGAAAAATGAATTTAACCAACTATAGTAAATACTAATGCCTATAATACTAAAATTAATTAGTTTATTCACAATAATATCATCAAATACATTTAGACTTAGTAAGATATTATAGACTGACTGACCGTCTTCCCTCAGAATCGTTTTTCTTATTCAATGATATTATATCATTGGATTAAATTATTAAAATCTAACACAATCCATTACAGTGACTCACTTGTAACCTACTGTACAGCAGAGCGACATACACTTACCCGCCCTTTTTATTTTTTATTTTTGTGTCTGTCATCACGTTTTAGGACAGAAAAAATGCTTCGATTTTCTTCAATAGTACCTTTTCTGATAGGAAAGTGAATCTAGTTGGTACTTTGGGGGGTCAAAAGTCAAAATTTCCCAGTAGTTTTCATGAGCGCCTGGAAAAACAAATGAAAAATTATGGGAAAAACGGGAATTTTTACGGAAAACCAATTTTCGACAAAATCGATTTTGGTTTTTGGTATAACTCTAAAAGAAATGACCGTAGAGACATGAAATTTTGACCGAATGTTTATATAAGCATTTATTTCTACACTGCACCATAGCATTTTCAAAATATTCTGACTTATATTGAGCTGTTAACGGACATTTTCAGTTTCCAATTTTTTAGTTTTTTTTTCTATAAATGTCAATAAAATTTTATTTGTTGGGTAAAAAATCTTGAAAATTTAATAGTAGGCTTCTAATATATAGTTTCAAAGGCAGATGAAAAATATTAAAAATCCGTGGTCACAATTTTTATTTATAGGTAATCAAAATTCAAATTTTGACAAAAATACGTAAAAATTACGAAAATGTGCAATTTATTTTGAGTTAGAAATTCATAAAAAATTTTCGTTTTAAATCTAAGGTTTCAAAATGTATTACAAGATTCCTCATAAGTTTGCCTAATTTTATCAATAAAAAAAAGTTTAAAAGCAAGTCATAATAAATTTTTATGAGCATTTTAAGTTCAAATTTGTACAAGATTAGATATTCACTCGATTTCTCATGTAGCGATTTTCTTATTTTGTTGCAATTCAAAAACAAATAACTGTAGATGCATGAAAATTTCACTGAATGTTTATATAAGCTATTTCTATACACCATTCAATTTTGAAAATATTTTGATTTGTTTTGAGCTGTTTACAGACATTTTTAGTTTTCAATTTTTTTAGTTTTTTTTTTTATAATTGTCAATAAAATTTTATTTGGTGGGCCAAAAAGTCTGAAAATTTAATACAAGCTTTCTTATATATTGTTACAACATCAGTTGAAAAATTTTAAAAATACATAGGCACGATTTTTTTTTATAAGCATTTAAAGTTCGAATTTTGACAAAATTTGTCAAAATCTCGAAAATTATAAATCATTGTAATTAAAAAATTATAAAATGTTCAGTTTTTATAACTAAGTGTTGAAAATTTAAAACAAAAATTCTCATAAATAAATCATACTGTAACCAAAAAATCTAAAAATATATCAACATATTTATTTTTTACAGACATTTTAATTTCAAATTTAGACAAAATTTCATATTTAAACCAAGAATAATGATTTTAGTTATTTTGATATAATTTAAAAATATTATTTGTTGGTATATGAAACTTTTAGAATATATTGTTATATTTTATATACACGCAATGGCATTTTAAAATATAATTTTTTTGAGAAAAATGAATTTAACCAACTATAGTAAATACTAATGCCTATAATACTAAAATGAATTACTTTATTCACAATAATATCATCAAATACATTTAGACTTAGTAAGATATTATAGACTGACTGACCGTCTTCGCTCAGAATCGTTTTTCTTATTCAATGATATTATATCATTGGATAAAAATCTAACACAATCCATTACAGTGGTCAGTGACTCACTTGTAACCTACTGTACAGCAGAGCGACATACACTTACCCGCCCTTTTTTTTTTTCTATACAAATACTTGACAAACTGACGAGTCGGTCATTTGACATACAATTTCGCATATAATTTTTTAATCTTCTTAGACAAGAAAAAGTCCTTTCACATGGTTAGATCGTTTACGATATTATGACTTATAAAAATAAATTATCAGTTATCACAATATTATCACCGATTCTCGGTAGCAACAGAATTTAAATGTAATACAATACTAGGGTTGCCACATTTGGCTAGGGTCTTGTCGGGACGTTATAGAAATTTTAGGATGGAGTGTATAAAAATACTAAATTTTGAAAGAAAAATTAGAGTTCTTTATTTTAGAAAAACTATTAGTATATTTATTAAGGTTACATACAAAAAAAATATTTGTATGCCGTGTGCCCGTGTCCTACGTAATTTGTAAATACCATGAATCCGATAATCGCTGTACGGCCCGACCGATACGATTCTGAGAACGAACGAAAGTGTCCGACGTAAACAAGCGATACCTAACGATTATTATATTATCGATATGACCGATTTAATTGGATTTTAATCGCATACGTTTAGTTGTACAAGAACATGATACAAGTTGAAAAACAAAATTTTTTGTTTTCGATCATGTCATGCATATTTGTATGCAATAAAGCGAAATTTGCAATGCACAGTGTCAATCGGGACATTTTGGTCTTTTGTCGGGACGTCGGGACAGAGAGCTCAATATCGGTGACAGTCCCGATATATCGGGACGGATGGCAACCCTATACAATACACATGTTTTATTCCAGAAATAGACAAGGATTCAATTTAGTTCCGTAACTTATATTAGATTCTAATCTAAACCCGATATATTTGATTTTATTTGTATCGTATTTAGACAGTATTGAAAATGTTATTAAAATTAAAAGCCACCGTATTATAATGGGCCCCTCTGAATACTTTGGGTGGGCCGGCCTACGGCCGGACACATATTAGGGTGGGCCAGGCACACCCTGGCCCCCCCTTAGCTACGTGCCTGATCGTCCGACGCGCCTTTTTTTCCTGATGATATAGGTGCGTTGCCGCCGCCGCCGCCGCTGCCGTGCGACCGTGAATCCGAAAATAAACTCTCTGCTTTTATACCACTGGATTTTGGAGGAGAAGAAAACGTTCACAACGACTACGACGATTATAACGTTATAATAGCACGTCGCTTGCCAAGACGCTTTTGCTCAAAAGCAACAACAATTACAATAAACATATCCTCTCGCCGGCAATAGTAGAAGAGTGGGATGCTATACGCGTTTGTGTGGAGGGATGGCAAGCTCCTCTACACGGGATTATAAAATTGGTGCATATACCTAATATCGTATGGGAAACGGACATGTCAAGTGTTCCATAAAGTACCTATTCCACAAAATTGAAAATATAATAGTAGATACCTACATAATATATCATAGTAAGTAATACCTATTGCGAGAAGTCCACAACCATTGTCACTTCTTGTCAATCGTTTTCATGTTTGTTGAGTATTGCTGACGTGCGTGCGTCATCGTTCCTACCAAAATGAAAAAAAAGGTTTCATTTTCGCTAAATCATTTTTCTTCCAAAGTTACGGTTTGAGATTTGATATCCATTAGTCATAATCCTGTTTTATGTAAATAGTTATTATTTTTAAAATTATATTTACGAAAATAGTACTTTTCCACACACAGTCCAATTTTAGTGACGATGGCTTATGCAGAACAACAGACAATAAAATATAAATCGCATCTCAATATTAATTTATTTTTAAACATTTTAATTTCAAGGGTTCAAATTAATAGACCCCCCTCCTTGTATACGACGCTGGGTAAGGAGATAATATTAAACAATACAGGAATTTTCGTATCTTATAGTCTGTATTTTGTCGAACCGATATCCGTAGGTACATCACTTTGTCCCGGAATGTCGCGATGGATCTCATTGTAATTGAGTCATGATATAGGTAATTAATTGTACATACCTATTACCTATAGGTATTATACAGGAATAAAATATATTGTTTAAAGTACCTATAATAATATTTAGACACCAGAAAATCATTTCTTATCCACCTATATCGTTTGTGGACCTTTAATATAATATGGAAAACTGCAGCAGGAGAATCGTGCATTGTTTATTGGCCGGGTTACTTTAAAAGGAATAAACACGTTTGAGAGTATAGATATATACGTATATAGGTACATAACGTAATTGTGTAAAACGCGTAATTTTGACGATTTTTCCGTGGGACGTGTGTTGTAAAAAATAATTGTAACAAAGTAGATATAGTATAGGTAATAGGTACCTACTATACCTACTACGAACCGAAATAATATGATAATGAAAAATTATAATTAATATCATTTGTTTTTCTTATCGAATAGGAAACAGCGAAGACGCGACTGCTATGTATATTACATTATACGCACAGAACAATTGAAACGGAAAGGAATTAATACCCGCATATATTATTATGTGTATGGTATAACATTTATATATTATTTAGATGCCTATTTTTTTATTATATTATTAAAACCCGGTGGAATGTTGTGCGCGCCGGGTGGAAGCAGAGGACGCGGACACGGACGGCGGTGCTTCGAGAGACGGAAAAATAAACAGGCCTAGAGAGTAGGTTGTAGGCATAATATTATACGAGTGTTGTATACAGGATGGTTCATTAAACATTCTTACCCCCATTATTTAATTTAATAATGGATTTATTCGAATTCTCAACTTTGGAATTTTGAAATATATTTCAAGCCATATTTTCAAGTTTTTGAGAATTTTTATAGATTCTACTCACGAGTTAAAGAATAGTGTCCTGTGGTGATAATAACTTCCCACTTTTACTGTAAACTATTTAGTAGATAATTATTTTGAACATTTTGATGTACTTATAATTCCAAATTTGAACGAGTTTTAGTTATTAAAATGTTTATACCAATGAAAATAGGTCTTACAAAAATATGTGTAAAATCAGATCAAGTATACTCCCATTTATTATATACACGGTTACTTGGGCCATTTTTATAAATATTGATTACTAACAACTTAAATACAAAAACTCTTGAGAATTTGATAACATAGTACAGTCTTCGAGTGTTTCTAAAAACTGCAATTTGGAATAACTGCATATCGAAGTAGAACTGTAGGGGGTGACCATCGTGCTCGGTGAATCATCCTGTATGCAGTAAGCAGTTTAATACCTAACCGTACGTGATAATAAAAATGTAATCATTCGGCACGATTTTTATCCGCGGACGACCGCGCGCAGACTGTGGAAACAATAAAACGAAAAACTCGCGCGTGTAATTTCATACATGTAAGATTAGAGTCGGGCATATACCTTGGTATATACCGCTGTACACTCGCATCGCGTGCGCCTAGGTATATGGTCGTGTAACAAATAATGTGCGACGACGGTAACATTATTATATTTTGTATACACATCAATCCTGCTCGTTTCCTCGGCGCATCCTTTTCGCCAGCACGCCCCTCCCTCCGGCACCCCGCACACCATCGCAACTCGTCCGGAGCTATATTCACGCGAGCGGCCGACCCCGCGACGACGTCTCGGCGCGCTGCGGGACGTGCTCGGGACGACTATAATATAATATGACGACGACTACGATGGGCGCGCGTTCATTATAATAACAATAATAATAATAATAATAATATTATAATATCGTACACAACAATACGATATCCGCGTGGCGTGTATATAATATCATTCGCCAAATTATACGTTTCCATAACGAACGCGCGCGCGCATTCCGGAGACCCGAGTTTCCGGTCTGCCGGTCGACGGTCCGTCTGTCTGCTGTTGACGGCGGCCGCGCCATTCTATATAGTAATGCGCATAATATGTACCTCAACTGTATTATTATATTATTATAATAGTGAATTGAGAAAAAAAATTCATTTAGTGCATTACCAGTTTCGAGCATTATGTCCGAACACATTTTCCGGTACTTATCTGCGCAGTTATACGACTATTATACACCGCAACTTTGTAGGTCTATACGTACGCGACGATTGTTTTTTGCGACTGCCACAGGTCAACAAGTGTTATATTATTTTAAAAACGATTTAGAAATTTACAAGAGAAAATAATATTATCAAGCACAACTGGCACCGTCGGACTAAATCCCTACTGCAGACTGCAACACGCACCTGCTATAGCGATTAATTTCCCCTTTTTTTACAAGATTTTTCATTTCAAAAATATCTGTTTCAAAGTACATATCTATAATTTTGATACGTGACACAGCACTAATATTGGTCTATACCATAGTATTTTGATAAGCTATACTATAATGTGCACCTATGTCATAGGTATACTGTCATTTTTCTTTTCGTGGTACCTAAATCCCAGATTTTCGAGGTGAAAATGTGCGTTACAGAAAATTGATTTGTTGGCAGTTATAAGCCATAAGGTAACTATAGCATAATGTATAGAGTGGAACATTATCGCTATGTTATATTCTATATATTTCAAGTTTTATTGGTTAGACCTGCTACTTGTATTATTTTGTCTTATATATTACAAAACTGTCTTAAAATAATATAAGGCAGTGTTAAGACATTTTTCTGGTTAGTATTTTTTTTGGACAATCTGCGAACACATAACTAATAATGTTCTGTAATATTTTTCTTTTCGGCTCTCTTTCTTTCCCCCCTCTCCCGCAACCGATCGATGACAATTAAGTCATAATATAACTTAGACTGCAGCGATTGTACTCAATTGTGTACTTGTGGAGGGAGGGGTGAGTCTCAACCTACCCTGAACCGTATAAGATGTTTTTTTAGTTGAAATACGCTCGACATTTTCCCCCTGCAGAATCAACAATATACGTTACATACATGGAAAGGGCCTGCTACAAGTCTCACCAGTCACCTAAATAGCAAAAATTTAAATTTTGATTTTGTGAATATTTACATTATAATTTATAACACACCAATAGAATTGACACTCGTTTAATATCTCTCTTCCCACAAAATCAAAAATATTTAAAAATACATGGAAAGGGCTAGGCGGCCAGCAACAAGTCTCTCCCTGACTTCCCCTTACATCTCTGATTATATTATATGAACATGTAGTACATGATGCCGCGATCATATACCTAAAACGCGGAGACGTATTTTTACAGCTGTTTTCACTGAAAACACGGCGGCTGGCTAGCTGCAGCAGATTTTCTCGAGTCGCCTTTGTAGAATTTCTCATTTGGCCGCGTTGTCTGGACTCGGGAGACGTTAACATTCACTATAGAATTTTATTTTAAAGTGTAATTTATTACACAATACGCAGTCGCTGTGTATCGTACACAGTATAATCGTATAAATAATAATATAATATAGTCGCCACGCGCGGTCTCCACTATATATTATAATCTGGTCCGGTTCCAACTATCGATTTGTCGAAATTCCTATTTTCAATGACGATATCGTCGTCATCGCCGCTGGAATCTGCGCCACAGAGGGCCGTCTAAATTTAGACGGTTTTTTTTCTTTCTCCGCAAGAAGTGGCGGCTAGAACTCTCTCAATATATATCTATAATATATTAGTAAGTCCATGGTCAGATTAACCATTAAGCACGATGTATAAGCACAGTGTCTACGACTAACGACGGTGGGTGTGCCACATTAACCATGAGGCACTACATAGGCACAGGGCCTACGACTAACGACGGTGGGTGTGCACTTGAGGTCGTACTTACAAACCAAAAAAAAAAAATCATTAATAAACAGAAATTCGATTATAAAAATCTGGGGATTCACTCTAGTTAGGCGAAGGCCTGTCAGCCTATATTTCTAAGGATATTTTAATAGGCATATAAATTAGTTTTATATATTGTTATTATTACTTATTAGTAATTTTTTTTTTATAATTTTTCTATAGTCAATATTGGTAAGCCACGGGAAGGTTTTTCTATAGAACTGATTCAGTGCGCCCTGCTGATCACTGTGTGAAGATTTCATATAAATTTAGAGTTAGGCCCCCGACAGCTTGTATTGACACCAAGAGTATTTTGCACCTAATTCTCCGCGGGCGTCTGTGAGCCCTGCTATAAAATAAAGTAAATAGGTAAGTAAGAAATGCGGTTTCCGTTAGATTCCCCAACGGACACCATGATATTAAAATATAAAAATTTATAATCACCGTTTTGAACCGAGAGCGGACGTGAGCGGATAGAATCCTTTCTCGTTTAAAAAACAATACGAACGCTTACCCCTTCTGATTATGTCCTAATAATTGTTAAATCGTTTTATGCCACACATTGTTATATTTCTACGATCAATCCATATTTTCCTTTAAACCGTCGCATCCCCCTTCTATACTATTATTTCCCGAATTTCGCTCGAATTGCAGTCGCTTTACCTTCTGCACGTAAAACGTCGATCCGGATAGGAGACGGCCTATATACATATAGTCTTTACATCGTATACGATTGTCCCGCGAAAAGAGAACGGGGCCGGCCACTCTCCTCCGCGGTCGACCGCAATCGATCTCTCGCGCGTAATGAGTTTTCCGAAGAAAACTTCCGGTTAAACTTGGGCACGGGACTGCCGCCCGTAAACGTAGGTGCGCATCGTATATCGCCGGAGGTTTGCGGTCTGAGAACGGATCGCTTATATTATTATGTTTATTACAATAATATTAAAAAGGTAATATCGTTCGTAATAAATCGAAGACGTGCAACAGCGCGTGTATTGTATCGGATGGCCGTCCGTCAGCGTACGCCGTCGGTAATTCGTTTCTGAGGTTTTTTCGATTCAATAAATCCAATTGCGGTGGGACGATGCACATATATAACATAATATTATTCGATTATTACGTTATTATTATTATTATTATTCGTTTACGGTTTGTCCGCACGTTCCGACCTGCAGCGGATACGAACGGATATCGCACGAGATGCGTACCTATAATATTATAATATTATTTTAATCGCGGTCGATACCCACGGCGGTCACCGGTCACTATATTACAATAATATCGTTATTATATTCTTTGTGTACATGTGCAGGGCACCCGTTGCGAAAACGGCATCATTCTGCAGACCGCAGCCGATCGGCGCACGTGCCCCAGTCGAAGCCGCGGACAAGAGAACACCACACGATGGAAACCTCAACGGTCAATGTAATAGTCGGGAAAGGAAACGATAAGTAATGACAGTGATAATAATAATATAGTGGTTTTTTTTTTTTTGTTTTTGTTTTTAATCATTTGAAACAATCATTTATTAACAAAGGAACAACAATAATATATTTAAAAAACATTTAAATGAGTCAATTTAACAAATTTATTCACTGACGAAAAATAAATGATCGTTGTTTAGAATTGTAATTTAACTTATTTACACTTCCGATATTATAATATACAAACGAAGAATTAGGTTTTTTTTTACAAAATACAGTACAAAAAACTTAAGTATAATTTTTGTCTTACACGATTACGATATATATATATATATTTATATATATGTATAATGAGTATAAAGTATATATATACCATAATACGCGTCTAACAACGCTTTTACTTTTAATTAATTATTACATTAATGTTTAACAAATAATTCGTCGTCCTAAAGACTCGCACAAAAAAAAAAGTCGTATAAAAAACTACAAAATAATGACTTAGGGAATAAATAACAGGAACATGTTTTTTTTTTTTTTGTTCGACACATTAATTAAATTAATAATAATACTTATAATTATATGATTATAACAACAACAAAACGATCACAACGCCTTAGAGATCATCACCCTGGCTCTATTTTAAAATTTTTTATAATGATGAGTATATTATATATATACATATATATATAAATAGATATATTGATTGGGATTAGAATACATTTCTTTTTTTTTCAGTTGTCGACGTTTCTTAAGGGTTTTTCTTTTCTTTTAACGGATAGGGAATAAATAGTTATACGATATGATGATGTTAGTAGGGTAGGGCGGGATTAGATGAGGGTGTTAGAGAAATTGATATATATATTAATATGTAAATGTAGTCTAATCGTAATATTACGGCTTAAGCCAGTCATTTTCGAATGTTTGTGTGTGTGTGGTGTGTGTGTATACAAATTGAGAGGGTCAAAAAAAAATGGACTGACAGATTCATCAAGAGGTCTACTTACAAAAAAAATATTTATATATATATAATATATATAATTTAATAAACAGTCTAAACTTGTGTGGCGAAAGAGTGTTGGTCTAAAATCATCGATTTCACGGCCGCTCTTTCGTACTGAAGCTGCTGGTGTATGTTGCGATGATAGTGGTGAGCTTTGACAGGCGATACCTCGCTGAAAACAGAACAAAACCAAAACTTAATAAATACGTTCGTCGGACGGTGTGCACATAAGGGGATTGTTGCAAAGGGAGAGTTTTTAAGGGTTGAATACATGGCATTTTTTCAATTGCATGCGGGTCTTGTAGTTGTGTGCGTAGTACTTCAGTGATCATTCATTTCTGTGTGTGGGTAACGGTAGAAAAAATATGGGAACCCTACCACACGCGCAAGTACAAGTCACCACCTGCGAGTGTGAACTAAAGAGTGCTCGTTTTGTATATTGTATACATTTTGTCGATCTTATCAATGGATTTGATAACGCGACGGAACTTCTGAAAACTGATTTTAATTCGTTAATATGTCTGCTGGAGATCGATTAGGCCAACTTTTAAGATTTTAAATTTTAATTTAGGATACTCAACATTTAAAATTTCAAACATTTTAAGTGTTCAAACAAAATGTATAGTATTCGTAGAACGAAATTTGAAAAAAGTGGCTAAATAGATCTGAAGTAGACTTAATACTAAATTCAAATCACTTTTCAAAAGTATGATCGCATTACCAGCGGTCCAACGGATCGACAAACGATTGGTACATTTTGGTTGGAAATAACTGACCGTTTGAAATCCCCGTAATATTATAATAATAATATAGGCATGAGAAAAGACGCGGCGGCGTTGTGTCAAGTCACAGTGTTGCGGGCTGATATAAATGAAGTCCTCGACAATATAATATTAATATATTATTATTATTAGCCCGTTGTCGTATTGCGCCTAGTCATCAACACATTCATCGTCGGACCGCGGCTGTGCCAGACGACGACGAATAATAATAATTGTGTCTATCAAACACACTTCTATATATTATTATTATTATACTGTGTAACACTATAACTGCAATATTGGGCTAGTATAGTAATATAGTAGGTAGGTACACGCGCATTATGTTATTATTTTGTACCTATACCGATGCGCTATCAAGACATTCCGCCGCCGCCGCAACATTAAGACCTCACACACGTAATAATACGACAATACAATATTGTATTCGGCCGATACAATAGACGGAGACCCGTCGTCGGTATTATAATATAATGCATGTTTTATATACACACACATTCGGACAACGTCACCACCGCGCCCCGCCGAGACGTTTGTTAAAGTACAAAATAATAATATAATATAAATGTACGAGTGAAGTACGCTGCAGAGACGCGAGCATTACTCCAGAGAACACGCGTGTACCTATTAATATGTATATCATATCTATATATTATAATGTACATTACGCTTTATTGTTAAGCGATAACTTCATAGGCGCGGTGAGCGTATATCCACGACTCGGGGGGTTTTGGGAAACTCATCGTGGTCGAAACGTGTGTCATTACGGCGAGCGCATAAGGTTCGGACGACTCACATGTACACAATACACGTATATAGCACTAAAAAAACGTTGGAACATGACGAGCTTATAATGTATGATGTATTATATATATATATATGTGTGCCCCAAAAAACGTTTCGTACGCATGACAAAGAGAAAATATAAATAAAACGTCATCATCACGAGAATATAATAGAAATAAGGTTTTCTTTCCCGGAAACTGGAGGTTGAAAAAAATATTTTCGCTGCACGTCAAAAACCAAAAACTTTTTATTTTTACTTTAATACGGATATGCAAATGGTATACGAGACCCACACACTGAAGCTGACAGCACCGTACGACTAAGTTACCCGTCAAACGATAAAAAAAAATTAAAAATCCGCTTGAATTTGTGCCACTCGAATTCCCAAAGTTTAATGGTCAGGTCCTCCCCCCCCCCACGTATAATACGTTATTACTTATTCTAAGTATCACCATATGGTGCAATACTGTTGGTATACTAATTTTTATAACAATATGATGCTTACTTATTTGTGTTGTTGCATTGGTTGGCGGCCGAATCGACCGATATGACAGATATCCTGCGGTCCAACGCGTTGATGGCGTCTTGTTCCTTGAACGACATCCGGTTTTGTCTGTCGGTGTTAAGCAGCTTCTGCCTCTGCAGTGACGACGACGACTGGGCCGGCGTCAGCGACGGCTGCTGCATCTTGTTGGGCGCGGCAAAGCACAGCGGTTCCGAGTACACGTTCTCCCGGGCCGCGGCCGGCAGCGGGTCCCACGAATTCCTGATGACGTGTGGGTCGCCCAGCTTGGCCACGCTGTGTATCGAATTCTGTTCGTTTTGCATTCTCGCGTTATCGTCGGCCTTCTTCTGGTCGCGGCGCCGGCGGTTCTTCATGCACAACACCACCGCGATGGCGGCCAACACGGCCACGGGCACGGACACGGACAGCACAACCATGAGCACGCCGTTGACGGACGCTTGCACCATCTCGGGCTGTTCCTGTACCACCGCGGACACGTGCTTGGACCTGTCGCCCAGCGTGGTCGGCCGCTCGTCGGTGCAGTTGGCGCCCGTGTAACCGACAGGACACTCGCACCTGAAGCCGCCGTCACTGCCGCCGGTGGTCACACATGTGCCACCGTTCGCGCACGGCGACGACAGTACGCATTCGTTGACGTACCGGCTGCAGTCCTTGCCGCCGAATCCGGGCCGGCACCCACACCGGAAGTCGTTCTTCAGGTTCTCACACGTACCGCCGTTGGCGCACGGCTTGGCCACGCAGTAGTCCACCACGCTCAGACACAAGTCGCCGACGTACCCGGGCACGCATTGGCACCGGTAACCGTCGGCCTGCGCCTGGCACGTACCGCCGTTCAGGCAAGGGTTCTTCTGGCAGTGGTCGGGCAGGTGGCAGTGGGCCCCCGCGAACCCGGGCGCGCACTTGCATGTGTAACTGGAACTGTCTTTGCTCGGCACGCACGTCGCCCCGTTCCGGCACGGGTCCGGTTGACAGTGGTTGGTCATCTGGTGGCAGGTCGGTCCGGAAAAACCAATCGGGCAATGGCACACATACCCGCTGTTGTTGCCGCCGGTTCCGGTTCCGTTGTTGTTGGTCTTGGCGGCGTTGACGCAAGTGCCGCCGTTCCCGCACGGCGAACTTGCGCAGGCCGGCTGCGTGGACGTCTCGCATCTGATGCCCTTCCATTGACTGGGACACGTGCAGCTAGAGACGGATCCGGTTTTCTGCGGAAACAACACACAAGACGTTTAAGACTGGATAATCCGTACATTATTGTATTATGCGTATTTTGCTCGTCGCGAACGGACAGCAGACACATCAGTAAAACGCAAACCCCCTCCCACCAGCAGGAAGATTGAATCCGTAAGTTATAAGTTAAACTTTAGTTTACTGACGATAACACAATACGTGTGAGCGATGAGTATACACAACGGAAATTTAAGCTAACATATTGTGATGGTTCTTCATTTCTACTCTTTACACTCACCCCCTCCCTATACATTTCGACAGATTATAGTATGCGGCAATAACACAAAGAAATTTATTTGACGCTCACCTTGCACGTACCGCCGTTGAGGCACGTCAGTCCAGTAGAACAGTCCATTCCCGGTCTGTTGGTCAGTCCCAGGTCAACGTTGCACTCGGGCCCCGTGTATCCGGGGGCGCACGAGCACGTGTACAGGCCCTGGCCAGTGTTAAAGCACGTGCCGCCGTTTTTGCAGGGCGCGTGGTTGGTGCAGTAGTTCAGGTCCTGGTTGCAAAACATACCGCCCCATCCTTCTTTGCACAGACACTGCCACGGTTTTTGGCAATAACCGTTCACGCAACCCGGATATATCTGACACTGGTCGCATCTGGCTCCTGTCCAGCCCGCGTGACATCTGCGGAAGAGGAGAGAAAGAAAAACACGAGTTTTTAGCAATTGTCGTATAATGTTTTTGACGCTGCTGCAGGTATATGTGTACGAATCGAAGTTTGGTGGGCTAGGCGGTGTAGGTGGTGGAGGTGGTGGCTAAACGAAGGTCCGCGATAAGCGGGGGTGGGTGTGGCGGGGCACGGGAGTTCGAGAGACGCACGGAGGAAATAACGTTTAAATATTATATATTCTCGGCGCGCTGATTGAATCAGATAAATAGCCGCAGCACGATCGATCCATAAATAAACAACAGGAACGATACAGTGTATATGCTCGTATATACATGACGATGACGGTGACCGGTTATGTGGGAGAGGTGCTGGGGTTAAGGTCGTCGGATATATGGATGGCCGTGAACCAGTCGGAGACTTTTAATTACCGACTCGAAAAAAATAAAAAGAATACTAATACTATACATACGTACATAGAGATGTATACGGCACGTATAAAACGGAAAAGCGACGGCACATAAATAGAAGACTTATGGACTCGTATATATGTTTATATTATATTATACATAAAAGGTTCGCAGTATAGATACGCGCATATAATAATATTATATACAGAGGTACTCACTGGCAGGTTCCTGGAGTCATGCACGTTCCTTTTTTCTCGTCACAGCCAGGTGCGCAGATCGCTGTAAAAAACAAAAAAAACGAATAAAAATTTAATTCAAAATTCAAAAACGTTTGAAAAAAAAAAAATGTACACACACTTTATGTTCAATAATATTCATGGTGCAATATGAACACGCACACACGCGCGGTTATAATATATGATGTATTTATCGTTCGCATACATATATAGAGGAGCTTTATATATTGAATTTAATTTTTTTACCCCGGGACGAGAGTGGCGAAACCGGAACCCGGCAGATGTTGTCCGACTCGACGAGGGGCTCGCGCGGACGGTTTTTCGGCGTGTGTGCAGTTTAACATCATATATATATATATTATATACTCTCTGGCTTGCAGAGCTGCAGGGGGACAAGTGGCCGCTGCCGAGCGCGTTTTGCAGCTGCCACCCCGGGGCCAATGGGTTTTTGTTGTTATGTCAGACACACACTACATATTATAATACTGCACTGCTGCAGCACCCTGAATGTATATGTGTGTGTGTGTGTGTGTGTGAGTGCAGCGGACATATACAGCTATTGTTCCCCGCTGGGAAAACGAGGGGCGGCGGGCGAACAGCACGATAAATCGCGGCGGAGGAAAATTAAAATAATAATATAATATTAAACATCGTACGAATGTATGCATAGGTACTGCAAGATATAAGCGAAATAGGACGGTAGTGATGATGACGGTGATATTGCAGCAGAGGACGACGACGACGATTGCGGCCAAGAATGTCGGCGGCGGCGGGGGATAACGCGCGCCCGCGCCGCAGAGACTTAATGCGATTTTCGTGACCGGTCGGCAAGAATTTTTTTTATATACGTGAATAATAATAATAATATATATATATATACTGTATATCTGTTTGCTGATCTTGTTTCGAAACGTTATGAATGGCGACAAATTGCACGGGTTCTGAAACGTAATTACTCTCTTGTGGGATCCGCCGCCGCGATCGCGGGAGAGAAATACAATATAATATAATATAATGTATAATATAAAATAATATATAAATAAATGAAACGAGGAAGGAATCGGAGATGGTCAGAGAGCGAGAGAGAGGGTGAGAAGGGGGGGGGGAAAGAAAAAAAAACGAAAACCGGTAACTGGATATACAGAAACAATGGCGTTTAATAATCGTTCGTATAAACGGTTCTGGTGGTCGGCGGCGGCGGAGCGGGCGAAGCGATCGGGACTGACATCGGCGGCGGCGGCGGGTAACCGATACCCACCGTGTAATTACGGGCTATCTCTTCGACTCGTCTCTCTCTCTTTCTGCGTGTGTGTATATGATTATTGTGTCACCGGTTATAAGAACTCGTGTGCGGCGGCGGCGGCGGTAGCCCCAGTGGTCGGAAACTTTCGATCTTCGGTCGGCGGAGTTTTCGCCCAAAAACGACTGCGGCGGCCGGAATCGATCGGCGGAACGATGCCGATTAAAGAGATGCGGTCGAAATGATCACAATATAATATTATCGTGACGGTCGTCGTCTGGGCCGCGGAATAGAGAAAGAGTCGCAAGCCGCGACCGAAAATCGCTCGTAAAAAAACACTAGCCACTCGCATCGTCATCGCTTCACCCCCCCCCCCCACACCTTTCCACCGACCAACACAGCCACCGACTCCTATACCGAATATGTAATTATTGTCGTCGTCGTCGTCGTCGACGGCCGTGATTTATTAACGTCGCACATAAATAATACATTTTTTCCTATATAATATTATATTAATAACGTATTCCGCGCGTACGCACGAGAAAAAAAAACTGTCGCGCGCGATGTGAGTCATGTGTGCCCGTACGGTATTTTTTTATTATTATTATTATTATTATTATTATTATTATTATTATTCGTGTGTAAAACAAAAGGAGCATAATATAAAGAGATTGTGATCGGCAGCGGCGGCGTCGAGGTATGTATGCCGGTCGGTCGCGGCCACGGCCGCCTGTTTGGGAACCACTGAGCGCATAACAACCTGACAGGCACACACGGCGCGCGAGAGAAGCCCATAGCTATGGAACGAACGTTACCGTGGGAACCTGGAGGACTACCGGAGCGGCGGCGGCGGCGTGTCCGAGAGACGGAACCACCACTGCCCGCGCACAAAAGGACTGGCAAGGCAACGACGACGGCGGCGACGACTACTACTACTACTACTACTACTACTACTACTACTTCTTCTTCTTCTTCTTCTACTATACTATTATTATTAATATTACTACTACTGCTGAGACGACGACGAGAATCCGCGCGACGGAAGGTTGACCGGAGCGACGGCGGCGGCCCGTCGCCCGTCCGACGATGGACGGGACGACTACAACGCCACTCATCATCATCATCATCATCATCATCGGATACCGATAAATTATACATATAAAACACACGCCGGACACAACCACTGCTGCACGGCACGGTTAATTTTACAATTTTCCTCCTCCTCCCCTTCCTCCTCCTGCTCCTCCTACTACTTCGTAATACCATTATTATTATTATCGTCATCGACGAGCGGGGTACAACCTATTATCTCGTTATTATTATTATTATTATTATCATCATCGGACACACGTATTAAAACGCATATTATTACATATTATATTATTATTATTATTATTATATGGAGAGAGATCGGTGGCGTGGAAGAAGGCAAAACAATGAAATCGCGTCCGCGCAATCATAGTATAATATTTTTTCCCTTTTTATTCTTTTTAATTAGTTACTCGCCCCGAATGAAATTTAATTTCGAAACGTAAAATGCACCGCTCGTATACAGAGGTACACCTATAAACGTCCTAGGAGGGTCTCAACGACCGACGAAAACACGCCTCCGTCTCGCTATATAACCAAACGCGAGTAATAATGACGATATAAAAATAATTTAAACGCGCGCGCGTATACATGCACACCGATTACACGAGCGCGGTAACAACGCGGGTTATAAGTCTGTAGGGACGGATCGAACTTCAATTTTTATACTTTGTATTTTCCTGAACTGTTCGACACCAGACTCGAGTCCATTTTTTACTCATAAATTTTTGAATTTTCAACTTTAAATCCAAACAATAGACAGTATTCTAGGATGTGGCTATTTATACTTGAAAAATATATAAATTATGCTTATGATGTGTAGAAAATATATTGAACTTGATTTTTCTCGAACTGTTCAGGAATACTTATCGTATAGTTTTACAACAACAACAAACTATAATACGATTATAACAACAACAATAAAGACGTACCTTTGCTGCAATAGCTGCCAGTCCAGCCGGGCATGCATATCATGTCTCCGTCGTCCGAGCACAGGTAATGTCCGAAGTTGTCATCTCTGGGCCGACAGAATTTCGCGCACCCGTCGCCGTGATAGTTATCCTCACACCGGACCCTGTGCTCGTAGACGAGTCGCGACCGGACGCCGCCGGTCGATCCGGCGTATTCCTGTTGCACCCATCCGTCGCTGAGTTTCAGGAACCGTTGGTCCGTGATCCGCGTGATCAGCGCCGAACCGTTGGTCGTTCCTGCAAGGGATAGAAAATAAGCATCAGTAAAATTGCAAAGGAATAAAAATATAATTAATATTACTAATTAAATTTAGAAGAGTTATGCGTTCAAACGGTCTTGACACGCCTTTATCATATCATATCTATATATTTTGTAAGTAAATAATTAAGGAGGCGATAACGATAAAATATCTATTTCCTATGATGTTTATAGATATAGTTTCTTTAAGGTGTTTTATCAAAATAACAATCACCATCGAACAACAAGTTTCAGTCATTTAATTTTTTAAACCGTACGGACTTACTTTTCAACGTACATTTTTGTAATGCACATTATTTTAAGTCATTTAGCATTTATTTTTTTTTTTTTGGCAATTTATTGCGATTTTTTAGCGTTTAATAAAAACTCAGACCTAATAATAATAATAATAAATAAAAATATTTACAATAAAACAATGTGTCGTGTGTAAAAAGTATTCGGTTCTCATATATGTGCGAGCCAGTGTGTGTGTGTGTGTGTACCGTGAATGTGTGTACACGACGAACGGGAGGAGGCGCCGGCGGACGAACGCGGCAGACACGTCGGCAGAGGCACCGTGGGAGAATAAGACGGTCACCCACCGCCCAACAATTGGTCACACACACACACGCGCGCGCGCGCGCATAATACTTACACACGCCGTATGAATGCTACGTGCCTACCGTTTTCTTCGGCCGTTTCTAACGTCCGAATAAAATGGAATAATAATAATAATAATAAAGAGCCAATACAGCACAAACAACAAAGTGTTTTCGACTCTCCAATAAGCCACGAGGCGGCGGCGTCGGCTACGGATATTATTTATATCGATATAATAATAATAATAATAGTAATAATGGAAATATTTCGAAAATGACGTGTTATCGGTGTCGTCGTCGTCTCTGCGCGCAGCATCCTCGACGTTTTATTTTCGGTACCCACATAAACGTTTCCGGGGGCCCGGAATTCCTATCATTTCCACCGGTTTCCGTATATATTATTCCCGTGACGAGATTATTTCTGGACCCGTCGTATTTTATGTCGCGCGGGGATGCGAGACACCGCGGGGCCCGGGTCTTGGCTCGGGATCAAAACGGGAAAACAAAAAAAAAAAAAATACAAAAATACAAACCCGAGAAACGACGAAATAAAAGGTCTATTATAAAATACGCGCATATCGTCGGAAAAGGGGGTGGCGGGGGAGGGAACGGCGAGGAGACGGCTTCTCAGCAGCGGCGGCGGCGGCGGGGAGAGAGAAAAGAAAAGAATTCCCGTCGACGACGACGTCTGGTCCGGATTTTATTCAACGACAAAAGCGTTGAAATTTATGCGCTTCGCGATTACCCTGCCGCCGCCGCGAAGAATACGACATGCATTTTTTTTCCACTTTTTTTTTTTTTGTCCAACGGAGCACACACAAATCACACAAAAGAACACGGGAACGCGTGCGCCTATATATATTTTTATACATTATACGCATACGCGAGATGAATTTTAAGAATAATTGTGTATACGCCGCCGCCACCCTTTTCGATTTCATCCGACGGCGTTCGCCGTTTCGCGAGCCAAACGATTTCTTCCCATGCGATTTCGTCGCACCAAAAAATCCGAAGAATTATTATTATATAATATTATGTATGTATATACGCACACGCACGACTATTCGAGATGAATGCGTGTATACGACGGGGACGGAGCCAACACACACACACACCACCATTCCCCATCCACCGACGTCCGGAGTTTTTTAATTTTTAGTTTACCGCCGCTATGGCAAACAAAGATAAATAAACAATAACGCTGCAGCAGTGTGTATATAATAATATAATATTGTGTAATAATAATAATAATATATTACTCAATCGTAAAAAAATTTAAACGTTTATGCTTTTTTTCCAGAATAAATATTGATGCACAAACAGGCACCACCACTACCATACAGATCTTATCAAAACGCACGACGATGTCGATAAGTCACTTTGGAGCGGCGGCGTTTGAGTCTCCGCTGGAGTAGTACACGATATTATTATTATTATTATATATACGATAAAATGTGTTTTCACATGTGCCGTATACTACACGAAGACGACGTATTAGTATTATTATTATTATTGTGCCGGTCGTCGTTAATATAAAACAGCCGAGCCGAACCGGAAATAAGAGTAGGTAATTAAGACATTTAAATTCACGAGAGTAGTTTGTGTCAAATCTTTGTCGTCGTGCAGTGCCAGCGCGCTTACGGACTTGTCGATTTAATGTCGTGTTTTTATGAATGGAACACGGCGGGTCCAAGGTCGCCAATGGCCGCGATTTTACTATAATATATACGCGTATATTATTATATGTACCTATATAAATGTACGAGCGTACGACTCGTGGGAAAACGGATACAACGAACAGGTGTTGTTTGTGACTTGTACAGAAGGGTAGGACACATATATTTCGAGGGCGTGCGGAGGGTATAGGGTTTCTGGGTGTATAGCGTATAGACCCAGATACTCACACACACAGCAGACGACCCTACTGACTCAGAAACATAATATTTTTTTCCGACATTTACCTACGACGCATAATAATAATAATAAGATTATGTATACGAGATCACACGCGGCCGAGCGCGCACCAGATAATCGTAAAAATAAAACGTAATACATGGGTAGGTTTTGTGTTCGAGACTTAAAGTAAACTGATTCGTTATCGTTAAAAAATATAATATACCTGAATTTCTTGCAGAAGACGGTTCGTGCCACGCTTCCACAATGAGTGAGAACGTACCCTGTAAACAAACGAAAATACATAAATTAACAAAAACGTTTAAAACAAGAATTTTTTTAGAAGCCCTTATAGGTACTATTATCATTTATCATATTAATAATATTATTTTGTCTTCGGCACTGAAGCCACATGGTAAACATCAAATTATTATAGCATGACGCGTGCGTATTTAATAATATTGTAGTATCATAATTCATTTTTATTATTATTATTATTATCACGAAATACCATCGTGGTAGGCGGTATCGATTTATAATCGATACCAGGGTAAATTATGCAAAAAAAAAAAAGAATGATTTAAAAAACAAAATAATTTATCGCATTGCGTACAGGAATAACCCGCATACAATAATAATGTTTGTGCATAGTTTCTCGATCGTGTAAACTGTTAACGGAGTACAATCGTCGTCGGTTTGGCGTGCACCGAGCGCCGCAGCAGACGACCATAAAAATAATAATAATAATGATGATATAAAGATAGTATATAATATTATATAGTGGGCTTATTTGAAGTAGTAGTATACATATATAGCATTGAAATAACTATTGTGATTCTTCGAGGTTTGTTTCGGGACAATAATAATAACGAAGAAAACCTATCCTTTCTCACATATTATTATTATTATATACAGTGAGGCGCATTGACAAGCAGCAGTCTACAGGTAAAGGAGATCCTAATAATAATAATTCCAATAATGAAAAGATCGATTAATTTTTATTCGTCCGTACAACACACGCCCATTGCGCGCGGCCGCAATTATTTTAACAATCGGATACCCTCTAATTGCCAGTCGTGTGACAGGTAATCTCGAAATATTTCCGAACCAATTAAAATATCCACCTGTATTATGGTTGTAGACGATGATGACTTTCAAAGGAGGAACGGGAAAAAAAAGTAGCGCCAACAGACAGACTGACACACACACACACACACACACATACACACACACAAAACAGAGAGGGAGAGAGAAATATCGTAACGCACTCGAACTCGTTTTCCGTGTGTACTATTGTCTACTATTATTTATAACTATTATTATTATTTATTATCGAATGGAGACGAGCAGTGGTAAGTATCTGAATTCGTGCCATATGGGAGATGAAGCGCGTAAGCCTATCGATTTCGGTCTATATATATTTTTACATTATAACGAATGCACCCCTTCCGGCTTCTTCAACTCCCCGTGGAAATCGGTCAGCGTCCACCACCCGAACATATCAAATGGACCGCAATGCCGCAGTGTATTATTTCCCCAGTGGGATGACACGCGTGAGTCACTTTGCTACAGCAGCAGTCGATCCTCCCTCCCGCAAAGCTCTTGAGCTTTAAACGGATATCTATTATATTATACACGTCAAATCATTTAATCGAACGAAAAATCGTGGATTTTAACGAGTAGGCGTTCCATCCAAGGAGAGCTACTAATTTTCTAGCACGAAATAAAACCAGTTTTAATCAATAGTGCGTGATAAGATCTAATTAAAAAAAATCAAGCGTATAAGTATATAAATAAATAAAATAAAAAAATAATAAAACGGGAGCGATTTTAACATATATACAATATTCGAAACTGGTATTTATGACATCGAGTGTACAGAGAAATACACGAATGGAAGTTTGTTTCCCAGTGTGTTTATCGTGTATTCTACCTATATATAATAAAATATACGTCTGATGTCTGAAGAATATTACGAGAACGGAAAAAAAACTCCCATAATTTCTACCGTTCCTGACAGGTTTTGATTTCACACTCCCTGGGTATCTATCTCCGGCGCACCGAATCGCACGGGTACATTATTATTATAATATTATGTACGCGCCTCGTAAAGGGTTTTTTCTTCCGTCCGTTGTTAGCATTTTTGAAGGTTAAGGTCTCTCCCCGGGACGTAACGGTAAAACGGTCCGCAACCGCGCCGGGGAGGATTTATTATCTCCGATTCCGCTACCCCTAAACGCACACATAATACGTATGGGCAGAGGACGGGGTGCGGCGCACAAAAGAAAAGGCTTCTGGAAAAAAACGTACATAACATACAAACACGGTACAATAATAAAATATAATATATCTATTGCAGCAGTAATCCGGCGTGATGAACCCCGACGGCGGATACCTATCCCGTCACATACCGGAGCAGGTCAACCCTTTTGTTGGAATACAAGACAAGACAAGACCTCTCGAATATTTATGCACACATATCCTATGCCTGATGGTATGTGTGTGTGTGTGCGGGCGCTTACAATACGCACGGTGTGTGTGCATAATATATAGTGTTCATTTATCTTATCCCTCCGGTATAATAATATATAATATTATAGGTTTCCTGTGGCGAGACGAAGGAGGAAGCGAGCGACGATAATATTATAGCACAAGACCGTTGTCGCCGCCGCCTCCTCTTCCTCGTTCCGTATGATATTATTATTATTGTGTTTGCTCGCGGAAACGTCGTGTACGTGCGCGTACACGTATTATACACACGTAACTCAACAATACGTTGGAGCAACGAGATATTATAGGTAGGGCTAGGATTCAATGGTCGTTGCCTTTTTCTTCTTCTAACGCTGCTAGCATGATGATCTTCGTTTTGGTACAAATTTCTCTCACGTCTTACTGTCAAATGGATTTTTGAAATATTTAAGATCGTTTTTGGAAAAAATATTATTTCAAGATTCTAACGGAATTTCATTGTACCTATTATATTATAGCGTCAACTCAAACAATTTAAATCTAACGATCCTTGAATTTGAAATTCCATACGTATATTCCTTACTTAACACTTTTATATGAACAGTAAATACAAATAAACAGAATGCAACAATGTATCACCGAATTACATGGCTACTAATTAAAATGATATATTTAAAAGCAACAATGCTTGGTAAATTGTAAAGACTGAATAGGTACCTACAATATAATAATGACGCGTATTTATATCATAGTTTTTTTGAATGCATTATACAAGTGGGTTCATATAAATAAAAAAAATTAGGGCATTAATGCAATTTCTATATAGTTATAAATATAATACACGTCGTATATATTCTTACCGGCCATGTGAAATTGAAGTGGAACGCTATCGGCGTGGCGTTGGCCGGGAGCGTCAGGCTGTTCTCGCCAAGCACGGGCGTGACGACATCACCGAACGTGCACGTCGAGTTTACATTTATGTTGGTCTCGTAGTGTTTTAGGCAAGCTCGGAACTTGGTCCGACACGGCGTGCCACACACGCCGCCGCAGCACAGGCCAGAAGCTTCTCGGCCCAGCTCGTTGCTGAACGATTTTATCCGCAGCTCGAATACGCCGTTGCAATCCACCTACATAGACAACACAGACATTTCATTAAATTCTATTAGCAAATACTATTTATTTATTTCATTTCCGAACAACATATGTCGTCGCGCTAAAATACGCGACCGTCGTACGAAAACGAACGCGTATACGGCCATAATAATAATAAAAATAATAATAGGTACGTGTCACACTGTCACACGCATTATGTGGAGGAGAGCTCGCAATCGTTTTTCACAATCGACGACGTTAACGCCCAGCGGGTAAAGCGGAATACGCGCGTACAGTAATAATATAATAATAATAATAATAATGCGAGAAAAACGTATACCCAGGCCCACGTCGTTATATATTATGCGCAACGAGCTTGGCGACAGAGATACGACGCGTCGACAGGTGGTGGTGACGTTGACGAGAGGACATAAAGGTCGTCTCCGCTCAAAGGACGGCAGCGGGAGCCAAAACAATGGGTGAAAGCGCGACTATACCTAAAACGGAATGTCCTGTGCACCACGTACGAGTGTTGCCGGAGGATATCGATATAACGACGGTGACGGTGACGAGGGTCGCCTTCCCGGAGACCGCGAAGAGTGGCTCAAAGGTCGCACGCGTAATGTGACAACGGTGCTGGATTTTTTTTCCAATAAAAGAAACCAAAAAGGACCTATGCAATGGACTGGCTGCACAGAGAGAGAGTGAGAGGGGGCAAACATCATAAGAACAGAGATGACATACACTTTAGATCCTGTCACATGTATGCGGGGGAGGGGGGGGTATATCTCTCCTCTTTACACTGTAACAATGAAATATTATTGGAACTACAAAAGAAACCAACTGCATGCACCTCCGAGCGCCGTCTCGGAAGCGGAAAAGTTGCCGATACGAAATCCCCAACAGGCAACGGTCAATAGAATATTTTATATATTGTGCTTAATAGTATGAAGTGGCGTTCGAAGAAAACGCGAATAGCCTGAGAACACGCGAATTTTTTTTTCTCTTCGCCGGCGCGAACCTACACAAACACACACGAACAGCCCTCGCCGACCGTAACACGTATGTAGGTGAAAAAAATTGTCGTCGACGAGCGTGATGATAATTTACCGCGGTGGCGGCGGCGCTATCTCGGCGGTAACCATACTTTTATTACGTGCCGAGTATTATATTATTATCGTCGCGTAGACTCGCACATAATATATGTATACGTGCGTGCGTGCGTGTCCTGTACGAAGCGCATTTCTGCGATATACGATCTCACACACACGCTACAATAATATGAGGCCGTTTGGAAAACGCGACGACGGCAGTAGGTACGCATTTTTCTGGTTTTGATCGTTTTATATTATAGAGAGGTGTGTGTGCGAACGATGACGCGTATCGTAATTTATTGGGCATAATATCATACGCGTTTTATTATATTGCCATTATATTATTATTATTATTATTACTATTATGTTAGACCAGAAAACCAGAAATTCCCTTACAGATCGTGGCGCTGGACGGTGGTATAATATATAGCAGCTATCACATACACCTCTAAATAGGTTCGGGTAATTAACCGCATAACAAATCGTACACGTTTTACGACATTGTATATATTAATACCGTTATGAAGAAAAAGTGTTCGTTGTTTTTATTTTATTTTTCTGATTTGTGTTCTATTAATTAATGGATCCGAAACCGATATTGTCGTGTAGGTTATTACTTATTACTACACGCCGTGGCGGCTCGATTGAATAGTTAATAATTATCATATAAAACCGATAGATTGTCAGACGTTGTGCGCGGGGTAAATTACACCTATATATTAATAACAGTATGCGATTTACTCGTTTTTATTATTTTACATCACAAGTTCCTATAAGGTGTACGAATGGCCTACATAACACACCGCGGCCACGTACGATATTATTACCTAGGTATATTGTTGGTACGCTATTATATTGTCGCTATACTACGGCCGCAGTCATTTCCCGACCATCATCGTTATTTATTTGATTTTCAACAAATTTCATCGCGCCCCCGATGTTCTTTTTCGTCCGTATATAATATTATTATAATCGTCGCCGACGTCGTTCTCTAAATTCTGTATGATGACACGCGTCTTATTCAGCCGACAACATCATGACATAGGTTAAAGACGCGCGAGTGTGTTACTGCATTTTATAAAAGTCATTCATTCCAAACAAAAAAAACAATAATAACCAATGACTCGACACGTTTAAAGTTTCTTTTTATTTATTTTTTTTTCTAATAAAGTTAGGTAATGCGCTCATTGTTAAAGCCACTCGTGTTTGTAAATATACCGAAATACGGTTTTTTTTTCTTTTTTTTTTCTATACAGACAACTACACCGTCGTCCTTTCGATTCGCGTTTTGCAACAACCGCGGCAGGGCCAGCAACACAACGAGAGTACGACCGAGACGTCATAATCGCTCGTCGACTACGACTAAACATTATCATTTAACATGATGATTAGTGATTACACTATTATTCTGCCGCCCCCGAATTCCGATTCGCAGTTTCCCAGACGATGGAGAAATCTCGGAGACGTGGCATGGCACAACACCGAGATAATAAGGAAATGAATAAGGACCGGCTGCCTACTTCTAATACACTTATCGGGATACTCTCGTGGGCCCGAACACTGATTTCTGTAATATTCTATACTAGACTAGCAATTCAGAATGAAACGAATACCAAAAACCTACTTAATAATTATTGAAGCTGTTCTGCCGTGTTGTTTGGTTTGAAAAAATGTTCATCCATATAAAAATTGCGAGCTATCAAGATACAACATCGCAGAAGTCTGTGGTCCGAAGACAACGTCAGATTAGTTAGACAACACTAGTTGGTGATAACTGATAACCATATTACTAGCTCTCCTCTTCCGACACACGTCATTATCGATGGGTAAGGCCCATCCGTTTCTTTATTATCTGAGCACACACCACGCGTCGTATGCCTTATCTGCGGCGACTACGCTGATAAGTCCGAATGCAATACTAAACCAATAAGTTGACGTCCGATCATTGAACAGTACCGTCCTATGGTCACAAATGAACCGGTAGTACGATGACGGGGGAGCGAAATATCTAATCAGCACACAGGTAATCCCATCACTTCACCCCCTCGCCACGCGTCGATAACGACCGTGACAGTTCCGAGAAGAGACAGAATTACTTAGATCGAGTAGGTACATAACAACAATATCCGACAACGACGTAGTTACTCGTTATCACGAGCTAAACAATATTATAATAACAATATTATACTAATAATAAGTAATAACGATTAGATTATTATATAATTATAAACAGAAATTAAAAACGAACACCACTTGCAGTCTGCGACCGGACGGTCGGCCACCACGGATGGTCTTTAATACTATAATGGGACCGCCGCGCCGACGACGACGGACTTTATGGGGTTATATTATTATTATTAACACTCGTAGCGCGTAAAATCATCGAAAAAGCGATAGTTATAAAAAAATAAAAACCATCATATCATATATAAATATACCAACACACGCGTATCACATCGGTTATGACGATAGTAATATGTGTATATGTATATTTCGTGGACGGGGAGAGATATAAATAAAACGGGACGACGAGGCAATGAGGCAGAGAGGAAGGTACGCAGCGCGCGTGGGGAACGGGAGACCGTATATATGTCAGCGGACCGTATTATTATTAAAAACCGGGTTATGGGCATCTTTGTTTAATTATATTTTATACCGGCCGTTGTGTCAGGTTGACGTTGAACAGGAGGATTTTAACGAGAACGGCCCGTCCGCAGCTAGACGAAACGAATGGAATTCGTAAGTATTATACTTGATAATAGTAATAATTATTAATTGCCGTCGTGACGACGACGATGCGTTTCGGACGCGTGTGCGTTACATTATTATTATCGGGATTCGGGACGTCGACGGAGCGTTATCGTGAAGTGATGGACGACGGTCGGTCCCGCGGTCAGAGCGAGTTTTTGGCATACCTACCTTTATCATCGTGTAATACCGCGACCGAGGTTGTGGAATATTAACAACAACGACCGACGAGATTTTGTGTCAGATTTATTTTCGTCACTCGGCAGTCGGCGACAATGATATTATTATGATGATAATAACGTTATTGCGGGTGGAGAGGGGGCACGACCCTCGTCGACGACCACAACAATCTATCGGTGTGGTCCTCGTGGGAATATTATAATAATATTAATATAATAACGAGGATCCGAGGAGGGCAAAAAAATGTGCACGATCAGACTGTTTGCGATATTTTATTACAATAATAACAACATCCATAATTTTCTACTCACGTTTGTAACGACGAATGTGATGATGCATACAATGCAATACAGACACCACCGGTACCGCATGGTCGTCGTCGTCGACGCACGGCGCACTGATAACGGACGCGACACTTGTGTGCGCGAAAATGATATTTCGTTTTGTTCTCGGAACACGCGGCGAATATCCCGCCGACTTAGACTTGGACGTTTTCCGGAACGCGAGTACGTGGAACGCAACGCATCGCAGAGAACACACTTTTGCGAAATTCAGTGACGACGCGCACACGGTGGATTATTACTATTACTGATAGTGATAATAACAACAACAACGATGATAATATTTAGACGAGGACGTCGAACACCCGTGGTAGACGATAAAAACGCACTTTTAAATAAGTAATATTTATAGATATAAAATTAATTATCACACAACACGATTAATAGAGGTGGTAATAATAAATGTGATATAATAATTCATGTGTACACAAACCGTATAAAATAGTGAAAAAAAAATTTTCAATAATAATAATAATAATAAATAATTTACGTTACGAATGTTTATTTTATCAATACAACATATAATATTTCTGTAGCCGGTGGAAAAAAAAACTACGATAACGCGAACCACTGAGACACGGCGCGGTGTAGCAAGAGAGACGCGCGAGCGCTATCGAACGGTCGCGGATCGACGACTGTGGCGGACTGACGGTGTGACGGATACGAATATTATACGATACCGGCCGCCCCGGAGGATACGTTCTTGCGACGGCGGCGGCGGTGCTCGTGCGTGAGCGTGTTTCCAGTCTGCCGCCAGGTGTCGGCACCGTACGCCCATCCCCCCCGGGCACCAGGTGACACACGCCGCCGATCGCACGGTAGTCACCCCTCTCTCGTCGCGGGGTGGTTGTGCCGCGTTCGGGGCTTGTACGTTATTATTATTGTACCTACAATAAGTTTTTTTTTACGATTATTACTATTATTATTTTCACAATCGCCCAACCCCCACCACCGACACCACCGAGGAACGGAGGAGACGTACCTAATATATTATATTTATATTTTATACACTGATATCGCGATGGCCGAACGCCCAAAGTTATTATATTATTACGTTATCCGTGTGCAGTATTCGAACCGACACCCAAATAAAAGAAAAATATACGCTCTGACACCAAAGTCGGGAAAACAAATTAAAACGTTATAGTTATTGCAATTTTAATGAACGCTTAGATTGTTTGTACAATTTAACGAGTATCTTGTGGCCCAAATTCTTTTCATTTTTTAAAATATGATAATGTCCTGCATTCGTTCCTGTAATCCTGTTTAATTGATAAGCTGTTGGAATTTTTGAAAAGTTACCTAATGTTTCAATATAACTAGATAAGAGTTATTAAACTATATGTGTAATTTGTGCTAAAGTTGATTTTATAATAGGTTGATCCATAATAATAGATTTGTTAGATATGGAATATGATGATTTGAAAATTATAATAGTATATAACGTTGATATATATCAACACTTTATATATTTGTAAAATTATTTTTCAAAGATTATTATTCTTACGTTTTAAATGCACAGAAACCACTTCATTTTAATTTTAATTTAGATGGAATATTTTAAAAAACATTTTCTTCGAGTTTTATACGGTTAAAATGTTTAAAAAAAACACTGATTTTAAATGGTAAAAAAATTTAATAATTGAAAATATGGTTCTCAAATAACTATACTTAAAAATTCCAAAATCATTATTAAAGTAAAAAAGGGGATAAGCATAATACTTGGAAAATCATCATCCTGTAATTTGTATAATATACGATGCACCATGCACGGATAATAATTAGAATAGTTCTATTAAATGCGTCGTGCCGTCGTGTACACAAAGTTTACTCCTGTTATTTTCGTTTTCCCAGCTACCCATAATTTTATAATAACTACGTTTTATAGGTATACTTACTCACATTAAATTTTCGATATCATGACTAAGTTGAAAATCGAAATGTTCTATTAACAGGATCTACGAATCTATATAAAATACAAGTATAATATAAGTCCAAAATTGTTAATATGGAAAATATTTTTATTTTGTTATATAGCGAAGGACATTTTTAAAGTGAGCTATAACTAACCGTACAGCTGTAGAAGGTAATCATTTTTTCTGAGGAATTAAAGTCTTATTAAAATCCAATATCATTATTAAATATTTTTTTATAGATGTACAAATGCAATACAGTGCATGCGTTGTTTATTCATCGCTGTATTATAAAAGCGGTCTGCTGTGGACCTGTTGTTTCGCTAAAAAAAATTGAGACCACGATGCGATTTTTCCGTCAAACGCGCCACGATTTGAATGTTAAATTACCGCCGTGCTTGCGTGCCTACAAAAAAATTCGCGTGGGACGTTTAAAAATGCAATTCCCGTATTCGTCGGACACGATGTGTCGTAATAATGTTATTGTGTGTGTTGTGCTATATATTATAATATTATTTTACTCGCACGTCGCGTCGTCGGTCTCTCGGAAAATTATTCTTAAACAATAAGTCGTCTTCCCGCCATCGTTGTGGTGTCGTGTTCATTGCGCTAAATGACTAAATGGATGATTGATTTGCGTATTGCAATACTAAATAAATATCAATTTTTTCTACGACTTGAAAATTAAACTCAATAAAAACTATGTTGATTTCGATTTTTTTCATCTACTCCGTTTGCTGATATAAAATAGATATTGAATGTAAATTATGTAAATAATATTTTTATTTATCTGTCGATAACTTTAGAGTAAGAAGACATAATGGGGGCTACGGCAAAAAAAATTGGGCAATTTGGGTATAATTACCTTGTATTATCTATCAGTCCTCAATATAGTCTTCACGGTCATATAACGTACAAGACGTTTTTCGTGATATCAAATAAAATACAGAGACTGCAGTATATTATTATAGTTTCACAACAATATCGTTTGTTATTATTTTAGATTCTGGGCGATGAATGTGTTGGTTTTATGCAATGGTATTAAGTATTTTTTAATTTAATATTGTGATGGAAAATTATACTAAACGACTACTATATGTAAATAATATTGCATAATTTATTCCAAAAATTTACATTTTTATTTATCCAAATATATATACAGTTTACATAGTTTATCATTGATTTACCTATTTATACAGTTCGATTTTATTGGTTATTAAACTCATATACATATCCAATATAATGAGTATTGTATAGTCTACAATATGAAACTATGAATGACATTTTTGCGTTTTCTTTTAAACACTTAAAAAAAGGAGAAATATATTTTTTATTATCATAGTAACTATACCTACATTATTATGATATATATACTATATATACCAATAATAAACGGATTAAAAACATTCTCTAAACGAACTAAGTAGGTATGTACTATACTATTTAATAATACTATTTGTTTTTTTATTGTTTTAGGCGTCGAAAAAATTATGAGAATTCAACATGGTCAAATGTTGCTGAATCTCATCGTGTGATTTTTTTAATTTTATCACGCTGGCGCGTTAGAAATCAACGTTAACCCAATTTTTATAGTGCCAAATTGTATATGATCGCTGTCCTTCGTCGTTTAACTTGCACTAAAACTCATTTATTCAGATTCCAATAACTACTGAGCCATATGAAAATACTACCTATATATAAACGCATAAAGCCACGATATGTCTCCTATATATATATTTAATAGATTTGGAATGTGTGAATTACCTAATGCATAAGATATGGTCCACTCATTGCCAGACTTATCGTAAAAAAATCTATATCATTATGAGGAAAAGACCAAGAAGTAAAATTATATTCAACTGTATAAAATAAATAGGTACTACCTCCAAATTCAAACGATTTTAAATATATACACTGCATTCGTTACCGTATAATAATATAATATAGGACCAGAAGTGACTGTATTATACTGCACCTATCTATATATAATATATATTTATAAAATTACAAGACATGAATAATTGAATGGAACTAGCGAATTCTACAGAGTTTTATAATTAAAATGAACTGTTGGAATAAAAGTCGAAAATACAAAGTGAAAGATACCTAATATTATGTATAGGTATACCTACAGCTATCTATAATCTATATATTCGTCCGAGACGCTCGAAATTGCATATTTATATTATAACATATTAATAATAAGAACTGGTGATGATGATATGCCCCGCAGCGTTTATATGGACGAAAACAATGGACGATGCGATGGACGGTCTAGCAAACAAACATAATAATAATAATATTACGTTATCCAACTGTATAATGTACGCGTCCGTGTATGAAACTGTGCGCGAGCGGAAGAGTTTAACTTCCGGACACCACCGTCCACCATCGTCCACCACTGCGCTACTGCATAGGAGCAGCAGCAGCGGCCATAATATAGCCTATTCTCTATAGGTACATAAATTATAATATTATATACTATATTGCAGATTTAAACGAACTCGCAATTTCAGTTTTAATATTATGTATATATTATATATATACAGAGCGATTCACCAAGCATGCACCTTTGCTACTACCCCTTCATTTTTGCTTTAATAATGCATTTATTTAAGTTCTTATTTTTTGAATATTGAACTATATAGTAATTAATATGACCCGTGATACCAAATCTTTGATTAGTCTACACAATTGTTTAAGAATAGTGTCCTGTGGCGATATTAACTTATTTTATTCAAATGAGATCAATTTCTTTTATAAAATCGTTAAGCAGACGGTTTTTTTTTTAAATTTTGATGTATATCAAAATGAGTAAATTTAGAGTTATTAAAATAAATAAAGTAAGGATCTTCATCCTTAAACATATTTAAAATTAGATGTCCTTACAGTAGGTATTTAATCTAATATCAAAGTATAGGCAAATATAAAAACCTCCTATAATTATATATTATATTCAGACAATTTTCACAAATTATATTAAATTGAATAAAGCCATATGTAGGCAATATAGAATATAGATTATTATATTGATTATTAATTACTATAATTTTCAAATAATATCATAGCCCCCATATCTTACAAACATATTATTCTGTGTACGGTGTACGTATCGTATCCTTAGAACACAAAGTTAAATAACTCAAAAACTATTCGAAAAATGTGCAATTCTCATTTGAAAGAAAGAAATTGGTCCTGTCACAGGATATACTCTTTAAACGCCGTTTAAAATAATATGATCAAATAATTTAGGTGTATATTCATGAAGAATACTTTAAGATTTGAAGTGCTCTGCTAAGCACTCCGTATATAAACGTATTTGTTACATTAGTGTAGAATTAATTTATGCGGGAATACATTTGGAACAGCCTTAATTAATATCTATACGCTAATATACTTATACCTACGATTTACGCCTGCCCGCCATTTATACCTACACAAAAGAATTGTACCTGTAAAAGGAATTTTTACCAATATACAGGGTGATTTACCAAGTAATCTCCCCCCAATTTTAATTTAGTATTTATTATAATGAATGTCTTCAAATTCAGTTTTTTTGAATTTTTAAATATACTTGAAGACGATATTTTCAAATTCACACGAGACTTTTTTGTACTACTAATGATAGTGTCTGGTGGTACAAAATTCTGCTTTACAAATAATAACCCCCACTTTTATTATTTAGTGGATAATTTTTTGAAAATGTTAATGCTCCTAATTCAAAATTCTAACGAGTGGTTTTTTAGTTATTAAAATATTTATGAGAATCGTCTTTAAAAATAGTTGTAAAATAGATGTACTATTGGATCTAGTACCTACCTATTTATAATAATTAGACGTTTTTTATAAATTATAAATCATTCAAACCTATTAACTTATTATTCTTAGTTTACAAACTAAACAACTACTCTTTTGAATCAGAAAATATCAGATTTTGAACTACTGAATTATTTATGAAAAATGTTGGTGAGTAATGACCATGCTCAGTGAATCATCCTGTATACCTATTACCTACGAATGTTCTTCACACTGCCGAACGAACGAGAGCGGAAAAGAAGAATATCGCAACGTGGGTCCGCTATATACCTAGCAGCGGCAGTAAATATATACCTCTTTTATATGGTGTATCCTACATATATAGGTAATGTATTGTTATTATAGACCCAACACCGTTTTATCTTTTTCGGACATTTTGCTGACAGGAAACGTGTAAAGTATATTATATACATAAAAATAGGTACTATTTAGACAGCCCGTGGTGTATGGTATATATTATACTATATGTATACACAACACATCCCTCGATCGCCGTCACCGCTGCGGCAACGTTAATACATAAACGCGGGATTTATTGCGAGAGTAACAAAATACGCCTTTTAAACCTTTTCAGCGGATCCGAAAGAATGAAAACGTTTAATAAATCACGCGCGGATTATTTTATTATATATTTTATTATATTATATACGCGCGTGAGACGTACGTACGTTCGGTTTTGTGATTCGTGTCCAGTGCGCATACGCACTGCATATAGAAAACGCAACAGCTTACGTTATATTATTATTATTTTACTGGGTGTTGTAACGGTTTTTGGCTCCGAACCCCTCGTTAACATAATAGGAGGGGTTCCGACCGAGCGCCCCTGCTTGTATTCATATATTATATTTGTATATGTATATTGTATTCCCGACGCAATGCGCGCGATGATAGAAGTCGTGTTTCGTTAGCTCATCAAAAAGAAGAAAATATTTCTATTTAAAAAAAAAAATAATATTTTCCACGTTTTTTGGTGCTTTTTTTTTAGCTATATTTATATTTTATTTTTTTTTACAAGCGCATGGCGAAAGAACTTACAGAGTTTGAAATTTAAAATTATATACGAATTAACTGAATTACGTACCTAATTCAAAATATAAATTATACATTAATGATGCATTATAATTAATAATACTAACGTATTAAGTTAAAATTGTTCTTTATTTTAATAATGACCGCAGTAAGCCGGTAAATGATATTGAAAAAAAGCGAAGTTCAAACATTGTTGCAGGAATGCCACATTCGATTATTTTATATAGGACTATATCTAACATAATAATATGATTAAGAGTGCGTTTAAGGTCTGATGGAGGTAACATATTATAGACTCTGGCATTGAAAGAATGGACTTTCCACATCATTTTTTCTGCAGATAACTCCGAGTATTTAACCATTTATTCCATTGCTAACCTTATAAACAATATACATTTTACATCAGCCATTGTATAGCGCGTCTATATACTATAGTGAGTCAATTGTACATACGATCCACACTTCACACTAAGAGAACAGTTTTGCATATACCTATTTTATAAGCAATCGTTCGGATGAATCTCAAATTTGTCTATTAACCCCCAACGGCCCAACCAGACCGGGATTCCAAATGATTAACGATATTAAATTTAAATTTAAACGAGAATATGCATAAACGATCGTTTATACAGTAAGGTACCTATAGGTCGTATAATTTTTTGAACGGGTTACACACGCGCGCGCGAGTATTATATAATGTGTATAGAGATAATATAATAGCTAACTATACATAGACGATATAACTGCTGATTTATAATAAGCATTTTATTTTATTTTTTAAATTCTATGCCTTTGTTTGATGCATACTGCAGGTTAGGTTATATGGATCGTAAACCTGTTTACGTCGTTTTTATTATAATATAGTATAATATAATATATATATATATTTCGTATTAAATTCATAGTGTATCTATAATATAAACTACGAATATAAAGATCGATAGACGCTAAAAAATATGTAGGTATATAATATAGATATACAGTGAACCGTAGTACTTATATTTTCCCGGGAGGTCATTAATAGTTTATAAACGAGGTTGTGTGATCTTATAGCTAGACCGTATACACTTCGTATCCAAACAGTAATAAGATTGCTATTCCGTTCAAAACGGTCGTTTATGTGTATAGTGAGTGTGCCAACTGCCAATTTGGCACACAACAGAGTATTTTTGATTGTATCCAATTTTTTCTCACAGCTTTGCAGACACACACACACACACACACACACGATGACACATTATATATTTATATTATTACCATACAATTTATATAGGTATATAAATTCATAGTGAAACGTGATGTAAACTATACATAATATTATTCAAATCGTAATATCATAAGGCTTGTAAGTTCATACAGTTGCATAATTTTTTTTTACTAAATAAGAAAACGTGCTAAGTAAGGTGAAATTTCGTTTCCATAACATAATATATAGCCATAAAAATTTAAAGTTTAATAGTTCATACATTTTTTCATACTTTATAGGTGTTTTGCCATAATATTATAAAGTAGATTTTTTGTAGTTATTAGCGTATATTATTTTATAAAAATACTATTAATATATATTTTGTATAGCTAATTTTTATTCTTGCTTATCTGTATATGTACTAGTTTTATTAGTGTTCTGACAGTTCCACAGAAACAAATGAATCGATTATAATCATAAGGAATAAAATAAAACTTATGAATAAGATGAATTTATTATGAATTATTAATAAATTTCTTATTATTTCAAAATATTTACTTTTGATTTTTTTTACATATTTCAATGTGAATTATTATTTCGCAATTATATTTCAGAACTTGTTTTTACATATTTTCCAGTTTTTAGTGCATGAACTTACGAGTTCTACAGTAATATGTATATTGTAATATTAAAGATATATATATATATATTTACGTCAATACGTCATGTACACTGCACGTATATAATTACGTTGAAAAAGACTAGACAACGTGTCGGCGGCGGCGGCTTGTGGTCTATATATGCAACGCACGACCCCAACAACAATTTTTTATTTTTACCAACCCTTTTCAGTTTATATAGTTGTTGTACACTACTGCAGCAGGGTGGGTACACGTCGGCCACCGGTTTAACGAGGAGGGTACATATAACATGTAATAATACGACGGAGCCGGCTGCCTACCTGCCGCTGTGGAACAAAAAAAAATATTTTTTTTTTAAAGGGGTGGACCAAGGTATCCCTTGGTAGCGGTAGGTAGCGCGGACATCACACAGACGTTTTCTACCACGGACAGACACCGAGCGTATTGCGTATATAGGTATATGGTAAAGATAAATATGTATTGTTCACACTGCAGATTACGATCGAGTAAATGCTAACGTTTAGGCGGATCACGACTGATGAGACAACCTTATAATAATAAGTAATATTAATATTACTGTCAAACCGTCAAAACATGCCGTAAAAACTATTATACATCATACAAACGACGAGTATTATTGAGCTAAATAATAGCAGTTGGTCGTTTGAATTTAAATATGTAAAAATAATATTTATTACATTCAGTACAACTTAAGTTAGTTTACTCATAAAAACATGCAATACTTAACGCTTAATCGCTCGAATTCATGTACTTGTGTATGTGAGGTTTTGAATAATAATGACATTTCCCATCAAAGTCTCGATAGGTACTGTTGTATAGGTTATTTGTGGCAAATCAGCAATTGTCATTTTAAATGAAAGAATATATTATTTTTTCCGAAAACAAAAAATTTATTTAACAATGAATTAGTAGGTAATAAATTGATCAATGTAATATAAGTTTTTTATTTTCATTTATTTTAATATCCACAGTTTATGTATTATAATTATTAATTATTATATGTACTAACCTTTGATAATTCAATAGCTATTTTGTCTAGTACATATAGGCATCATGATAATGTAGTGAAGTAAAATAAATAACACGTATGAATATCATTTAATTTTCTCTTGATACAGCCAAGCTGTACTACTCAAAATTTAGGAATCGCCTTCAAAATCACCCTAATCCCCATATAAAAAAGCTATTTTCCATATCCATCCCAGGAAATCCCACCAGAAGACTTAAACGACAATGGCCCCGTGACCTTATAAAGTAAACATAATATGAATACACCTAAATAATTGTAAATTCAATAGTCGAAGTATCTTCACTGCACGGTTTCTTCTCTCAAGACATTCAAGCTCTTGCACTTAATTTTAAAAAAAAACATACATTATGCTTATTGTACTTTTTTTTTGTAGTATAGATTGTATAAATTCTAGATTGAAAATTAAAAAGAAAAATTTTCTCTTAGTGGTGTATAGATACTGGTAAGTTTAAACGAAGAATGTACTCAAAGTTTAAAATTTCTATACGAAATTCTGAAAAATTATCTGAAAATAAAAGTTTTATTTTGAAACTCTTTAATGGATGAAATTAATTTTGTTCTTGAAAAGCACATTTTTGGGATATTCAGAAAAAATGCTATTTGTATTTAAATCCACGCCCTAGTTATAAAATTATAATACTATATCGACAACAAATATTTTACGCATAACCGCATCTACCAGGTAGGTCCTTCACTTCTATACCCATATATAATTTATATAAACAATATATTAATATAATACATTATCGCAGTACCTATAACTAGCACAAATGATTTACAATGAGTAGTTAGGTATATATTATTATATTTATAATATGATGTTGTGGTATACATTTTTTTTTGTTTTTAAATCCCATAAGAACGAACTAAAACGATATCTTACGGGTATAAAAAAAACTCAATATGTCATTATAATAGCGACCATGAACCGTCTGCTGCTGCTGCTGCTGCAAGACTGTTCTTAAACGTATTACGTGTAAATCATGGTATTATAGTTTTTTTGAACTGTAAAATTATATAGTTATAATCCTTGTATACCTACGCCTGTATATTACATTCAATGACCGTTGCGCACATAATATAATATTGCATGCAAAACGCATTACGCATCAGTATTACATTTATACGGAGTGTGTAAAAAATAAAAAGTCTTTAATATAGTGACTATAGGTGCTACGCGCGTATATGCGGTATGTATATAACTTTCTTATAAATCTTAATTTGTACAAGAAGTGTATATGAAACCAAACAAAACGAAAACCGTTAATATATTACAAATAAATTATTATAATTTTTTACTTGATGTAAGATTCCGTTAACTATCCATTTATAAACTACACGTTGGCAAGTCGGATATTTTGTTTTATTTTATATTATTGTTAAGTTCAACATTGTTTACACAAATATAGTAATAAGATCGATGTGATAATGAGTACCCATATAATATTAAATGAATTACGTTAGATATTATTATCTAAAAAATTTTTTAAAAAAATAGGTTAAACATATTAATTGCGCCGAACGATATTGGTAAGTAGGTACCTACTTGTTAGAGTATGCATCGTTTGTGCCAGCACCGCATACAAATGTAGGTACCTCAGTTTACTATCTAAATAAATTTAAAAATATACCTGTTTTGTTTGTAATTTTTTTATATAAATTGAAATTAAGATCATTAAAATTAAATAGGCACCGATAAATATTATACCTAAAATGTTATGTGAATTATTCTTGATTTGTGTTTTCATTAGGTTTATTTTCGTGTTACAGTTATTGATGTATGCCTATTTAGTTTCCGATATATTTGCCGGCGCAAAAAATGTATATAATATTCAGGTACCTAGTCTAAAAAATCGAGCAAATGTGATAATATTCAATTCTTTTTTAATTAAGTATTTAATTATTTGAAACACTTTAAATTTATTTCGATTATAAATTACTAATTTATGTTAATAATTAACAAATATTAATTAAACTGGTTTGCATGAGTATAATGATTTGACTTCATGATATATCTCGCTTTTTGATCGTACGTAATTCGTATTTTATATAGTGGTGTTGTATTCATATACTTATTATTGCATTAGTTCGTAAAATAATGAATACAAAATATCAAACAATTATATAATATATGAATAAGGATTAAATAATGATTGTATTCCGACAATAATTAACTTTTAGTATGATATTATTATGACAATGAAAGGCACGACTGTTGGCGTTATCCAGCTGTAATAATATAAAAAAATACGATATACCATATAGTGTGTGTGTGTGTCGTGTGTGTGTGTACTGGCGATGCGTGTGATATATAATATAAATATTATATTAAATAGCCCATCTTATTAAAATTAATGATTTTAAAATTGATACGTTCTACAATGTTATAATAATAGTATGCAATAATATTCGTATACCCATGCGGATGGGAGTTTAATTTTTTTATAGGTATAGAACAATGTTTGCATCAATACCGGTCTCTATTTGAATAATGATTTTATTTTTTAAAGGTGTACTGAATAGAGGTAGAGGTCCCTATCGAGCAGCTGCAGCTCACCGAACGCCGAGGAAAAAAAACAGCCGGCTGCAACTATAAACACCCTGCACACGCGCGCTCTGCGTACGGGCACTTCATCGTGATAATATTGTGTTATTCAGTTATTGCAACAAGTTCTCAAAGCCCTGATGGAATATTATTAATACACATTATATTATATTATATTCGTTTGCATATAATTTGTCGTTGGCGTACCTATATTTACATGTGTAATGCGTATGTATAAATATACCACGATGCAGGGACCGCGAGATTTTCCGTGTAATACATTATATTATACTGATGCGAAGATGGAAGAGCATATTTTTTTAGCGCTTACCTTAAATGGTGATATATTTTTAGTTCACGCGTAACGCGCGTTGCCTAAAAAAAAGTGCCTACCGTCTGGTATTTCGTTTCGGGAAATAAATTTTTAGCAACACACATGTGTGGTTCATTATATAAGCAGGGACCGCATGCAAATCCTTTTTTTACACACCACTAAATATAGAATTGTAAAAAAACAGTCCCATTTGACGACTGACGAAAAAACTAGTCGACGTGCAGCTGTCTAGCAACTGGAGTCTCGTTTTGGGCACTTTTTACTGGAAAAGGTGTTGAAGATATTATACACGCACATACGGATATATATAAAGGTACCCCGAACTGCCGAACGGCGAAGAAAGGCTTTTCTGAAGGAAAGGGTTGGATATACCTAGCTATTGACTTTTTTTATGTATATAATATAATATATATACACTCATACATCTATACATATTATACATGTATTATATATATTTCGGTCCGTGGCGCTGCAGACGCGAGAAGCAACAGCTGCCCAGCAACAGTTGGTATGGAAAAATGACAGCTGTCTTTCTCGACCGAACCAAAACACACACCTATTGTGTGAAGACTATTGATTTCAAAAAGATTTAATAATTATTGTAGGTACCTACCTAGGTTTATACTGCAGGTTTATAATATAGGTAGGTTCCTATACTTATAACTCTATACGTCACTACAGTAGTCATAGACGAACAATATACTGCAGTGAAACAATATTTTTAAATTACAACTGTAATATTTCATTATATTATATATATGACGTATACCTATTCATAAACTATTCTGGTGTTCATAGTATTAGATCTGTAGTGACAGTCTAGTATAGCTAGGAGAATAAATTATAGAAAAATTAACGGAGGGCATTAAGATCAAACTAATAAGCTAAGGTCGAATTCTAGTCAATAGATTTATAACTACATATTAGTACTTGTGGGATAGACGGGCGACGATGATGATTTTTTTTACAAATAATCGTTGAAAATAATATACGGCAAAGGACAAAGTTGTCAAGGTATATCAATCTATGTTCTAAAATATACATGGCACATAAATTGTGATAATCATGCACCGACATAAATCAGGAATAAATGACAAATATAACAGGTATTAAATGCATCTTAATAAAAATGAATCTACTATTTCATATGTCCTTGAACATTTATTTATATTTTTATGCAACTTCACCTTCGACATGATGTCGTTATGTATTATAGGTACCTATTATATAAAGAGGATAAAATGCAAAGACTATTGGAATCTATTTAAATCAAAGAAGGGAAACTTATATTTACCTACCTTTATAAGATTATATATTTTTTAATTAACATCGCTTAGGATATTCTACGGAATTTTTCAGTATCCACCATGATGATATATTGTACAATGACATTATGTCAGATTGTATAGTTATAAGTATAATAACAGTCAACAGTAGCCAGTAACGATTATACATTTAAATTGTTTTCCTTTTCTTTCATATGCTGCAACAAATCGTGTTAAGGTTAAAACTTACAATTTTTTAGTTTGTATAATATAATATAATATAGTTGTGTTATAAGACCACTGATGCTTTATATGAAAATACTTTTTAACATGACAATATTATTATGTTGCAATTAAAACTATAGGTATATTATATAAGCAAATTGTGTCTTTAATAGTAGATATTATAACTTACAAGAACTATTAAAAAGAAGATACCTATGCACTTAAATATTAAAAAATATGAATATCTTTTACAGAATTTTTACTTATTTATTTTTTGATTAAATTTTAATCCTCACTAATAAAAAATTGATAAATTAAATTGATAACAAAAAAATGGTTTTCTGCAGCTCTATATATATGAAATAAAATCATTCTTGATTTCCATTTTCTATAAGATATAAACATAACAACATATTACGTATTATATTTTATTCTAATTTCTTAAGTTCTTAATTAAAGAAATATATATTAGAAATTATTCTTTATTTGCCCAAAAATTACCATGCAATCAAAAGTATATAACCATCCAAAATCTTACGAGCGACACAAAGTCCAAAACCTTCCAGGATTACGAAAAAATGTACTGAACCGCAAACAATTATGGACAACGAGTAAATATTATAATGCACTTGAAGCGCGTTTAAAATCCCTAATTATGCACAAAAAACAAAATATGCACGAAGAGTAAAAGAAATTGCAATAAAAAAACGCATCAACATATTTTGACATGACGCGTTTACTGCGAATTCACAGCACCAATGGTCATACCTACATGGACAATATTAAATAATACGCGTGTAATAAATTGACCGTCGACGAGTACTTATTCCTAAAAAGTGTGAGACGTGCCCGACATGCCCGACCCGTCTATTATGGCAGTCGTAGGTAAGTGATGATGTCGACTAAAAACGAGAACTACTCAACTACCTGTTGTACATAGGCAGTACGTACCTATATAGGTTTATGATATTATTATTTTATCGAGAAGTTATAATGAAGACACTGTGCTGGATCAGCAGCGCGTTTGATGTTAAACAATTTACTTACGATAAAACGATTTATATATATATCATATGTATCTTATATATATATTATTATTATATGAGGTCAGTGTATAAAGCACTGCACACGGAATTCTTTTTTTCTGGTCATCGAACTACATGAGCATTATTTACACGAACGTTCTGGCCGCGGAGGATATAATATTGTAGCCGACTGAAACCACCAACGGTCATGTCATATATATATATTGTTGTTGCAGTAGGTACATGTGGTACATATAATACAAACATTACTAGGAAATACGCGTTTCATTGTAGTATATACCAGCTATACCTACATAATAATAATAATAATAATAATATTATACAGGATTATTATTACCTCGTGTACCTACGAATAAACGCATCGCCGGTATACACCTCATGATGTCCGTCGTAATGAAGACGTAGATTCTTATAATATATAATATAATATATATATTTTTTAAACGCGTACATTTTGTACGATGTATTATTATTATGTGTGTTTTTTCTAAAACATCAAAAGACTATCAGCGTTTCACGGTGAATAGAGACGTATACGTACTTTTTTATTATTATTATCACGAATGTGTGCAGTGTTCGACTCGCCACACATCACATAATATTATATTAATCTACGTTTGAGTATGTATACAATACAAATAATAATAATAATAATATTATATTCGTTGATAATGTATAGAAAAAACGATTTTTAATTGTGTTTCGCATTGCTTACAGTCGATATACTACATAATACATATGTAATAATAAACTAAATATATGCTGCAGGGTCATTCATCAAGCATGCTTACCCCTCCTTCCATTTTTTATTTAATAAGGAATTAATATTAAAATTCTGATTTTTGGAATTTTTATATACATACTTAAAGACCATATTTTTAAATTATCGAAATTTGTACGTACTACTTCAGCAGTGTCCTGTGGAGATAAATACTTCCGCTTTTAAACGGAATCCCTTCCCCTATTTTTATTGGAAATTATTTAGTGGATAATTTTTTGTATACATTTTGAAGTATATAGGTACCTAATTCATCATATGAATGAGCTGTTTTTTAATTATTAAAATGTTTATACTATATAATAATCCTTAAAAATGGTTTACAAAAACATAGGCAACTTAGATGCAATATCTGATCTAGTATTTATTGTGTATACTATTTTCATAAATTATAAACATTGATGGATTAATATAAATTAATATAATTTTCAATAAAACTTGGCAACAAAATATCAGTCAACTTTACAAAACATAAAACGAGTAAAAATTTTAAAATGTCTAATGTCTTATGAAATTATATCCATTTGATATATCATATCACAACCGTGATATCGAATATATGTTGAATATATGTTACCGTGCAGTGTGCAATGTACATTATTATTACATTTTATTTATTATGAATTGATATATTAATATATTGTACGAGTTCTTAGATGAATTTTTCTCGAGGAGACTATGAGTAATTTTGGTCTAATTTCCACCCCCAGCCACCCTATTATACAACATTACAATATACTATGTTTATTCGAAATGGGTAATCAACGCGTAGTTCAAACTAATACGCTACATAATAATTTTATAGTGCTCATCATCGTGGATTTATCGAAGCCGTATACGTGCACCCGTTTACATTATATCTTAATAATATTTTAAACGCATCGGATATCGTAGTTTCGTGTGTAAATTATAGCTTTAGATTACTCCCGTGTTCTTATATTATTATTATTTTATACCGGGTGATCCATTTACCCTAAAACACTCAATATTTCAAAACCATTATGGTTTTTGAAAATATTTATTTTACATAATTTGAAGTCGTTAGAAAACAATATATTTAATTATTTTTTATCGTTATCTTTTATTACGATGTTTACAATTTTTAATGACAACATGCATTTTTAATTCTTTATTCTAAAGTAGAATATTTATTGGAGTACCTAATTAGATGTATAAAAATCGAATTTTGGTATTATTATTTATTAGTAATAGCTTTACAGATATTTAAAGTATGGACGAGCGGAGTAGTCCAATCCACTTGCCACTTATCCGAACTTTAAATACTTATAACTAATAAACTACTTGACTGAAATTTGATTTGTATACTTCGAAAAATATTCTGCTTCGGAATATGAAATTAAAAATACAGTTCGTCGTTCAGAAGAGTTCCTATAAATGACATTACAAAAATAGTAAGAAACATATTTTTTTCTCGACAATGTTGTTTTGTAACTATTTTAAGCTATAATAATGTTAAATAAATATTTTCAAAATCATTAGTGTCTTACGCTAAATGGATCACCCCGTAGACGTCGATCGGAGACAAACGGACGTATTATATTACGCCTATATAACACGAATACACGATGGGTATATACGAAGAAACTTCTCACTGCATCACCCTCTTTAAAACAGAAATCTGTATTAATTATACGGATCGATTTTCTCGGTCTCCGAAAACGGTAAGACGTAATATGTTAAAGTAAAACACACGTCGTCATGCCTTCCAGTATATTATTATAATGACATGTCATCCATAATATTATTGTACTAAGCAGAATGACGAAACGTCAGCTAAAATCGTTTTCCCAACAAAATGTTACGTATAAATGTATAATATATATATAATATTGTATCGGGTATAGGGTATTATACCAAAATATGATTCCGTCTCGGACAAATCTCAATGCCGTAGTCGTAAAAACTGCCAAGTCGTTTGAAATGCAAACATATTCACAGTCGTTCCCACAAGAAATTTTTCGTGCGGGATTGTATTTGCTGCTTTATTCAAATCGTATTCAATGCAATTAGGCGATCGGTCGCAGACGGCGTTTATATTATTACAATATTACCAGAGCTGCGAATATTGATGAATGCAATAAAAATTCGCAAAATATGCAAAATCACGAAATGAAATAACTGGCGAAATTCATTTTTTGAACCTAAATACATATATTTAAGCACCTATTTATGTATGCATGTATGTAAAGAGTAAAACTAAAAAGTGGGCAAGTATATACGTAACCACACTGCTGTATAGTAATTAGTAGGTTAAGTCGAGTGAACCTAGTCATTGATTGAATCACTGTAATGAATGTGTTAAATTTAAATCAATCATATACCTATCATCGTATACAAAAATATACGTATAGAAGATTATGCCTAAGAAAATAGTATGCAGTTATGCGCTCATGCCTTAAATATATAAATTAAGAATCGTAATAAAACATTCATAGGCATAAAAAGTATGTCGTAAAATAGGCCGAAGAGCATAAAAAGACCGTTGATTTTAAGTCCTTAGTAAAAAAAGTCCAGTAACCTTATAGAAAAACTAGGAATTATTTATTAAAAAAAAGTTATTATTATTATAAATTAATAAATCTTGTTCTAAAAAGAAAAAATAAATTTGTTTAGCATACGAAAAAATATATATATGTAATATATTTTAATATTTTATTATATATAATCATAAATATAATATGACTGTATGAGTGAAACTCGACAAACCAGATAATTTAGATAAAAACAGTGGTACGATATTGAGTGCTCCAGAATGTCGATCAGTGTTCAAAGTCCAAAGAAACTAGAAAGTATAATAAGTTTTAACACTGACAAACCTAACCCAAGTCCACTCAATTTCAGCTAAGTCCCCCCAATTCAAAAGTCAGTACTTAGTACTAAGCGTGTAATATATAATTTTTAGAAAATATTATAGGAGGAGGAGAGGCTTTAGTCTCTCCCCCCCCCCCAAAAAAAAAAATTGGGTTATTTGCGCTTATGATAATCAAATGAGATTTTTTTTATAGAATAGTAGATTTAAAACATATATTCGGGATACCTTTTGCTGGAATCGAAAATCATTATACCTATATAGAATATCCCTTCTGTAAGTAAAAACCGTGATAATTTTGAACTTTCATTTTACATAAGCTATTATAAACGCATCTATCTGTTAACTGTCCTGGGCTGTTGAGTGCTAGGTTTAGGGCCCCAACAGTCAGTACTATATACGTGATATTTAATTTTATACTGCACCCAGTAAACGTAATTTTGTTATATTATACAATATTATATAGTCCCATACTCTCATTCATAAGAATTCTGCGTTTAAGTGATGAATCTTTATTTGATTTTAAGTTTAAAAGATTGTTACACGTTTTTAAGTATTATATTTTGTTTGTTACATTTTATGTTTATAGATACTAAAATCTCTGGCAGTCTGACCTCGCTGGCGTAATTATTATTTATTATTGTAGGTACCTATAATAAAATAAATAAATAAAATAAGTAAAATAAAATTTTGTGTAATATTATACATTACTCGATTAGATATATGATAATATATAGTGATTATAAAAGATAAATGTTGCATAAAAAAAATGAACTGCAAAATGTACAGCCTTGTTAATAATTAGATATTATTTTAAACTTATATTTGCCCCACGTCAAGTACCAAGTTCTTTGTATTTTATATAGGTATAATTAATAGGACTGTAAGTTAAAAATATTGAAAAAACATTCAAAATACAATAAATATTTCGAAAAGCACTAAAAACCTAATAAATGCTTTGAAATCTCAACAAATTCGGTATAAAATGCACTTATGAGTATAACTACTTACTAAATAAACATAATTTAAAATATGATAATCTATCAAGTTTAAATTATTTTAAGTCCAAGGTACTATATATTATATAGGTATGTGACGCGCGAACAGAGCGTGTAATATATTTATAAGACGAAATTAAACAATAATTTATAAAAAGTGTGTACAATGTTTTCGTTGACGGAAAATTATAAAAATATCAATAGAGAAAGAAATACGAAAGTACCTAAAAATACCAAGACCGAAAAAATCAGAAATTCAAAAAAATGCGAAATAAAAGTTTCAAAAACTGAATTCGTTAGTAACTACCTATTTCAAACTTTGTGTAAGGAAGCTTTAATGTTTTATAGTAAGCTAAAAAATGATGCAATTGTCTACAAATTATTGATAGCTCTGACATAATAATGCTGTACCGATATAGTATCGTTGTGCTCATGCAGAGGTTTTATCGAGTATACGATGTACGTCTGTTCGCGATATAATATATCATACACGGCCATTTCGCGTACTTCCTGCGTTCATTTTATCAACATATTTACCGCGGGCTCACCATGGCGTAGGTATAATATTTATGTACTGATCTCGCGACAGTTGCTCTGCGAGACGTTAAAAAAACAGTGTTGTTTTTCCGAATCGTATATAATATTCGGTTCCTACGCGCGGCCTCGGAGTATACATGCACTATAAGCGGTATATTATATACTAGAGACTACAGCGTATGTAGGTATAGGTATATGTGAATATTATTTTTTTCTCCGTCTTCTTTCACCGCGCCACGGGGACAGATGGCGAGGCCCATCAGGTAAAGCTGAAAATCAGGGTGTTCGGGAAGACGACCAACTGTTGGAGCGGAGCAGAAAATCTGGCGGCAGATGCGGATTGATCGCGAGCAGCACACACGCGCGCACGCATAGAAGACATCAGCGACGACGACGACGACTACGACGACGGCGACGACGATCGACGGTTCTTCAGTACATATATAATATATTATTATTATACTCAAACACATACACACACGACTATACAGTACTATATACTCTCCAGATCGCGGGCACACACACACGCGGCAGCTGGCACGTGCCGGGCAGATGGTCTGACAGCAGACACGTGTTGCATGTACACCACCTGGCCCCGCACCCCAACAGGTTCGCAGTTTAGGTATATACCTATAATACGCGCGCACACACTTATCCTTAGCACACACGCGCATATATTTATATTATATTATATACATTATATAGGTATATAGGTATACACGCGTTATACTGTTGAATTTTCTTAATATCACATAGGCGGCAGCGAGAAGGTACATGTGCTGTATATATAATATTATAATAATAATATGTGAAAAGGACCGCGCGGACCCCCTCGGGCGGTACCCCCCTTCCCCCTCGTCCCATCAATCGCGCCGAATCCGCAATGCTGCTGCGGGACACGCGCGCGTATATTATAGCTGGTTTTTACCTGGTGGCCTACTGCAGCGAGAGAGATTGCAAGCTGTATGTACTGTGTACCAGCAGCTATATACCTAGCTATTATATGATGATGATATGTACCCGTATACCAGGTATCCGCGGTCCAACGCATAATATATATATTATAATATTTTTGAATATTATCGCGGATCACGCGCATCCGGCAACATATAATAATAATAATAATAATAATAATATTATATAGGCCCGCGGTATATTTATTTTTGCTCCGGTGAAAATCTCTGGTGCTGCAGGACGGCTGAAAATATGATGCGTTTTTTGTCCTCGCGTTCAATTGATTTCAAAGAACTATGGTATAATATTATTATATTATGAGGTATATACGCGTATCGTTATAATCTGCATCCTGCACGCTGCTGCACTATACAATACTGCACTCTGCAGATATTGTGATATCGCGCACGAGGACCACGACGGTTTTTCATTTTTACGCCCACACCTTCTCCGAAAAGAAATCATCGCGGTATTTTGAAATCGTAAATTATGTAAATATAATATAATATTATGCTATCCCGAATACGTATTAGCGTATATAGGCACTTCCTTAAACAGAAGGCGTGTTAAATCATACAGTAATTGGTTTTTTTTCCTTCACGTGCGGTGTTTAATATTATAATGACGTAGCCGTTACCTCTGCTCTCTATCCAAGAAACCAAATTTTTTGCGTAATTATCTTTTAAACATTCGTTTATGAATCTTTATTGAGGGGGCCCCTTTTTATGTGTATAGTGGTTATTTTATGATCATTAGGTGTGCGTATATATAGCTGGTAGGTACCTAAACTTCTATTCTTCATAAACTCGGCGCACGCACAACGCATCACACAGACGCCGACACCTATTATAATAGCTGATGTTTGGGCGTTAATGTTTAAAAAACGTAATTTCAGTATTATACAGGCTGGTTTATAACATGTTGGTAAATCACTATACAATTTGTACGCAACCGGTTATGATATTGTATACGTTTTCACGTCAACAGATAATAACGAAAACGATTCTATAATGCTCAGAAAAAAAGAATATTAAAGTTTTAAATAATTGTTTACTATACCTATGTATTATATGAAACTACTAGTTACAAGGTACCTATATATACTTCATTACTTCGATCAGATCAACCCTGCAACATCCGATATCTTATCAAATTACAGTGTAAAATATAATACTATGCTATACAAATATTATGAGTAATGTCATGTCGGTTAATTATATCATTATATCGGTAAATCACTATACAATTTGTACTCGATCGCCGACCAGTGATTTTAGATGGTTGCATTCTCAGTAGAATGACGAATAAAATACTACTGCTTAATTGAGAGGCAAGCGGTTAAACTTCTCAAGTCATTCTACAATGATAAAACAAAGGTATAGTAACTAATAAGTAATAACTTAGAAAAAGTAATATACAAATATTGCCAAATGTTCAGCGGCTCCTACCTATTGAACTAGGCACTGAGGGCCTGAGCCTCTCAGTTATTCGATAGTAATATATTATCTGGTAGGATAAGGTATACTTACAATCAACCTCACAATATTCCGTTGTCTGCTTGAGTACGCGTCAGTGCTATATTACCTTTAAGCATGACAGTAGACTATTGTAGACTTGTGTCATTAAGAACGCGTTCTACAAAGACGCTTTCTGTCACCTGCAGCGTATATATCATATACTGTGGAGAGATGCCATTCTCCACACGACTACTTTCGAGTCATACGAGCTTTTGATCTTTCTTCTCTAGCTGATATGCGCATAATATAGCGTGTTGAAGCCATAATAGTAAGTGATTGAATAGGAAAAAACATAGGAGGGGACGAATAATATAAAAAAAGTTGTGTACCTGAAGATTTAAATTTATTGTTTTTTATATAACCAGAAGGAGTTCGTTAAAATATTTTTAAAAAAGAAGGTGTACTCCCGCGTCCCTCTTCAATTTAAGCAGCGATCCTGTATACTATATAGGATATCTCTGCTTAGGTATATTTATGGATCTACCTTATGGTTTTTACAAGTCAAATTTAAAGTTTCTCCCCGTCCAACAAGGTACCAATAGTTTCTTTTGTTGTTCCCATCCACATCACTAACTTCGGGAGGAAAATATAACCAATTGATTATGCGTCTAGTTAAAGTGTGCCCAGCAACCATCAGCCAGCATTGATAATATTTAATGTTTTTGAATTTTGTCATTTATACAATATTAACTTTTGGTATATAATAATATTATTGTCACCATTATTATTTTATTTTTTCCAAATTCTAACTATTTGTTTACTTGTAATGAGTATTATGTATCGGACCGTCAAATATCAAAATAAATACCTATCAAATATCTTTTTAACTGTCGAAAATAGAGGGTACCTAAATAATTTTATAAGTAATATGGTAGCATAAAATCAATGAATAATAACGTCAAATAATATCTACCTGACGTGCTACTAATATCATTACTTAGGTCGGATGTTTTATATACTTACTCCTATATATAGTAGCTACGTTCAACTGCGCAGCCACTGCACCTAATGTGTGTGACAGTATTATATTAAACAGGTATACGCTGCGTGCAGTTTTTATTGCCCGTCCACATTGATAATTAACAATAATATATTACTTTCTCTGATTTATATATTATATTATTATTATATATGTTTCAATAATCGATATTATTGAATTATCACTTTGTCGCTCAAATCGCACTGGGTATTTATGACCATACGTTATCGAGTAAATACATCTCGTAAAATATTATATATTATATTGCATTCGGTGTATAATATAGGTATATAATATAATGATACTATATGACTCGCGGTGCGGTGCACGACAGTCGCGAGCGTTTTCTCTTCGAGCCAATAATATCATATTATTATTATTCCCGTTTGCCCGCGTGTATTAGAGTATAGTCGTCTTGTGCATCAAAATCGATTTATAGTTATTACGTGTTTTAATGTTTAGGCCAATATAAATGTGCACGTGTATTGCAGATACGAATAATATATATATATATGTATGTATGTATGTATGTATAATGCATAATATTATGTACAATGTAAGCGCATATGTATGTATATATATATGTATATACCTATACAAAGAGAGAAGGAAATAATAAAGTGCACGTCGATGTCGTCGTCGTCGTCGTCCGAGTACAGTTTTTCTGTTCATAAAATAAACGATATTTATGGGATACCTACTATATACTTGTACGTCTATACAACAGGAATGTATTATGTTTCTGAAAAGTATCGAAGGCATTTAAAACTCGTTATTCTATAATGTACATATAATACGTTATTTTTAGTACCTACGCGGATTATGCGTGCGCAAAGCGCGGAAGAAGATTTTTAAGATTGACGAGACTATCGCATAATAATAATAATAATAGTAATAATAATCTTTATTACGGAAAAATAGTCCATTTACATATAAAAACGGTATAAAATATTTAACATATGTCTACCTATTACAACAAATTAGAATTTTGGTTTAAAGTATAACGTTACTGGACGTAACGGATCTCTTTCATTCAAGCCGCCAAGCCTTGTAATTTTTTTATGTATATTAGTTTATTACTTATTGTACTTATTTGATAATAAAGATTATAAATATTCGTTTTTCTTGCATTTTTATTTTTTATATTCAAACAATATAAACACTGTTTGAACCTCTTATTGATAATACAACTATTAAAAAAAAAAATCACAATTAGCCGTCGTATTACTTGCTGCCATCATTAAAACGTTTACAGAAGTAAATACCAATACTTTTTTATTTCCATTTTTTATGTACTTATAAAACACCTCTTTAGTTATCAATTATTTAAATTGTAAACCTCCGATATGAAATTAGAACAGATCAATGGTGCTTATAGAGTACCTACCAATACTGAAAAAACTGAAACTCATATAATATTAATCCGAATGGGGTTCGATTATCTTTATTTTTATTATTAAGATTGTTGTTGTAAAGTGAAATTAAGTACAGAAAGTTATGAGAGAATGCGTATTGTTAAACCAGAATCGTCTACAATTTGTGGACACATGTGTTTCTCATGGTTTTATAATTACCGAGAAATTACGTATACACAAAAAGGAAAATATAATGATGTCATTGCAACAAAATTAAGCTGCCAACGCACAAACGCACAATTATATTATTATAATGAGATTACGGTTGATCTATAGATACATTGCATTACATGTACAATAATATATTATAATATATTGTTGCTAAACTATGGCACGGTTTGAAATATAATATACGACTGGGAAATTAAAATTGTCGAATTTTTATTTTTTTTTTAACATAATAATATTATTGACGACATAACATTTAACACGGCTACCTGTTGATGATGCAAGATATGAAATATTATTATACTACACAAATCAATGAATTTAAATGGACTTTGTACCCACGTGTGTTGTCTTCATCTTACTTATGCAAGACGCATACCAAAGTTTACTTTCAGGAGTTCCAGTCCCTATATTTCAGTAAGCCCAAAGTATGACACAAATCATGTTGTAATCCAAAGATAAACGTGTGCAATACGGATTCGATAAGTTTATACATCTATACGTGTATATATAACAACTGCAGTATACGTTACCCCTGTATATATAGTTAGATACCCACTAAGTGGGTACATACTATACATACTTAATACTTACTGTTTGCATACAAATTAGGTATAACAAAGTTCGTCCATTTGCTTCAAAACAACAAACATAATTTGTCCTTTGTTCAGTTTTCCTGGATTCTAGTCCGAGCAAGAATGTAATATATGAGGAGTCAATATATTCTCGGATTAATCTACTTTTAAACCAAATATAATCCTATACATACAATCAAGTAGCTCTACCTACCTGTCAATTATTTTATTTTTCATCAGTATATACACCTTCAAAATATAAAAATAAATTAACAACCAAACTGCAATTAATAAAAATAAAAAATTTTATTACAAAAATATCGTCGGCATTTCTTTCTTATTTTAATGATTTGAAAGTGGTATCAAGGTTAGTGTGGGGTACCAAGTGGCAAGTCTCTACGCCTCTATATAATCTTAATGCACCTAGGTACTAAAAATGTTTTTATATTTTATATATATGTAAGTAAATATGTAAAATAGGGGTTGAGCAGTTCCAATTTTTTGTTATTAGCTTAAATACGTTTTAGATTGAATTTACTAATTAAAAACTTAAAATTAAGAACATTATGAATGTTCTCTCTTAAAAACTTCAAAACAATAGCTCAATTTTTGAGTTCTTCGATGTACATAATATGAAACGAACTTTGTGCTTGAAAAGCAAATCTTGAGAAATTCAGAAAAAATGCAATTTCAAATTAGATCAGTGTTCTAATTAGAATATTCGCTACACCATGTGTCCATTATGCGTCTTTTTGGGTATTGTGATTTTATTTGGTAAACACATTAACTGAAGGAGTCGTCATTGTTCAGTATAAATATGAGTCGGTTAAGCATAATATAGGTACTTACGCGTATTAGATATGAATTTGTTTTTGGACTCCGTGTGCAGGTTAGCTGAATTAATATGGAATTAATGCGTTGATATAATAGTATAATATCTATTATTAATATGACTGTTGCACAGGTACCTATACAGTTTGTTGGACATTTAAATTCCCCCCATTAAAGAACAATATAGTTGCTTATCAGCCATACATCCAACCATCGAGTCGTGTATACACTTTCCATGCCTGGCCCGCATTGATATATATATACATCATACATGTTTATATTATAATTTATAATATTGTAGGTATTCAAAATGAGGATAAAAATGTAAACGGTTGTTCTTATTGTTTAGCGAAACTAAACGTGACTAAAATATTATGCCTCCATAATGTCCTTTTATAGAAATATCTAACTATATATACATAACAATATTGGAAATATACATAATATCATCATCGTCGTAGAGCTTGTGATTTTACTCATTTTTTTACATACACGAGTAAGTGTACTTTTATATTTCGATAACGTATTGCAGTTATTGCGACATTATAATAATAATAATAATATTATTATTATTATTATTATTATTGTATCAAGTCGTCGGTACATACCACCTATAATAGCGTACTACCCACCCATACCTACATACCTACCAACTATAATATACGCGTCTCTGGAGCTCATTGAACATTAGTCATATTAGAACTCGCTCATGACTATTACCAATATATATATAGGCACCTATTATATTATACTCGACGAACCAACTGCACAATCTCGCAGAACCATATAAATTATATTATATAATAATACAATATAAATAAATAATCACGATGATAATAACCATAATTCATAAATAATAATATCAGACCCACTGCATGGGTAAGTTTTCGTTGTTCGTGCGCGTTAAAAAAATAAATATATATCAAATAAAAACCGATGAAAAGCAAAAACCATTGTGTTTTAAAAGCTGTCGTTAAGGAAATGACGTATAATTTCTCAATTAGCCGTATATGGTTCGTTACTACCTATATGTGTGTTGATTACTATGTACCTACACTCCGCACGCCACGGCACAAATATGATTGTGACCGAGTGAAAAAGTCTTGTCTTGTTTTACGATTAAATTGGACCTAAATCATTTCACGGACGATATACATATAGATCTCGTTTTGTTTTGTTCTATACAGGGTGATTCATTCATTAAGCATGCTCAGCCCCAATTTTTCCTTTAATAATGACTTTGTTCAAATTATGATTTTTAGAACTTTTAATTATACCTAAAGACAATATTTTCTTATTCAAAAGAATCTCATGCATACCTACTATCAAAGGGTGTTTTGTGGCTGTACAAATATCTGTTTATCAAACGGAAATCCCCATTTTTACTGAAAATTATTTAGGGAGTAATTTTTGGAAAATTATATACAAAACTTAAAATTTGAGCGAGTATAGTTTTTTAATTATTGACATGCTTATAACTTATATTATATACTATGAGGATAATAGTCCTTGAAAATGGGTTTAAAAAAATATAGATTAGATGTAATATCGGGTTTAGTATTATTATAAATATGGACAATTTTTACAAATTAAAAATGTAATTAGATTAAATAAATGAAATATTTTTTTTTTAATTCCAGATTAATTAATTATTAACAATATCAAATCACCATTAACCCCCATGTTTTTCATAGCCATTATTACTAACCTATAATTATCTTAAGTACACAAAGTTAAATAACTCGAAAACTTCTAGTTAAAATGTTAATTTTGATTTATCAACATTTTCAGAAAAATTATCCACTAAATAATTTGCAGTAGACAAGGCGGGTTCTTGTTTAAAAAACTGAAGTTTGTAACTCCACAAGATACTTTTTGAGTAGTAACCTACAAACACTCACGAGTTTTTTAAAATTTGGTCTTATATGTGTAGGTATATTCAATTTTAAAAACTCCAAAAATCATACTTTGAACGACTGTATTATTGATGAATAAAAATGGGGTGAGCATGCTCGTCGAATCACCCTGTATTTAAGTTTTTCACGTTTAGTTTTTAGTTCACCTACATAATATATTGCTGCAGGTAAAGGGAACCACAGTGAAACTAGCTAATTACTAATTAGTGCGTCGTTGTGTGCCTAGTATATTATTTGTAGTAAGTGACGTAATTACACAAACAGAAAATAACACATACACACATATCATTATAATAATAAATGTACTTGATAATAGTGGTACTCATTAGTGAATTAGCGATACAAAAAAAAATTAAACGGTTTTAATTTATTCCCAGTTATAAATTCTGCGTGTGATTGTAAAAGTTTGAAATATTTTTCTTTTATATTATTTTTTAATATGTCTTAGACCAATATTAATGGACCTATCTATATTTGATTTATAAAATTGAATTGTTTAATTAATTTTATTTGATTGAATTTAAATTTGAAACTCAAAAGTATAATATTTATGTACACAACAGCTATGAATTCGTTGAAAGTTTAAAAATGAAAATCAACTAACTTTTCGGGTAGGTATAGACATTGATTAAATATACTTAATATGTATATTTAATCAATGGTATAGATATACAAAGGGCCTAGGCGAAATGCCGAATTTTATAAATTAAATGAATACATTTCATAAATTTTTTTTTTTTAAACTAAACCTCCTAAAACCTATAAACACACTTGAAAGCCATCTTAAAATTTAAAAACCATTGTCAAATGTATAGGTATACCTAGGTTTGTAGTTGCGAAATTTAATATCCAAGTGGGTTCAAAAGGCAACTACTTAATCATTATAATATATGTATATTATATAGATGATATATTATTCATACAAAGTTATAACAATATCCCACACACAACAGTTGCGACTTGCTTTGCGTGTTTTCAAATGTGAATTTATTTCGAAAGTTGAAGTACACGTTTAATAATACAGTATATTTTATTATGCATATTAGGAGTTTATATAATACGTATAGTAATTAGTACCCAATTAAAATATTATTATTTTCTACTTATTGCGGTTTTGGCTTTCGTCAGCGCTTTTACATCCAATCCAAAACCAATTGTAATAATTTGAATTGCATATTTTAATTATGTTGATTTATAATAATAAAAATTATATATTGATATAGATTTTTGAATACCTAATACATTTGTGTTTGAAATACAAATAGTAATAGTTAGTAGGTATTTGTACATTAACACTTTGAAAATTTCACGATATTTAATAATACAAATATGTATTTAATGTAGAAACTATATAGAATACAACTTTCGAAATAATTAATTTTTAAGTTGTAGGTAATACTCGTATATACGTATGTAGGATAAGTACTAACTATAATGGCTACCTAGTAAACATATTAGAGTGTCACGTAAAAAAAAAAAGATTTTGTGAAATATGTACAACAATTATATAAAAAAATTCTTAGTCTAGATAAATTCACATAAAGTCATAACATAATAATCCTGTTATAGCTTTATGTCATAATAATACATAGCTACAAATTTATTATATAGAACTTTTGTGTGATTGTCACTTGCTGTCATTACACTTACATATTTAATATTTATGCCACATTATTACTAAATACTTATTTGTCAATTAATACATTTATTTTTCATATTTAGTTGTTTATATATGGAATGACTTTAATAGTGTCTTTAACTAGATTTAGTATACAACTATTGTATATATATAAAGCTCGGTAACTAATCCATTATGTATCATATATGTATTAACTTTCGAGTAAAATAATTATTGTATAATATGAAATACGAATAATGCGGTAAATTAGGAACGTGTAACCAATAATCACACAACATAATTTATATTTTACAATATTTTATAAAACAACATTCATTTTCACGTAGACATCTAGTATATAGGCTGTGTTATGAATTCGTAATTATAGATTTTAGATTCTGAGCGGAGCGATGACTGTATTGGTTTTAATATGATGTGTGTTTTTATTATTATTTTAGTTTTGTATCTGAAGAAAATTTTTATAAAAGAAAGAAAAGTTTCAACTCTAAATGTGGTTTCTGTATTGCGGTAAAAAATAGTATCTAGTTACTTTAGCTTTAGTACATTTGAAGGAAATCAATAGTAAAAAATAAAAACTAGTTTTTAGTTCTTTTAAAAATAATTGGGATCGATGATAATGGAAACACGAGAATAAAGAGGTAAAGAGGTTGAGCAACGCTGATCTATGCCATATATTTTGTACCAATATAGACAAACGTAACCTGCAACTCGCGGCTTCTAATTATCAAATAAATAAATTAAATAAGTTATTATTTAGATAAGTAGTTATTATAACAACTATTAGCAATATGATATGAATATGGGTATAATAAATAATCCTTAGAAATACCTATGTAGGATGACAGACCGTCTCCGCTCAGAATAGTTTTCCATCGTACACGATTGCAAATTATTAACACATCCATTACAATGACGTACCACGGGGTACACCTAACCAAAACCAGATAAAAAAAAAATTAATAGTACATAAGTGCAAAAACCTTAAATACTGGTGCAGTTCTTCGTTTCAGATAGCAAATAATACACATTTTAATATCTTTGGCGCTTATGTCATACAGCACAACTACACAGCAGAGCGACTTCTCCGACTTATATAGGTACCTATATGATATTGGTTTATGGCTATATATTTTCTAAACGAGGATAGTAGTAGTTAAATTATAATATTATGTTATCGCATAGGAAACGTTTTGTCAACAGACAAATATTATTCCGGAAGCGTGTTTGAAATTTAAATAGCACGCGTGTCGACGCGGTGCCGCCACGCGATATAATAATATATTATAATAACCGGCACGATAATAATTTAGTATTTACAATATTACAATTATATTATAATATTATGATACGCAATAATGCAATATGACGGGCGGCGGCATTCATTATAGACGTTTATTTATGCGACATGTTTTATCGTACGACTCCGAATACGTGAATATATTTATAGAATATTTTTGCCTTTTGGGTAGGTAATAGGAACAAACAGTTTTGTGTTATTATAGGTACAACGATTGGTTTGACAGTTATTTATTTTCATAATAATAAAGTCTTAAACTGCAATACTGCATCAACGCCGTGCGATTAAATTTTTCTCATATTTTTTATCAAAATATAATTAGTATTACACGACGATATCCTTCGGAAGTCGTAACGTAATAGTTATATACTTATATTACTTTTTATAGTTTTACTGGAGTTCATAATTTCCATTGTAAAATATTTTACTCTACTTTTGACAGCTATAACCCTGAAATACTGAAACACTGGAGATGAGTGGAGATGAATAACGTGTGAGACTGAAAGTATTTTTATAATTTATTTAACAGTTTATATCTCAACATTCTCAACGTTATAGGAATGTTCCATGGGAATTACCTCGACTAAATAATGCCAACAAACGTCATAAATTGAATAAAAAATAACGATATTTTTTAGATAAATAACATATCTCTTTAAATCAATTGAATTTATGTCTTACACTTTGATGGATACGTAAATACATGGGGATTTTTTTGAACTTACAATAGTTAAATAACTTATTATTTCAAAAATTATTGATATCTTTTTTTAAATTAAAAAGTCGAAAACTTTGTTTACGTTTCATTGTATTGAGGTGAAAGTGCTGAACTGTACGTCTCAAATTATACTCTGTAGACTGCCTATATAGTTATTATATATATTATATATGTAATATGTAAAAATGATTACATTTACATTTTTATGAACATATTATATGTACCATAAAACGAAACCCTTTTTTTTCATTTACAAGGTTGGGCATTTACAATTTAAAAAGTTAAAGTTAATTTTATTTTACATTTTAACTTAACCATTAAATTTACTGAATTGATTTATACTTAACGCGAAGTCTGCAGTGAATTATATTTTAATTTTAAGTAGCCAAGATAATTTATTTTATCATTATGAACAAATTGATGTTTAAAATGTACATATAAGAACAATATATCATAATATCATGATATTATCATGTTTCTATTAATTAGTTATTTTGCGTTAAAAAATAATGTACAACCATATTTATTTTTACAAACTGTCTTCAGAAAAACGTAAACGGTTCGGCTTTAAATATTCTTACTTGCATGCATTGGAAATTACCTTTCAACGTCCATCAAAATTATATGGGTGTAGCTGTAGCAGCCAGCAGGTGTAGTCTCTTAGGTATATCATATATAAATAATTAACCTATGTTACAATAGTTTCCAAATAAAATTGTCATTATTTCTTCATAATCTTACCACAAATGTGTACAAAATTATTGTAATAAAAATTGATAGTATAACACAAAATAACAACTAAGAAAAAAAAAGAAAAAATGTCAAATAAGATTTTTATTAGCATAGAAATGCAACGAAACGCATCTACAAAAGTTATCTTTCAATAAATTTAAAAAAAAAAACTTAAACGCATTGATTGATTTTAAATCTGAACTCTGCTGCAGTACACATAACCTATATTATAATATCCTGCCCAGGACATGTTGTAGAGATTATAATATGGCCTCCTGCATCGGTACGATAGGGTAGTAGTAGTACGACCCACAATGTATACAATACATCACAACAACAATAACAACAATAATAATATTCTATGCATATAATAGTAATAATAATCGCTTGTATATGCATATTATATTATTTAGGTACCTACGTGTGGGTCGCGCGGGTGTATAAGTTGATAATAAGTCCCACAGCGGTCGTCATCATCATCATAATCATCACCATCGTTGATGTCGTCGTCACCGTCATCGTGATACAGCCACCGCTTGCACGACGCACCTTTCCGAATACTATTGTATAATAATAATAAATAATAATAATAATATGTGTGTTATGTATACAGGCGCACACTCGCACCACTTCCCGGAGACCCCGTAACCTCGACCGCGGGGTAGTGCGCGGCGGCGGCGGTGGCGGTAGAAGGAGCATTTGGTGGCTGTTGCTGCAGCCGAGCAACAGGAAACCGTGCCCCAAATCCCGACAAGCCGGTCAAACAGTATCCTGTTCCTGCGGCCAGGTGCGCTTCCTTCGGCACACGTGTCGTGGCGCACCACCGCCAACGCCACCGCCGCCGTATATAATATCTCATCTTCCTGCACCTTATGTTACGCGTTATTAAAAACTCATACATGATGTATGTACACCCGCTGCCGCTGCAAAGTATAATATTGCTCGCATGTGTGTTTGTATTATAATGTATATTTCGTACACTCATATATTGTCTCGTGTTTTTGATTTACCCTCGTCCGCGGGACTCGCGAGGAGGTACGATTTCCGATGAGCTCTTATTATCCTGCAGCACTTACACCTCGTCCTCTTCCGGCTCTTGGGTCCTCCTCTTCCTCCTCCTATATACACCTAACCAAACGTGCATAGCACACACAGAACACCTACTTGGCCACTTATACATTATATGTACAGGGTGATTCACCCTAAGCCTGCTAACCACTTTTTATCTTCAATAATGTGACCATTCAAAATCTGATCTTCGGGAAATTTTAAATATTATACTTAGAGATTACGTTTTCAAATATTAAAGATTTTTTTTGTACTACTTAAAGAGCATCCCGTAGAGATGCAAACTTCTTTAATCAAACGAAAATTCCATTTCTACAATAAATTAGATGACTTTTTTGAAAATGTTGATGTATCAAAACCAAAAATCGAATTAGTAGTTTTTTAAATATTTAACTTTCTGAACTAGAGATAATAGGTCCGTGATAGTGGGTTTGGGAGATACAGAGACTATGATGATTAGAAAGCCTAAGTAATTAAGATTAATCTTTCAATATTTTACCTAAAATTTGTGAAAATTGTCAGATTCCATCTATGTTTAATATTTTTGTAAAATAGTGTTTGAGGACTATAAACATAAGCATAAATATTTGAATGACTGAGAAACTCTCCGTTCAAATTTTTAATTAGATACATTCAAGTTTTTCCAAAAATTGTCCACTGAATAGATTTGAGTAAAAAGTGGAGTTCTCGTTTGAAAAACAGAAGTTTGTGTCGACTTGTTGCCACATGACACTCCTTAATTAGTACGACGAATCATAAAATATAATCATCTTATAATGTACCTATATTTAAAAATTACAAAATTTGAATTCAAATAAATCCATTATATTTTGGGGAAAAATTGGGGTGTGTATGTCAGATGAATCACCCTGTATATTATAATATATATGTGTAACGCGATTTGATACGCATTCAACAAATGTCCCATACAGCAGCAGAAGACAGAAACACTAAACTACCTATACCTACTACCTACTACCCTCTCACCAGTCACCACGATCGGTTTTCGACTCGGGTTTTTGTACCCACATTTCATTTATTTCCATCGTCGCAGCTACCGGCAGACGACATCCGAAATCGTGCATCATACAACACGCGTATAGTATATTAGTATCATATTAATAATAATAGTATGCGGTGTATAATCAGAGTCCGAGAGTCGTGTTAGGCACATCATGTTTTAATTTGCACTGTTAAAATAGCATTATTGTGTGGCAAATGAACACTTACGAATTAAACTGATACGTATAGGGACCTGCATAATATTATTATAAGATATAATTAACAAGTCAAGTCGAGTTTTCGGTGTTTTCCTGCGTTCTCCTGCCGCGCGTGTTTTTGACTTGATGTGGGAAAACTATAAAACACAGGTGTTCACCCTGCAGAATATATATATATATAGTAGTTTTAAACTGAACGTGGTGTTTATTTTTTTCGACCGACTTGAGTTTTTTTAGCACACATTTAGCGAACATAAAAAAAATACAGTATATTACATGATATATATATATGTCAAGGTTATTAATATTAATATTATTCAATAAAAGGTTAAAAAAAATATTGCCATTCAATTTTACGTTTGTTTATCACGTATATATATATGAAAACAATGGCACAGTAATTGCCTCCCTCATTTTGTGGCTTTTGGCCATTATAACACCCTCTATAGTAGTAATAAATTAACACCCTTCGAAAATTAATTAAATTCAACTTCCCGTTTTGCCGAGTAATTAGGGGAAACCCATACTATGTATATATATTATGCTATATTTTATAATAAGCCCCGTCTTATTCAAAAGTTTAACGCCTATATGTAGTAATTTATAATTATATACAGAGTGATTCATCAAGCATACTTTCCTTTAATAATGAATTCATTTAAATTCTGATTTTTTTGGAATTTGTATGTATTCATTATGTACGCATAATGATAATATTTTAAAACAGTTGGACTTTTCGAGCTCTTTAACTCAAATTCCCTTGTGTCGAAATAAACTTATTTTTTCCAAGGAAAACCACTGTTTTATTGCTTTAATTTGTGAAAAAAATCATTTTTTTGAAAAGTTTGATATACCTAAATCAAATTCGAACAAGTATAGTTTTTGATTATGGTTTCATATAATATATAAAGTATGTATAATGTCAAGTTTGGTACATATTTTATTCCAAAAACTATAACGTTTTAATAAACTTATATTAATCGCTATAATTTTCAAATAATTACAGTGCTCCATATATAATTATTATTCGTAGGTCACAAGGTTAACAACTCAAAAACTATTGGTCCAAGTTAGTTACACTAATTACAATTTAGAGTAAAAAAAGTGGTTCTCATTTGAAAAAAATTAAGTTAACTTCTTAAATGGCATGAAAATATGAAATATCTAAGTGTTTGTAAATATTTATACTGTTGTTATGAGTATACTGAAAAATCAGATTTTAAACAAATGTATTATTTAATACTACGGAAAATGTGGGGGGGGGGGGGGTGAGTATGGTCAATTAGATAGGTAGGTAATTAATTGTGGTGTGATATGTTACTATTATTATAAATTACAATATACTGAATTTAATTACCTATACCACGATAAAGTTTAGTAATTCTTTCGAATTCATTAACGCATTACCTATTGCAACAGTTTAAAAGACACATATATATAATTTTATAAATTTAACATATCATTGTCGTTTTTCGTAACATACGTGCGTGGTATAGGTATATATGACTGACACGCGTAAGCAGTAAAATATATAATTTCTAATTTCCATTCAATAAAGCACGAAATACATTATAAAACCATAATAACAATGACTGCTGCTGAGAGACGTCGACAAATATTATGTTTTCCAAGCGTGGCGGACAACGGAGCAGAGGACCCGCGGCAGACCGCATGCACGTAGGTACCTACCTATAATAATATACAATATTATACCTGCGTAGTATGATATAGATTACACGCGCCGGCGTCGTCGTACTCTGCTTTTCGGTAATCCGTACCCGTTCGCTGTCGTATATATTATTATTATTATTATTATTATTATAATATGTCATATTTTATTTTATGTAAATACAGAGCTGGCTGCGTAGCGTGATACTATACGGACCTGCTGCAGGTACGTACAGGTTATACAGGGCGGTACACCAAGTGTATTCAACCGCCAATTTTTACTTTAGACAATGCATTTGATCGTATTATTATGATTTTTGCAATTTTGTGATGTATGATATAATTTGATTGTTTTTGTACCGCTTCTGGAGTGTGGCGGTATGAACATATTTTGTTTTTCAAATGAGTCCTTTTTATATAATATAGTACCTACCTAAATCGCTTTGAAATGTTTATACTAAAGAACATAAAAAAAAGTGTTATAAAAATATTAAATATAATATGTACCTATTGTACCTAGTATTTAATACAGTACTTATAGAGGAAGGTAGTAAACTCGGACAATTTTTACGAATTGTAACATGTTAATGTACCTATAGGTACTAGTATTAATTGCTACAATATTGTCATATCATTAAAGCCTCCTTACATTATCTTTAAACTCATTATTATGGGCTTTTATCAGTATTATCCTTAGTATCTATATAATGTTGACTAACTCGGAATTTTAATTTAGATACACCAGTTTCCAAAAAAATTATCTGCTAAATAATTTACATTAAAAATTGTGGTTTTCATTTGAAAAACACAAGTTTGTATAACCACGACAAGACACTCCTTAAAAAGTATACAAATATAACTAATTAAAAACACGGTATTTCAGTATAGTCTACCTACTTAAAAGTTTCGAAATTCGGAATATTATTTAAGTAAAAAATGAGGGTGAGTATGTTTGGTGAATCATTCTGTATAACAACACATCGTTCATATACCTATAGGCATACACGTATGTTGAGTATCGCGTCGTTTTCGGTGTATAAATTATTAACACAACGTGTGCGCACGTATACACGATACATCGCACGCGTGTACATTGTACACATTGTAATTTGTACCTATATAAGTAGCGGGTGTATACACATCGGTTTATACCGCGTATACCAAACGAGTATGACGTGAGGTACCGTATTGCTGCAAACGGACGTCGAGGGACAGCTGTGCACACTGCACGGGTAAGGTCGAATTGCACTTATTTCTGTCGAATTTCACTCGTTCCGATCATTATACGAAACATATTTAATGAATAATATGGTCAGAAGAATATAATTTTAATTTTTAAATTCTAAAGTTTATTGTTATAACTATAATGATATTAGTAAAGCGCGAGGCGTTAAATGTAAATTGCATTTTTTATGAATGCCTTTAAGTATATGGTTTCCCAACCAGAACATTTGTTGTTTACAAAAAAAAAAATTAAAAATTAAACTTTCATTTTGTATTTTTTTGAACTTTTTTGATTTTAATGTAATTATTTTTATAATTTGTGGGCATTTTTCACATTGTTGAACTATTTTCTTTAGTCAATAAATAATAAATTGTATTATTTAGATCAGTTTTCTTATTTTTTAGGCCATTAATAATTACAATGGCTACAATTTAAACAATAAATTAACTATGACAATTGCACCAGATATCGCAGTTGAAAACAATTTATGAAATTCAAAAAGGTTGTACATCGATTACGCCGAATGATATCTAGGTATGTATACCATGGTTGACATAAAAACGTTTGTGCGAGCATTGCGTTTAATATGTTTGGTATCTATATGTGATAACATTTTCCAATTAGTACAACATAGGTACATCAAAATATTAATAGTATTCAAAAAGAAAATAATATAAAAATAATAAATATAAAAAAACAATCTTTGAAGATAATATTTTAAGATATAAAAGCAGCATTATTATTTATTGATATAATGTTTCAATTTGTGAAGTCAGTATATGTAAAACTTATAAACTTATAACTTACTATTACTCAAAATAAAACCATGAACGTATTCATCTCAAGGTAATCGTTGGTATATTATTTTATCATTTAATTTTTTTCAACACTTGATAGTTTGTTATTATTTATTAATTAAAAATTATTATAGATGTGACCAATCAAATCAATCAATCAGATCAAATTCAATCAAATCAAGTTTCAACAATTTATTACCTAAGACTAACTTGATTAACATTGACAATATGCTTACATATAAAATATGTGTATTGTACATTTATGTTTAGTACAAATTGTTTTATTATTTTTTATTTTTAATTGCTGCGTTTGGATTTGTATACAATAATTGTATTTATACTATTTTCCTACTATAAATTTAAGTTTAAATTAAATATTGAAGAGTATTATACGCTTAATATGACCAATATTTAATTTGTGATAAATTTGACCGCGCAAAAGAATGTATGGAGTTCTAAGTCAAAGAAAATCTGCGGTATTGACGAACACCACAATAATATCACATGAACACCGTTGTAATATTATACTATTGAAACATACTTGACAATAACTTTGTCAAAATAAATGAATATAGATTTTTATTTGTTCTGTGGAATGATCGGACGGAGTGTACAATTCGACCGTTACCTGCCGTAATTTTAACCCGAGTGCAATTCGAACATTTCGGTTTTGGTTAGTGCAGGAGTGCAGTTCAACACTCCCGCTGTGCACCACATATTTAGTGCACCGTTTGGCGTTTCGTATGTCGTCGAATTTTTCGGAATATATGAGCATTCGTCGTCTGCACAGCTAGGCCCCCCGCCGCGGCCGGTGGATGATGACGGTTTATTATTATTATTTTTTTTCCTTTTTGTCAAACCATACATAATATTATATTGTGTACGATATTATTATTATTATTAGAAATGCGAACGCCTCGACACGCGCCTGAAAATAATATGGTAAAGGACGCACGCCACCGCCGCCGAACCATACGAATATTATTATACACGATATCCTGCAAGCGCACACGCACCCGCATCGAGCAGGTGCCCGAACCGCCAGCGAACACGAGGTTTGTGAAAATACCCACATTGACGACACACATAACATTATAGGTACCTACCACGCGTCCTATATATTATTATAATTTATTATGTATATATATTCGTGTGTACTTACGTCAATAACAACCGACTGCCGTCTTCGTTTCGCGACGAGTTAGTTGTCTGCTTCAGTTTTTTTTTTTGTCATCTGTCGTGTGCAGAAGCAGACAACCGGTGGAGGATGGCGAAATTCCTCTCGAATGCACTGTGTTGCGGACAAAAATATTCATCTTTTTTGTCTTATCTAGATGAAAATAATTCATGCGTATTCTTATCCGTCTATTTCAATAAAAATTTTATCTGAGATGAATCATCTGGATAATGTTTTCATATTTGTGATGAAATCTTCAATTTTATTTTTATATATTTTTTTTTCGTTGGTGAGGTGTTAATTTTTCTAGGCTACCGTCCTTATAGCTTATTTATTCGTTTTTATTTTAATGTTCTTTTATCTGTAGTTGTTTCTAGTATATTTTATCATTATCGGTAAACACCTATTGCGTATCATATATACAATAAAAAATAAAATATTATCAATTTGTAATAATAATAATATACATCGTATATAATATAGTATACCAGATACATATTGTATTGTAATGTACGCCTTTAAACCTGTATATTGTAATTGTATTATGCAAATGATTAATTATCATTCAGAAAGTATAACAATTGGTAGGTAGGTTACTACTTACTTGTTGCGTCCCAGCATTTTTTATGGTGCATACTGCATGCTAACTAAAAAATATAAAATATATACTAAACATAATGGAACCAGACCGCCTATGAAATCATTGTTATATATTATTACTGCTAGTAGGTAACAAAATGGTTGTTTTCATATTTAAAATAAAAAAATTATTTTTATGGCATTGGTAAAACTTGTTCACTATTTTTTCCTAAAAAATTCAAATTTGTTAATACTTTGTAACTGTCATCAGTAAACGATAATATATAATATTAAGACGGCCACAATTTAAAACGGTGAATATTAATCGGGCTGCAAATCGGATCAGACCTTTTTAATGTGAACCATCTAATTCGGAGGGTGAGACCTGGTGTTGACTTGGCGACGTATCACCACGCAAGGCATGCCACGCGAATGTTGGCTCCATAATTAATGTATTAATATTCTTTATATAGGTCCATAAACTACACGCGCAAAACATCTAATGCGCCTTTAAAATAAAGTATAGTTTTTCTTAAAAAAATCTGAATATTTTGTTTTTGATATGCCAGGTTTAGTTCCTTTAATAAACCATCCTTTCAATTTTCATGCATTATATTTTGAATTTTCTATACAAAATAATTTCGATGTTTGACATCTGCCAGGCGTCGCGCGACGGCTCACTTTTTTCGTAGTTATCTTTGGGAAGCAACTAGTCGCATTCAGTCTTTATTCTTTCAAAAGACCCTATATATAGTTGTCGTAGATTGTTCGGATGGTATTATAATACTCGTGCAGTGGCTTAACTATCGGTGTGGCCGATGTGGCTGATATATTATCCCCCAGAACCTTTTTTTATGGTGCTACCTTGTTTTCAGGTTACAATAGGTATTTATAATAATATAATTTTGGTATAAAAATGAATCGGGACATACTCTGTAAACCATTAGATGAATCGTTTTCTTTTATATGTACCTATAAACACATTATATTTTTGTCTTGTGATAAGATTTCAGTACTTCAATTCTAATCGTTTGAGATCATCCAGTGAAATCTAATAATTTATATTATATTATATAGTATGATAAACTTGATTAGCCATTTAGGCATACTATTGTAAAAAATAATAAATATGTATGAATAATTACAAACATCATGAGACATAAATTATTGTTTTTTCAAATTCCTTGTAAGTATTGTGACTTATATTATGAAATATGCTCTGTCGCGGTCGTTATCGCAACGGCCGCGTCTCCATCGACGTCCGCAAGAGCGCGACTGACAATCGGTCTGCAGCGGCGACAGCTTTTGCTGGACCGTTGTCGTTGCAACTTACGTTTATTGTAATAAATATGTGATGGTATAAGGACAATAAAGTTGAGTCGTACTTCAGAACTTGTCTGTTATTTACCAAAACCATCCTAAACCTACAAATCCCCGCCAGCCCCAAATGGAATGGTCCTATATAGTTACGCCACTGAATTCCCATTACCGTGTAATACAATTTTCCAATTACATATATATGTCCTCTGTAGGTATAGATAATAGATATTATGCACATATTTAGTCAATACAATTTATACTGATCAAAGAGTATTCGCTTAAAAATTTCGTAATAAACAAGGGCAATATTAATCTGTTTTAAATATTTGCAGTGAACTCGAATATATCTGCAGAGCATTGTCATCACGTGATATTATATTGAATTATTTCATGTACCTACACGACGTGTTGATTACAATATATGTTTATAAAGGGGACGGTAATCCCCCCAAGTTAGTTTCACCAAACCATACCTATTTATATATAGGGGATGACAACCCCCAAAGATAAAATTTTACATTGCAGTTGCCCCTACGCAAGGCTTACGACTATAAGGCTATTCGCGCCTCCGGGGGAGCACGACTGCATTTACAACAATATATAATAATATATTATGTATACAGCGGGTATTTCAAATTTTACGTTTCAAAATTGGGGAGGATCGCATAATAACTATGCATACCAGCTATACCTGTATTATATTTAAGAACATTAAGAACTCGACGCGTAATCCTCGCCGTTTTTGTCAAACGACATTTTATATTGCACCCCTCAGGTATACACGGGAGTATAATGCACTTGAATATTACGCGTACAGATATAAAAATATACAGGATGGGTCACCGAGTACGCTCACCCACCGCGTATCCTTTAATAATGCGATTTTTTTTGAATTTTGGTTTTGGGAATTTTCAAAAATACTGATAGATATCGTAATAATTTCAAATACTTGGAATTATTTTATAATTTAAGGAGTGTACTGTCTTCTGTGGTGGAACCAATTAATTTTCTCAAATTGAAATTTTTTTTGATTATAAGCAAATGATAGCATCCACAGGGTGTTTATCAGTAACTGTTATTTAGTAGGACAGCGTGTGTCTATCAGATGTTCAAGACAACAAAATCTAAATTAAACTGGAAATAGCTTGAAAAAAAAAATCAATTATATTAATATTATTTTTATAGATTTTAAAAATGTAAATCATTTTTAAATTAATTAAATTTTTCAAGTTTAAAACATATTAAAAAAAAATATACTTAATTAGCTAATAATTTTCAAGCGCCAATAATAAACCATAATATATGCATATAGGGAAGAGTTTTTTATAAAATGATAATATATTATAAATATTTGACGATCATACTTAAGTAACCTAAAAATAATTTTTTTTAAACAAGCTATTTTAATTTCTTTTAATACTGGATAAATTATCTGTAGGATATCCAAGTGACTTAGTACATGCTATTTTACAGTCCTTGTATTTTTGTATTATTATTATTATAGTATTATGTTGTTTTATGTTTACCATAATCATGTACACTGTATCGCATACTTGTAATAATTAATATACATATAAACCTGATTGAAATCATTAAAACCAAACGTTTCAAAAAAATGTTTCATTTTAAATTGATGGATTCAACAGTCAATTATTAAACTATTAATTAGTTACGTTCTCAAGTTGATTAGAAGATTAACTGTTTATCTAATTGAGTTAAAAAGAATTCTACATTTTTTATTTGCTTTGCTATGCTTGGTTGGATGACCCGTTGGTCTTGACTATGGACGAGGCTAATGCCTTTGCTATAGTGATGGAAGCGGTATATTTTGTTAAATACATTTTTAACTCGACTTGAACTTTTTGTAGCTGGTCAATCGTGTCCCTCTTCTCCCTCGCCTCTGCAATATTGTATAACAACACTATATATATATAGGTATACCGCTTTGGTATACCTATAATATATTCGCCCGGGTTGTACGACGACATGTACATCATACTTATACACATACGTGTACCATAATATAATATTCAGTGGCGGCGGACGAACACGACAATATAATATAAAGGACACAATACAGTGGCCGTATAAAGACAAATGCGTATTTATACGTACGAGAGCCGATCGGTGGCCGGCAAAGCACTGCTGCAGGGACGAGACCAGCGGTGTATATATTGTGACGGTTGATCGGCGTAATGTATGTATCGACACGGAGAAATATAATATAAAATTGTACGGTCGTCCTGAGCGGCAGTAATAGCGATGGTGCTGGCGCGCGTATATAATAATAATAATATTATACAGGGTGTTTCGCCGAGAGAGCTCACCGCCGTGTTTTCCTCCAAAACAGAATTTATTCAAAAACGCTGATTTTTGCAATTTTCAAGTAGGTAGGTACGACAAATATAGGGAGGTATGCAGTGTTGTTCTACAGGATCATTTTTAACAAATGCTCAGATTTTCTATGAGCAATATTCAAGTTTCAGTGTTCTGATACCAACTCATTTTTTTCTCAAACGAAAATCGCCTTTCTTTTCTATACCTAGGTGTAAATCGTTGATCGGATGATTAATTTTCGAAAATGTATTGACAGCGTATTAGATCCGTTTGTATTATAATTTATAGGTACCTACCTACATAATATATTTTATATCATTGTTAACTAATTTTTAACGACTAATGACATGCTATACCCTAATTGTATATTATAAATTTTTATAACTCAGAATAAATGCACGTTCAAATTTCGGTTTAGATTCATCGACGTTTTCAAAAACAAAAAAAAATCTGCTCAACAATTTGGCATTTGCAGACTTGCAGTGAAAGAGGTTGGTTTTCATTAAAAAAAAAGTTTGTATCGCTTATAAACACTGATAAATACAACTTGAAATAATATTAAGACTTAATTTGTTTTTTTTTTTTAGCACAAACATATAGTACATAATAATAAATTGATTACAGATATTTATATCTAAAACACTACATGTAAGTTTAGCTTGTGTAGAGTCGTAGAGACTCGATATATAGTTAAGTTCTAAGCAGAATCGTGATTTATATAAAATTATATATAATATTTTAAAATATCCGTCGTGTAAGCCTTATTAAAGTACACTATTTTTGCTCTTAAAATATGCGACTTATACTAAATTAATAATTTAAGTTATAAATATATGGCCCAATTGCCGGTAACCTTTAAACATTTCAAATTTTGGTCTTGGCCCAATAGCCGGCTAATAAAATATTAAAATATTTTGTGAACGAATAACGAGTGGAAAATATATGTGGACATGTGAGGTAGTCCAATGTATTAATAATACTTTATTCAGAATACTTTTATAATATTTAAATTAAAAAAATACAATATATCTTAACATTAGCTATCGTTTCAAATATTGCCGAAAAGTATAATTTTTTCAATGAAAAAACAATACATTTTTTTTTAAATAATTCGGAATAGATACTTTTATAGTATTTCGAACCGTACATTATTCGGAACGCTATTTTTTTTTTTGAAGTATAAACGAATACATATTCCAAATACTTTTTAAGCGTGTTTTACCTAAGTCTGCGCAATGTTGATCGCCATCGCCGTCGGTGGCCGATCACCCTGTATATAGTGGTATATACCACGCGGGAGCAGCAGCTGCACCGAACGCCGACGAAACCGGGAAAAACGACGACGCTCCGGCAGGTGTTACCGGCGTATCGGCCCGGGAGCCACGTGCCCCATGCGCGACAAGCCTAATTGATCGGAACCGCTGTATAATAATAATAATAATAATAATAATATTAATGCGTAAATGTATATTATTATTATATGATCGTAATATAGTTCTTCATCCGATACGCACCGAATACGTCTCGTTTGAGATGGATCGCACCGCAACGTTCGCTCGAAAGCTATTACTTGAATTTTTTTTCCATTTTTTTCAAACCCGCGGCCTAGAAAAACGGACGAAAATAAACCACCAGACCTAATAATAATAATAACAATATAAATCACAGATTAGGTACGCGTTTGAAACGCCACGTTATATTACACCGATTTAAAAGGGAGGGGGAGGGTGGTTTTTTTCCCTCTAATTACTTCATCCTCGTCTGCGTAGTATCCGGCACTGAAGCATTTTATTTACGAGATAAAAGCCCGAGATTGTTTTCTTAGTTTTTTAATAATGTATAGCCACCTTTGTATAGTTATCATTATAATATTATATCAAAGAAGTACCTATGTTTGCTATTAGTTAATTTAGAAAAAAAATGCTATATATGGTATATATAGGTATGACCACTATACGCATCTATATAACCTAACGGCCAACACGATTGTTGGTAGATCTGGGATGTTTATGGTATATTTTATTCACCCGGTCATAACGATTTTTAAGTATCAACGCACGAATCGGATTCTATTCATTTCTAATCTATACAAACTTATTTTGCATATAAATTGAACATTTCACAATTTAGAACATATATATGCATAATTATGTTATTTTTTATTTTTACAAAGAAATGCCACGAACTTATCTATTTTTGATTATTTCTTTTCCAATTTTTCATTAAAAATGAATATTTTTCAGATTATACCTGGTACTTAATTGCTAAATTGCATATTGTTTGCATACATTATTACTAACAATTTATTAATTTACCAATAGCTTGTCAACTATTTATCATCTAAAACTAGTCTTATACGCATATAAAAATATTTTTTATAAGTTTTAGATTTATCATTTTTTAAAATCCATACTAGTATTTAACTTATACTTATAAAGCTATACTATTTGTAAGTGAAAATTTGTTATCTATTTCTACCTCTTCACCACGTGTTTCTTTAACCTCTGCATATTAAATAGTATTCATAAACAGCCGACGAATTATAAAACAAAATTATGATTTAACCCTATTGACAGTAACTATCGAAAAAGTCTGAGAAGTTAATTTCGCATATAGTTTGCGTGGCATATATATACTTCAGGAATGTCTGGAATAAGGAAAGGAGCGTCATACGAACAGAAATATTACACGGAAAATAGATTTTAATACTGATTTGACTTTGGTAACATGTCCATTGAAAAATTTTAAGTTGGTTGCATATACCTGCGAGACGGTCAGATTGGAGTACAGAGTAATGTTTGTCAGCAGCAGCTGATGGACTAGATGTATCGTGAAACGGCGAGTTTATATTTTAAACTTTCGGTCCAACAACGCTCGTTAAAATAATCACGATACATGCAGACGTATATTGAACAGGCCAGCGAGTATTTAAAGAAATTCTGTGTAAATAACAATAAAATAAGTATTTTTGCTTAGTACACTAAATAGGTACATAAAAATAATTCCTTCCAAGTCCCTGTTAAATCAACATATGTCTGAAACAGTGCACAAGTCGTTGGTCGCATACAGCCCTACAATCCGCATATTTATCTAGAAAAAAAGTTAAAGTTTAGAAGAGTACTGTGAATTTTTTTACTTTATCCACCCCCACCAAAAACAAAAACACCAACTAGGTCCAATTTTCTACCAGATACCACTCTTAAAGTTGAAAATCAAAGCATTTTCACTGCTCCCCCAAAAAAAAAATAAAACCCTTATCATTGTAAAATAAATACATTTATCGAGATCCGCTCAGAATCTAAAATATAAAAGAAATTGCCGTCAGCTAATATAGCTACTCATCACAATAATCATATTAGAATTCTAGATTGTTTTGTTATACAATAACAATTTCATCTTATGTAATAATTATCTTATGTAAACTTGTACCAATTTTTATTTTAGGTAAATCTTTAGGAATACCTTTTTGTAGTCGAAATCCTAAGTGTGCAGCACCATGCGGTGTTTGAACTCTGTCCAGAATTATATGCATAGTTGTCGTCTTCAGTTTTCCACGGAGGTCGACTAATGGCTGTGTACCTGCTACCTGGTAACTATTAACGTACAATAATTGTAAGACAATACAATCATACAGATATTTCGTAAATAAATTGGTTTTAAGGTACTTTGTGTATGTATAAAAAAAAAACACAATCCATAGAGTTCAGAGAAACCGGGTGATATTCATATATTGGAAAACCAACAGCGCTGAAAGATACATTATAGGTCTGCTGAAGCATAATCCATATAATATATTATGTGTGAGTTATAAGTATTAGGTACTCTTTACCAGAAGTGGTTATTTATATCAGTGGTTCACGTGTATTTACAATTTATATTGTATATTCTGCAGCGCCATTTCAGTTTTATTTTTAACAGGTTTGTCAATATTTAGGTAGGTACGTCATTTTTTTTTTAATCGTTAGGACACTTTTTTCATCTCAGTAATACATGTATTTTATGTATTTATTGCACATTTATATACACGGGATTGAAATAATAATCAATATTCTATGAACCGGTAACTTGGGTTTTAAAGATGTTATGCACATTATGTGTCTTACTGTAACCATCCAATTATGAACGTACCGAAGGTATTTATTTGTATGTAGTATACATACGCAGTAATATAAATATCATTAAATGTGTTATTATACAATCATAAATTAATGTACAAGGTAATTGAGTTATTCATTATTAATATATGTTGACGTATTTACTAATTGAACCGTCTAATAACCGTACGTTATTTTAGATTTTAGATTTTAGCTCATTATGCAAATAATATAAATTTATGAGTTGTTGTATATTATAGTTGATATAGTGTTAATGATTTTTTTATAAAAATAAATATTGAAAAATGCAATTAAAAGTGTTTAACAAGTGTCGTAATAAAAACCCTATAAGTATATAATAATTATTACCATATCATATAATTAATAAATAAATACTACCCATGTAATTAAAATATATTATTTACGTAATATAATATAATTACGTTACCTACAATCTACATTATATTATTTTATGTTAATTAATTACAATTAAATATTTGTCCCAGTTTAACTTAATCTACAGTAGGTACCTATGTATTGTTTAATCGATTAATCGTGCATACGTGTATATAAACATTAAACATAGTATCTACCTATGGATATATTAAGACCATGGAAAAAGAGATGTTAAACCACAATTGAAACGGCTATTGGAATAATGGTATCGTTTTCACGTCATCCACGTGCATTTGAAGTTTGAATGCTGCGATTGTAGGTTAACCATTCCTGAAGTCCTGTAAAAAAAATGCAAATTTTCAATGTAATTACACATTATACTATAATAAGTCTATAACTCTCTATCTGATTTAATTTTTTTAGCATTTGCAAATATTAGGTAAATTTCTAACTAGTCTTAACATATTATGAAAAGCGTTTAAGTAAAAATACTCTTTGTTATTTAAAAGTTAAGACCTAATGGAAAACGTGAAAGTAAAGAGACCACAAGCATTGATGACACTTTCTATCTTTGAAAACTAAAATTCAGAAAAATTACATAAAATGTTAAACATCCAAAAACGGTAAAGGGGTAAATAAAACTATAAAAGGTCATTGGTTCTCAAAATATTTTTTGATAATCACCTTATATCTTTTGAATACCATCTGAAAATTGAAAATTACAAATTATTATAGAATATATTTTTAATTTTTTCACTAAAATCCCTAATAGGTAGGTATAATAAGGGTCTGGTACAGCCGTGTCCTTTAGAGAATATAAGCAAAAAACAATAGAGAAGTGAATAGGCACATACCATACCCCGTATATACTCTGCGAACAGTATACACCGATGAATATAAACGTATATATAACAAAGATGGCCAAATTTTTTTTGATTAAGATCTATTGGGTAATATTTTTTATTTAAGCATTGATTAACGTAAAAATATGTTATCACTAATGTTAATAATAAACAATCTTAAATAAAATAAATAATAAAATTAAAGTGTAGAGTTTTCTAAAAATGAGTGTTCCACATTAAATTTTTAAATAATTTTAAAATAAATGAACATTATACTGTTGGCGGTGAAGCGTGCCATTGCATATATCATTGGCCAGTTAATTATAACTGCTCTATACGAAGAGGCTGCTCTAAAATCTAAAATATCATAAGTAAGTGTAGCTCAGTATTCAGTTTTTATATTTTTAATGCGAAAAATTGACATTTCACACAAACAGGTTAATACAAAATATCTATGCAACTATATTATCTACTATACATTTTATAATAATAACTGATAATTCGACCGATAAGGGTTAACGAATAGAGATATCGACTTTGAAATTGTCCGAGATCGACCATTCGGCCGCCACTGGTATAACTACTAATAATAATATGCCTTATTATATGGGTACTTGCTTTGACTGAAATATTGTATAAAAATGAATAAAATGCGCTAAAAACCGACTGAAAATTCGTTCTGTTTATTCAGTCTCTCGCCGTGTGCAGTCCACCTATCGTATAGGTATACACATAATACCTATATATACATTTAACCTATACATAATATTATAGCAGTGTTTCGCCGTCCGTTCACGTTTGTGTTGGTTATGCAACGAGCTTATGATAATTTACGATACCATCGATTTATTTATACATATAACATGTGCCCGACCAACATGAATGACAGTCGTAATAGCGCATAGCTGCAGCCACTCGCGGCTATCCGTTAAAGAATCTCAACCGTTTTTTGTTTTGCGTTTTTGCAAGCAGTTTTGCAATTATTATAGGTACCTACCTGCGTACATAGGCAGGTACATGCGAACTAGTCGGTTTTCATTTTTCCATAAAGTTATGCAAAATTGGTACATCGAAAACCAGGTGTAGGTATATATTACACGCTCATAATAGGTATACATATTATTAGGTATCTCTCGCCTACCAATAGCGATATAATATGAATTCGCGTTTCCCTAAATCGTGTAAATGTGTTATAAATTGAGTGGTTACGATTTACATGCATATATTATTGCCATATTGCTATGTTTTTCACCGCGTCCTTTTACGAATTTGGTCAGTAGGTCATGTCCGTACACAAATCGCCTCACAAACGATCTATTTCATTATAGTATTATTTATTACTAAGTAGACAAGTGGCTACTAGCTACTTTAAGATAATATTTTTTTTTTAATAGTAAAAAGGTAATTATTTTATCTAATAAAAGAATCTCGACCATTTTTCCTTTCGTGCACAGTTTTCCAATATTATTATAGGAACCTAAATACATACATAAACTAATAAGTTTTCATTTTTGTATAACGTTATGCAAAATTAGTATATCGAAAACACGGCGTACACAGTAGATCCGTTCATAATACCTTCTGGATATAACATAAATATGTGATTCCATACATAATCGGTTTAAATGTGTTTTATTATATGGCACGAATTTCAGTGCATATTTATATATTAATTTTTACAACGTCATTTTAAAGATTTCATTTATCCATAATGTCTACAAATCACCTAGCAACATACAATTAATGAACTATTTTCATAATAATTCATAAATCATAATATTGAATATTATTTTTGCTGTAAACACGAAGAATGCATGTCTTGTGGTGTATACAAACGAAACTAGGTAGGTAGTGAAAAAGGCTAAATGACGCTACAATTAGTGATCTTGTCGTTGACGGGGTTTTTTTAATTATTAGAAAGATAGAAGAAAATATGAACAATCTGTATACAAATAATAATACAATAAGTCACAGTAATAACATTTTTTTTAATTAGGCAGGACGATAGTGCCGGAATAATTCATTGATTTAGTGTAACAAATAGCTTATATTAACAAACTTTGTTTTAAGTTAAACGACGTATAATCGCATTTCGTCACCCCCCCCCCCCCCTTGCCCCTTCGTGTGCTCTTGACTTAAATAATACTTTAAGACCACATGAGTATCATTATATAGTAGTCTCCCACCCATAATTTTTTTCTTTAAAACCACATAATTTTAAAGCGTTTTAGTATAGTAGATAGAAAAAAATTTCTTTTAATTTGGCCTATGATTGGGTTTTGAAATGAAAATCAATTTATCTCGAAAGTAAAACGAATATAGAAAATATATAATAATGTACATTATAATATCTAGTTATTTTCGTTTTCGTTTACCCTTAACTCTTAAGGTTCAAGAGGAATTTTACTGAAGGTTTCAATAAAGTACCTTGCATTCTTATTATTATTTTTTTAAAACTATTATCAAGACACCTGCAGGACACGGTTTAAAAACAGGACGATTCTGTTTTATACAGAACCCCTGAACGAACACTCCATAATTAATAGTACATATAATTTCAACCAAATATTTTTTTTGTTTATAATAAATAAATCTTAATTATACGTACCCACCTATATATTATAATATAAAGAAGTCTGCTCATTTATAATTATTGTTAATAATTTTTGAGTACCTACCTATTATATATCGATCACTTGTTTAGTCGTTTTAAACGTTATTTTTATATACCTACATGTGCATAGTTAAAAGTTGGACAGTCTGTTAAATGTTAATATATAATTAAATGTTAATTGTTTAAAAAAAACAATTTATTATTCCCGTAAAACTAGAAGTAAAGAATTGTCGATTAGCAACTATATACCTAGCATAATAAAACAAAATACAAAAGTGATCACAATGCGCATTAACTATGTAGATAAGGTTGATTGTTTTGTAATTTTTTTAACTCGAGTAGTCAGTTATTTTCTAACTAACTGTTAATAACTTACCTATGATTAAATTATCCTAAGTGACAATTTAACTTTCCCAATTAGTCTAAACAATATTACGTTCAGTAAAAATTGTGGTTGATTTCTTGATTTAATTATCTAGTTGCAAAAAACGTGTAATTAATTACCTAAACCATTAGAGCTAATGTTTAACAACAAATAAAAATGGTACCTATAAACTGCATTTATAACCAAACGTTGATTTAATATTTAAAAAAATGAAATAGGTACGTTACTTCTTTTTAACCAAGTTTTGTTAAGATTTGTCTCTTTACATTATCTTTAAACTTATACACATAAATAAATTGTTTATCAACTACTAATTTTAACGGCACAAATGTACCTACCATAAAGTTCTTAACGTTGATTTAACTTAACTAACTCAATTTTTTTCATTTACTTGCCCTCCTTTGGTAAAAATTGAAATCATCTTGATATTTTGTAAATTTTTCAGAATTGTGTTTAAGTCATAAAAAAATATTGATGTTAAACGGAAAAAAGTGTCATTCAAATATATGTGTTGGGAAGAATACAACTCATCAATTGGGTTTTAGCATTTGACCTCTTCAAATTAAAGTAGCCAGTAAGTACCTGGTAACTACTTCACTGCATTGGCAACCATGGTTTTTCTACAATTTCCCAATTTATACTCAAAGAAGGAGGGTGGTAGTTGTGTACTGACTTGAACACTTAAATGTACAATGTACATAATGTTGTACTAGTTAAATAAATATAGTATATTCAACGCCAAAATAATTTCGATTTATAATTATCAACGTTCTTAATGTGAACTTGACTTAACCTGACCTAAGTTAATTTTATTCATCAACTAGCCCTGCTTATTTGATAATTTGTGTATTGTAATTATAAAACATACGAGGTGAGTAATAATTTTGACCTGCAAAATTACATTTTGTTCTACGCATTTTCACTGCGAATAATATATTGTGTGTATTTTTTTTTATTAAAGATAACCCTCGGCATCGTGGTCATTGATAGAGGATATAATATATTATTATTAAACATACCAAACCAACTTTATCTAAGTCTTGAGATTGGAACTTAATGCTCTTAAAAATCATTAAATTCGCATAAATGTATATTATACGCTTATAAAAGTACAAATATTTATGTAACTATAAACAGTTGAGTCCAAAGTTAATATTCTTAGGAAAGTTAAGTTAATATGTCCTTATATATACAGTTACACACCCACCCACCCACACAAACGTATAAAGTTACAAATTAGAGGTGGAAAAATCTTAATATAAAGCGTACCTATATTATATAAATGTCGTTTTTCTTTATATCAACTACTTATAGGTGTTTGAAAAATTCGATACAATATAAAGTGAAAACTGAGATCTCTCAAAATGAAAGTAAATAATATCATATTTTAATTTGCATGAAATATGCTCTAGAAAACTTTAAGATTAAGAAATACATGTCCTTAACACCAAAAAGTAACAAAATATGCACCGCGTAAAGTTTTAATATTTTTTTCGTATAGATCTCGAAACTAATTTCTAGCTGTTACTTAGCTGCAATAAATCTAAATTCTATATTACAATAGGTACAACGGGAAACAAAAAACACGCAAGTTTAACAACAACTTCCGAGCCCTACACATATGTATAACATATACATATATATATATATATATATTATATATAGAAAACGGGCATTTTCACATCTTAGACAGGTAAACTTACATATTCGCTCGACGTACCTATATACCTATATATACATTATAATAACGGTCGGTTTCGCGTATACAGCGTAGGAAAGTGCGCTCGCGTAGCACGCGGGTGTATGTCACATACACACACATAGGTAGGTATTCATCATGCCAGGTACATATAATATAATTGATAAGACATCTCCAGGTGTAACTGCAGTGTGTGCATAAGCGTATAGAGAGGTATGTTATCATCACGTTGACGTTGGCGAACTACTTTCATATTATAATGTATGTATAACGTAGGTACGAAATGCGCGTTTAACGACTCGTTTCCTGCGGGGCGAACTCGGCGTGTGTTTATATCGTTTTTAAGTGTAATTAGTGGCGATGCGCGTCGATTCGTAATCGGAGTGACTGCCGGTGAGTACACACTGTAGGTATATACAGGGTGATTCACCATGCATGCAAACCCCCGTTTGTCCATTTGATAATATTTATTTAATCGAATATTATCATCTTTAGAATTTTTAAATATAAACTTGGAGAAAGACCACGTTTTCAAAATCTCCAGATTGTTTTGTCACTGTACTTAAGCAGTGTCTGGCGGCGATACAAATTTCTGTTTAATGAGGGTCCCCCCTCTTTTTCGATATGCCCTATTTAGTGTTTGATACACATAGTTTGAAATTTGAACGAGTAGTTTCATACCTAGTTGTTTAAGTGTTTACACTATAAAGAATATTATAGGTCTTAAAAATGGTCTTAAAGCAAATGGTATGTTTGAACTAGTATTTAGTATACTTGAAGCATTTTTACAAATTTTAAATATTGATGGATTTATATTAATTGTTACATTTTAAAATCGCCATTGGCTCACGTCTTCGAATAACTCTAAGACTAATAGTTTGAATTTTGATTTTGATGTGTCGCTAAATAATTTACAGTAGAAAACTGGGGTTTTGGTTTGAAAAACAGAAGTTATATTGTATCTCCGCGGGACACTCCTTGAGACGTATACTGCGACAGTTTAAGACATTTCAAAATATGGTCTTACTATACTATACTACAGTACTTACTATACTTATCTAAATTTTAAAATTCCAAAAAAAATAAATAGATTTTGAATAAATGCGTTATCGAAGAAGAATAAAAATGGGGTGAGCGTACTTGCCGCATGATGGATGGTATGTATCACCCTGTACACAGTGCGCATTTAATATAGCTACACAATCGTGTGTGTGTGTGTGTGTGGAGGTACCTCTACCTGTGCTTTGACGTCGTGTGCATTTCGAGCAAACAATGTTATAAGCGGTCCGACGATTTGTACGAGCAGACATATTATGCGTTTATATATATGTAATGTAGGTACATGCGATTTCGAACTCCGCAAACGACCGTAAACGCAGATAATATTATTATAAATGGCATATATTATATTATGCGTTGTGACGTAGATGCTCGCCTGCTGCAACGGCACAAAGTACTCGTTCAAACCGAATCCGGAATCGCGTGTGTTTTAATAAGAGCCGTCACGATACCCGTGCGACGGAGGAAAACGGTAATTTCTTCTGTATAACGAACGAGTCCGGTGCTTAAGAAACGTATTCCAATAGAATACCTAGCTATAGGTAGGTATTACTACCGTATAATACCCATGATACCAGAAAAGCGAATACACTGTACGGAGACCGAACAACACATAATATACGTACTAATATATTATACTGTATCACATTATATTATTATAGCCATAATCACGTGATTTAAACTCAATAATAAATTGTATGTTAAATAGCTTCGCGCCCTATATTGGCTATATTATACTATTAGATAGGTATACTCGCTTTGTTATCGTATCGACTGGTTAAAAAGTTAAAAGTTCATTTTTTTAAGTTGCACAGGCACAAAGCACTATAATATAACTGTAATATTATAAATGAGTCTCAGGTGGATGATGGTTTAAAAATAATATTATTTATTATTCATCGCCGCAATCACCATATTAACTTAAAATCTTTAGAGTTCAATATAATGGTTGTTAACAATTATTAAGTAGATTAAGGTTATTAACGTTGACTTTCCTAACTTGAGTTAATTTTTTTCATTAACTTATCTACCTTTGGTTACAAGTGGAACTATATCTGGCAACCAGCTTGAAATTAGCTTAAAATTTCTCACATTTTTAAGGTTTCACGGAAAAATTTGTTTTTCAAATATTTGTTTTGGAAAAAATAAATAGGTAGGTGACTACTCAATTTGGGGTCAGGGTTTCACATTATGACTCCACACGGATTTAATATTAAATCCAGCTGTTTCACCGAATTAATGACGCTATTTTTCAACGGTATAAAATATTTACTCGCAGAGATGTAAAATATAGAAGTCGTAAAACACAAATTTGGATCAAATAAATAGTGTTCAACATTCAATAATATATTATTAAAATTTTAAATAAATTCATTTGAATATCGGAATGAAAAAATACTTTATAATTAACACTTATAATGCAAACAACGCATAATCAGAGCTGGGCAAAATCCTTAAAAAATTGATATTGAAAATTAAAATTAATTTTCTTAAATATTAATGATTTCAAAATCCAAATCTAAAATTAGCACTTCATACAACTAATAGTTTTAAAAAATACAATTATAAATAAGGTCCATATATAAATCAAATTGTTAATTAACTATATTGATATTTCTTTAAATTAATTATTGGATATCATTACCATATGATAATAATAATAATTATTATATATCATTTATTGTTGCTTAGCTATGTCGACTACATGCCTAATAAACATAATATGTTGATAATATATTGATATCGATGTTTAGTATCATTATCAGATTTTTTTTTCATCAATTTTAAAAACTGATTACTCGAAAGTCAAATCAAAATTCCCTGTTAATATGAATTTTAGAATCAAAAATCAAAATCCTTTTTAAATTGATTGTGGATTTTGAAAATATTAAGGATTTGAAATCAGTACTAGCTCCGGTTATAATATAATAACTTTATATAGGCAGGTACTTGTTGAGTGTTGACTGTTGACTGAGAAAATGTATTTAATTAATTATATAATTCGTACAAAATCTTAGCAGCGTACACGGTGTATGTACATTGCACGCTATAATGCATAATCCCGTGAAAGCACCTGTTGGCTGTTGTAAAATTATTATAATAATATTAATAAAGAAGCGAATAATGCGGTCGTTCGTGTGCTATTAATTTAAAAAATACGTATACACCTATATGGTTTAATAATAAGACATAATAAACGCATAAAGCTATTATTTCTTATTCTTATATACACAATTTCAGCAGTACTGTGGCGGCGAAGGAAGGGACGACTGGTAACCAAGTATGCGGTAGGGGGACTGCAGGGGGATGCATTTATTTTTTGTTATTATATAATGGCCCATCGTTGTCCATGGACTCGAAACAGCTCGTACGGTATACACACACACACACACACACACTGGAGGATGTTATAAGTTTCCAATGGACAGACACGCCGCTCAACCGAGCAAGACGGAAAAGCTGCTGCACAAGGAACACACACGCACGCGCCATGCCTTATATTATATATATTGGAGAGGCGGTGCAGGTGGTGGTCGTGGTGGTGGACGGTACCTACTTATGTGTAATGTGTAAACTGTGTATACTGTATATATACATATATATAAATATATAACATTATATTGGATGGAGACCACCAGCCGCTGCCAGTTAGTTATACAGGGTGGATCCTCAGTTCTTCACCACTAATCATGTCACCCCAATTTTTTTCTTTAATAAAATGAGTAATGACAAATGTAATCGAATATAGATTTTTGTAATTTTTAAATAATATAATATATATGTACCTACAACCTACTATTTTACTGACAATGTTTTCAATTGTTTAGATTGTTGTATACCATATTATATAAAGAGTATCCAGCGGCGGTAAAAACTTATATTTTTCAAATGAAAATCGCACTTCTCCACTGTATAAACTGTTAAGAAGATAACTTTTATGAAAATATCGATGCGTATCTGAATTGAATTCCCAAAGAGTGCAATTTCTGAAATATTAAAATAAATATTATGCTATAAGCATATAACAGTTATTAAAAATAGCTTGCATAAAATGTAAATATAAAATAGATGTACCTAACGTTGGGGATCCATATAGTGTTTATTCTATATACTCAAATCATATATATTATAACTGTTGATAAATTAATATTATTAGATCATACTAAAACTATTGCACAGTCATAAAAATTTACAATTTACTGGCAAAAAGGGTGATTCTCGTCTGAAAAAAGAAGTCTGTATAGCCACAGGGCACTCCTCCTAAAACGCGCAAATAGGGGGGGGGACTTAAAGACCATTATAAATGTTGTTTTAAGCTTATTCAATATTATTAAAGTAAGGATTTAACTCCGCTCCCCCCTAATCTCAAACACTTTTTGCGCCTATACTTCTCCTTAATTGATACATGGTAAGTAATTACTAATTAGGTATTTGAAAATAAGCAGCCCCTTAAGTTTATTATTACTTAGCACACTAACTTGTTAAAAAACTCCGTATGACTTAATAATAAGCGTAAAATTAGTCGTTTATACAATACAGTGTTTATAGTATTTAATCAATATTGTAGTGTAGGTAGGTACTTACTAATAAAATATATAAACTGCAGAAATGAATATTATATTTATAATAATATTTATTGCAGAAACAAAATATAGATACAATATTGAATAACATAAAATGTTAAATAAACATTAGTTACAAGCTTGTCCAATATAAGCATACTTTGCTTGAATATGAATGAGCCGAGTTCATAAAGGAAGAAGTGAGTTATAAAGAAAATATTATGGAGCATCAGATATAATATTATATAAAGATAAATAAAATACAGGATAAAATTGTATCAAATTGTAAAATTGTATAATGTAATTAAACATTAATCCTTTTAGCTTAAATTATCAAAAATCTACTTAAATTAATTTCATAATTATATAATAATAATAAAAAAAATACCTATAATTATTGGATTTCGAGTTTCAAAATAACTTTGATAAAAATGGCACAATTAAATTACAATTATTTTTTATTCTTGTACTAGGTATATGCTACAAATATATAATAATCTCTAAAGGTTTGATTTTACTTACAATAACCCTTAATATATATAAGTTTCCGTTCATCAGTTTGAATAAAAATCCGAATTTAAAACTCAAAATTAATAAATAAAATTATAGCTGAATGCATATTTTGTTTATTAAAAACTAATTTAACTAACAAATTATAATAAATAGTTGTATCGACAAAACATTGATAATATAGGTAAATACTTAATTCTGTACAGGCCCACAACTGAAATCATATGAAAAAACCAATTGTGCTGCAAATAAATAAATAACTCTAACAGTTTTAATATAATCTAACATATTTTTAAACAATCGAAACTTATAAAATAATCTTCTTATAGGTACACGATTATTTACAAAATATACGTGTTCAACAAATTCTATTTTATATGGTAAAAACTAAAAATTCACACACCAAGATATATAATATAGCTGTCGACTCTTCCCAAATAGGTATAAACACACACAAGAATTATTTGAATGTTTACAACTATGCATCAGTTGGTTGATAGGCGATGACTGTTTCTTGAGGCACAGGCCGAAGTCAAATTAAACCTTTATAGATTGTTATATATTTATATTATAGCATAGTGGAGTGTAACGTAGGGTCCAAATTTTGCTCAGGCAACACCTTAAATAAGGGTGGGTAGGTATTGATAGATAAAAAATAGGACATTTTATAGGCCGGAATAACAGTAGGCTGAGGGGTAGGTCACCTAAAATTATTTGAGCAACACCAACTTTTTTTATGATACACGCCACTGTAGCATTACATTTAACTTAAGTAACGTACAATCTATAAAAGTACAGATTTGTTCATACAAGGGTGTGGCGATGGCATAGGAAATTCCGGAGCATCACACAAAAACAATTTCTTACCACCACTGCAGAATTGTACACCACACAAAGAAAAGTCGGAGCTCTATATATATAGTCAAACATATAGCTTCCCCGAAGCTCTCTACGGTTAACAATCATGATTCATAATGCCTCCGTGGAAAACCCTCACCGAATCGTCTACGTGGAAAAAATTGGTGTGAGCACGCGCTCGGCGAATCACCCTGTATAATAACAATATTATTATCATCATTATAATATATCCACCGCCTCACCGCCGTCGCCGTCTTCGGTGCCGTTGCTTCTGCACGGTGACGCTAATTGCGCCGATATGCGTTCTGGTCTGGTTCATGGGGGGAACCACGGGTTCGTGGTCTTCACGGTTCCCTAGGTTTCTGTCGCGCTTCGCGTGTCCTCTCCTCCTGGGCGAGCAGCGGCGTTACAGATACTCGTCGTGGGTATATACTGCACCGGCCGCACACGCGCGAAGCACCCCCCGCCGCCATCCCACCACGCGCCGCCCGAACACGGGCCGTGCGTCTTCGCCCCCCCCCGCCCCCCGAACACGGGCCGTGCGTCTTCGCCCCCCCCCCCCGCCCCCCGACAAATTAGTAAATACGATATAGCTGCCGATGGTGTAGCTGGTGCGTACTTATGCGTCGTCGTTGAGCCCGAGCCTGTTGAGCTGGCCGCGAGTCTTGTATATGCGGTATTCGTATAATCGTATACTTTAGCTTTACACATCGAGCCACAATAATAAGTCAAATGCGTGAAAAGCGTATTTATCTATTTAGTTTTCGCGGGCCACCCCCCTCCCCCCATCCGACAAATTAGTAAATACGATATAGCTGCTGATGGTGTAGCTGGTGCGTACTTATGCGTCGTCGTTGAGCCCGAGCCTGGCGAGCTGGCCGCGAGTCTTGTATACAACTTTTTTTTATATTCATAATAATACGATTTTATATAAACTTACAACAATATGTGTATAAGCTCAGCTATTTTATAAATAAAAACTAAGCTAAATTTATATTAGGATATAGAAACTTGTAAGTTGGTACTATCGAGATATTATCGAAAAAATAATCGATTTTAATTTTAGTGCAAATTACAATTCCTATTTCTTACTACCTGAGGATGGTGCAAAATACATATCCTTTATTTGGCGCAAATTACAAACGCATTTTAAAAAAATGGTGGCAATTACACATGTTATAAATATTTTGGGTCAATTTTGGTGCAAATTGACTACAGCCATAAATACATGCCTAGTATTCATATGCATATATTGGTACCAAATTTCTAATGTCATAAAATGTATTTTTATTTTTAAAGATATCTTGACATTATCATCAAAACGTATTGTTATTTGTTAATATATAGTACACATTTTTGTTTATACTATATACTATACAATGAATGTATATATTCAGGAAAGGAACGGTAAAACAGTAATTAAATACATTTTTTTGGACTCCCCCCCTTGAATAAATCCTGGTTGCGCCACTAAATGTTATAGATACATTCTTATACGACTTGCCTGATTTTAACTTAACCGAAATTTTGTTACATACCTATTACGCAGCATTACTTGCGCGCAATTTACTTTATAATATTATATAAATTAATTATACTTGGTGCACTCCAATTCCGATCTAGGACGAACAACACTAAGTTTATACGTGTTTGTTTGTACATACATCTTTAACTATACATATTATATTATATTATAAAAACTGTATGCACGTGGAACCCGTAATCATTAAAAAAAGATACGACGTATATGAATTCCCGTGAAATCATATACGGCGTGGTAAAAAACGATAGTATTATAATATAATTAATATCATAGGTAGTCCAATATTTTTATTTTTTATTTTTTTCCAATTTTACTGTCTCTAGTTTTTAATATCAAATCCTTTTTAACGTTTGCCATTATTATTTATTATCTATCCTATCTTACTTATACTGTATATAAAAAGTTAAAGTAGTACTTATTATAATCCGGATTTATACTCCTATGTATAGTTAAATATATAAAAATTCAGAACTTTAATAAATACATAAGTTATTAAAGTAGAGAAATGGAGCTGCTGATTCACAAAACGCGTATGTATAATATACTCGTAATATAACAATGTACCTATATATGAATTGTAATATGTAAGAATACCTAGTTTTTAATTTATGCTCAGATTATAACTTTTAGCTTTACTAGTTTAAAAACTAGAGTGAATCGATCTATTATGAAACTTTATGATAAGAACATAATATTATTATCTGTGTTTGTAATTGGTTTTTTACGGTAATTTAGTTTTTAAGTGAGTTATGAGCATTTTTAATTTACGCTATATTACATATAGGTACGCAAAACTACTTTAAAAAATAAACTATCGTAAAAAACCAACACAGATAATGTTCTTGCCATCAAGTTTCTTAATACTAAGTCGATTCATTCTAATTTTTAAATTAACGAAGCTAAACGTGTTCTACTGTGTGTACATTTGATATATATTACGCTCTTGTAAGACGGAGTCAACTATAAGGCCCGTGTAGCGTCCTCTTAAGGCTTATTAAATTCAAAATATCTTTCCTACGTAACCTATAAAAGGAGCTAATAAGTTCATAAATATATTCAGAATAGTAATCTGACATTCTAAATTTCTAAAGTTGGTACATAAACCATAAACCTTCCACATATGCATGGTCTAAAATCGCAAACAAAATATATGGTACTCCAACAGTCTTAAATGTAATAATATTTACATAATTGAATAAATACATTAAGATAAAAAGGATCAAGAGGGTGAGAATGATTGAGTAAATCCCCCAGTAAAATATTTTTATAATTCAGGACAGTGAATACTGTGTATAGGTATGCATCGCAGTATCCACATTAATAACACTACTGCAGCAATTTAATATATTATTATTATTGTCAAAGATCCCAACCTTGCCTATGCATATACCTATTATTATTTGTGTACACGATTTGTTAAACGAAATACATCGATATTTGCAGTGACGCTTCGTTCTATGTACACAGTTACATATATATATAAAGAAATAACAAATAAGTATTCATAACATATATAATATAAGGGGACTGACGAGATATGAGAGAGCCTCTCCCAAACGAAAATCGTGCGTGATAATATTATATATATATACATACCTACCTACTAATATAATATATGTTATTACTAAACATAATGAACTAATATTTGTAGTGTTTTAAAGTGGTGTTATCGGGGTGTCAATAAATAATAGTGACTTATGTACCATATACTGCAGTGTACGCATATACTACGAAGATCTGACGCATTCAAATGTGACTTAAAATTTCAAAGTCAAATCTTCATATTATCCTTCTACCTACACCCCTTATATAAATATACGCATATTATCGCCCATGTCCGAAGAGGACAGAGAGCCATATACATGTAGGTACCTATATTATTGTTGTAGCGTATACAATATTCTGGAGGGTCAATATGAAAAAAATGTAATAGTAGGTATATTTATTTTTATTTTTTTATTTATTTTTATTAGCTTTTAGTTTATAACTATAATAGCTCAATAGTTATTTAATTACACAGATATAATATACAAAAATGAGTAGGTATATTTAATACACGAAATAGGGTATAATACTTATTATTTACGTACTGAAACTTTACAGTATTTTTAAAATTAAATAGTCAGTCGAACCCAAAATCAGCAGTAGGAAATGTTCAAAAGTTTGGTAATTTTGTATACAATTTATTTTTCTCATAAATTATTTAAAGTTTTATTAAAATAAAATGTACATGTATAATTAACAAAAAATACATTTGATAATACCAACAGAACCATACATATCATTGTTTTTATGTATTTGTGCAACTTTAAAATCTTTTAAAGTAATAATTAAACATTTTGTTAAAAGTGTATCTTGATATTTCTTATTAGGTATTGCACTAGATTTAGTGATATGGGCCACTACTCGTTGTGTCAACTTAAATATTAAACATAGGAATATTTATTCGTGAATTTTTATTTAAAACCATTGTAATGTGCTATTACATTAAAATAAAGTGCTTAACAAATTAATTAATATGTATCAAATAACTAGATCTACCTACACATAAACATGATTTTAACTTAAAGTATTATTTTTCAAATGAACTGGTAAAAGTTATTTCAACTATAACAAGTTAAAATAAAATAACTAGTTATGTTAAAAGCTAAAAAAAATTAACTTTTTAACTATAGTTAATTTCCACCTTTAAGAAATACCGAACGTATAATATGTATTTGAATTAACTGTGGATATGAGCTGAACTTCGAATACAATAATCTATAAAATATTAAATATGACGCAATATAAAAATGCATAGTTATAATTATCAAAATTATATTCATATACTCGTATAATATCCTAAAATATTGAAATAATAAACATTTGTGGATCTCAAAAATCACTTCCACTATACACCCGCATGTCGTCAATAATGCAATACCTACCTATTAGACATCCATATCCGACTTGAATAACAGGAAAAAATCCTTTAAATATTTTCAACGATTATCGCCGATCGGTAATTTATCTTCACGCTATTGTATTCTACAGGGAAGCTAAAAAAAAGAGGGGGAAAATTATTGAGAAAATCAAAAACCCATCCGTTAATAAATCATTATTAATTAAACTAACAATTTTGTGCATGAAATTATACAAACTATTTAATTGCTATAATAAATTAACAGCGGTCAAACCTAATTTTTATGAAGTTAACTTTCTCATGCGCACTGTACACGAACGCCTATATGTACCTGTTGCCTTTTGATTCATCGAAACAATTATTAAGTTATAATGTAATATAATAATAATATAGTTATTTAGTAATATAACAATTTGATTCGATTTTAACAGATATAATTTTTTTACGACAGGTTATTTTTGATTTTTACACGCATTGGTGACGGTCAAATTCCTGTGTTGTTCAACTATACAGTTTAAAAAAATTGTCTGCGTTTTATGAACAAATAAAACGTTAGGCATACATAAATACATAGGACATAAATACATATTATATACATACATCATACAGCAGAATCTTTATTCTGAAACCATAGCTGATTAAATCAAAATTACTTTAACGATCGTGGTAACAAGAGCGTGTACCTACGCGAGCGAAAACTAGACGAAATATCGGTACCTACCCACCTTAGTACCTACCTATATAATATAATATAATTCGGCGCTGTTACATTATAATATTACAGTTTACGCGATCAAAACACGTTATTTCCGGAAATCATTTCACATTGTTTCGCTCGCACGGCGGCGGCGGCGCGTAATACCATGTATATTGTATTATATTATAATATCTATTATCTATATAATATTATCTACACACTAAAATTAAGTGCACGTACGTACACTTATCGTAAATTCAAAAAAAGTTTTAACTTTTGTGCGGGTCATACCCGAGAAACGAAAAAGAACCTTGGAGAAATATTATGGCTGCAGGTAGGTACACACATACATATATTATAATATAATATAATATATAGCAGTGAATAACATAATATTATAACATAGTACCGTGCGAGTGTGTGTTTAAAATATATTTCAGTTCTAGATAATATCTGTTCAGTTCGGGTTGACGAAGACGTTCCATTTCGTGCACAATATTATTGTTGTTTCGTCATAATAAAATAATAATATTATTCATGAAGCGTTTCTGCCGTTGAATCGTGTTTCATCTTTCATACTCGTCGTATATATATTTTTTATTGTCTCCCCCATTATATTCTAATGGTAATTGTAACATTATATTCGTTTCGTTTCGTGTACGATTTCCATATATGTTTGAGAATTTTTTTTTCGTATAAGAACAATATAAACTGGAATCGCCGGATGTATAATAATATATGTTTGCAGCAGAGCTGCTTTTGTTATTGACACTTTTTTTATGGGATAATCGCTCGTTCGTAATAATAATATAATTTATACTTTTATTCATTATATTATTATATATTTGCTAGGTCGTAGGTACCTTTATGTATAGGAATAATAACCAAAGAACCAACCGTCGTAACGGTTTCTTATTTCTTTAACACGTCCTGCAGTGGGCACAATCCATTTATATTATACATAATATTATATATATTTTAAATACTATGTGTAACTAAATAGTACATCACTGTCATAACACAATGTACAGGTTTTACTTACTAGTTTTATGTTTCTCTTTTCAAACGCATTGTTTGACCAACATTAAAAATTAAAAATATCAAATTATAGTTAGGCAGCCCGCCGTTATTTAAGATCTATAGTGGGCAGCGATCGATTTTCATAAATTATATGTAGGTAAACACCTATAATACCTGTAGTACTGGTACCTATATAAACTTAACTTATACGCGTTTTTAGACTTCTGCTGCGGATTAGCATAAGTTTAACCCACATCAAAGATGTATAAAAAAGTGAGGCCCTCTTTTTTAAATATTTAAATTTGTATTATTTTATAAAATTAAATTAGAACTCTCGATTAGCATATAAATGATACTGTTCGAGGTTTTTTTTCAGGATTATTTTGATGTTAAATAATAGAGGAATAAGAGGATGTCAGCGCACTATTTGTTTTCTCTCTCTGGCCCACGCGTGACATGGACAAACTGCGTTTACGCAGAATCATTTTCTCTATTGTTGTAAGTAATCTTAGAGTAAAATCACTCATTACAAAAAAGATAGAGAATAATATTTTTGAGGGAATGACATATCGATTTTATATTTTATTATTATTTGACTTTGTATTCGACTCTCAAAATAAACAAAAAAATGTTTTACATTTAAATGATGTTTAAATTGTTTTGAGACAATATTTAGGTAAATAGATATGTCATTCCCTCAAAAATATTATTCTCTATCTTTTTTGTAATGGGTGATTTTACTCTAAGATTACTTGAAAACATAAAAAAAATATTCTGTATAAATCCGTTTTGTCTATGTTGTGCGTGGGCCAGAGAGAGAAAACAAATAGTGCGCCGACATCCTCATAACTCATAAGTAACAATTATTTTTTCAATTAAAATGTTAGCTAGGTACACCTACATCCCTTTAGAATCTCCGATGCTTAAAAGGTGAAATATTATTATCCCATACTATTTTTTGAATAATTTTTACAAAATAAAGTTTTGAAAAACAGTTTTTCCTCTGTTAGTAATTTTATTATATATGCACTATAGTTACACATAAATTCTTTAAGATCTTGTACTTTTTTAATAAAATAATATACTGTAGTATTATATCAGGGGTCTTCAACCTTTTTAGGCAGCGAGCTACCTATTATTTTTTCAAAATTACGTTGGCCGCATTCATAATGAAAAACATGTACTAAATTATTATAAAATGTATTAAAAAATAGATGTGATGGTTAAAATGTGTTTGCGGGACTAAAATAACGACAAGACAAGCTACAGGTTGAAGACCCCTGCAGTACGGTTGTACTATATATTGTATAGGTAACTAAAATATTGGGGCCCGATACATTCACAGACCCAACCTCAATACATATTATTTAAAATACATTACAATTTTTTTTAACGAAGCATCTATAGATATATTAATAATATGTATCATTAACATTTCGGCTAAATGAGAAAAATAAATTATGTAAGCCTTTACCTAGGGTATTATATTCATGTGCCTTTATATAATATATAGTGTTATTGTTGTACATACAACATACTATAACTACTAATAATTCTCCGGCCCGCGAAGATAGAAACGTACATTTTGGTTTTGTTCCAGTTCGCAGCGCTGTAATTATAATAATTAAATTTAGGTACTTTAACATGAAAAAATATGTGTATACAACAACAGCAATAATAATAATAAATTTAATTTTTTTAATTAATATTATATTTTGATTTACGATTTACTTTTGTTTAAAATGTGAGTTTTTTATTTTATACGACGTCGCGGAAATGTTGCAGGTAATAAAGTGCGTGGGCTGAAATGTGTTTAATTCACATGGTTGGAATTAAAAATTCCTCTCTCACTCCCTCTCTCTCGCGCCATCTGTATCTATCCATCCGTCTTTCTTAATCTGCGGTGTGTGGTGTGTTCTCCATATTAAGCTAATGTAATTGCTTTATTAATTGGTTACGGCTAAATTGAATACAAATTATAATGCATCATAACAATATTATTTATTTTCTAACATGTAACGGCGCGATTACTCTACGGACCAGTCAAACGTGTTTGCTCTTTTGTCGTCAACTTGTACATGATACTTACAGCGCTATCTATCAACGACAAATGGTTATGTTCAACATCATAATATAATTACCAGTGCTTATAATTAATAAATACCACGGTACTATGGTAACACTAATACCTATATTGTTATAAATTAATTATACATTTAAAATTCAAAGGCGAGCGTTAAAAAAAGTTAACTTTTTTTGCAAATTTTAAACGTAATTAGTATGTTAATTATAAAATGATTAACTTTAATAACTTGCCATATAGTTAGTATTCATTGTAACAACTTAGGTACCATTTTCCAATTGATTTGAAAAATAATAGGTACTTAGGTACCAGGTACACTAAGTTAAAATTATGTTTATGCGGATATATATTTATCTGTAGTTAGAACTAATTAGTTATAATTCGTTTTGTAACGCTTTAGCTATACAATAAATTTAAATTAAAGTAAACAAATTTTTATTCTTAGTTTCATCACAGATTATATAAAAATATGTAATAATAATCTGTGGTTTCATAATTTAGTGGATACAAACGTCGTGTAATTGTCTAAAGTTTAGACTCTAAACCACTTTAGGCTACAGCCGGTGTGAAATAAGAAGGCATAGTAGGAATAGGATGCATTTTAAGCAAAATGTTTATTCCTTAAAAAGTTTAAGTAGCAGTAGTAGCACAACCACTTTATCGCGAGCGAGTGATTGACGACCTCTAGTAGTTGATTAACAACAAATTTAATTGACTTCTTTTCAACAAAGTTCAGCTAAATTTTCCCACTACATAATAACTTAAACATTTTATAGTTAAATATCTATTATTTGTTAACTAATAACTAATAAGTAATAACTATGATAATACTTATAAGTTATAACTTAACGTTCTAATATTCTTAACCCAAATAAGTTTTTTTCACTAACTTGCCCACTAACTTTGGTTATGACTTATAATATTAGTATTTATAATCGATGATAACCTTTATAGTTTATATTGTATAGGTACATATGTTATTATTTTTTCTTGACGTTTATATTTTCGTTTTAATAATCACTTAAAACAACACCTCAATGCGTCTTCTGAATGGGAGGGAGGGCGTCCATTCGTAATTATATGGTTAGGAATGATTTGGATAGCTTTGGGGTCATCAGCTCCCCGCCAAAATATCAAGAAAATTGTTTTCGCGACGTGTAGGTGTATCTTCAGCATATGGAAGACAGCAGTATATCATACTATGGTATAAGACGATTAAGAGGATTTATTAACATTCAACGCCACTCATCAGCCACTGTACATATCACATTATATTATTATTAATATTATAGTATGTTTAATACATAGGTACTATGTAGGTTACACATCGCGTACGTGCGTCGTATATATATATAATATTACCTACCTATTATAATATACTTTTAGCAAAAATAATTTCACGCAGATCAGTCATAAATTATCAGCAAGTGATTTTAGAGCCAAGACACCTACCTATCTACCTATTATATTATGAAACCCGAATAAAACAGTATTTTTGAGGGCATTTCGTGTAGTTGATTTTTTTATCATCTATCACTTGTATATATATGGACATAACGCTATACGTTTTTTGAGATTTGTTTTTTTTTAATAGGTTATGTATAGCTATAGATACCTACAGCTATTTCACTACTGACATGATACCTACGGTAGATCACGTCTTATATTAGTTAGGTAGGTATTATTGATAAAATATTATTTTTATAATATTAAAAATCATAAATTTAATTGATTAAATATACGCCTAATTTTTAAGTTATTTTCTGATGTTAATAAGTCATGTTAAAAAATGTTTAGTGCATTAATTTTAAATGGTTTTAAGGTCATCAAGTTCCGCCCGTTATAGTAATTAATAACTATTTAAAAGTGTACATACGTTAGTTGTTAGTTTCATAGTTTTTATTAGAAATGTAATGAAAACTAGGTTCCCACTAAAAATATTAATATTGAAATAATAAAAAAAAAATTGAGGTATGTGTGGACATGTGGATGAATGTGTTTTCAAGCTATCTCCATCAAACGTCAAGAAATAATGAAGAGTATAATATGAATGTTCCTCTAAACTTTATATTTGCTGTTGAACCCTTTTTTTAATTTTAATATGCGTATAGTTAAATTTATTATTTATTTAAAAAAAATTTTTAACGTAGAAACAAACGTTAATCGAAGGTAGTTTTAGAGTTCTTAAGAAATACATTTGTTAAAGAATAAATAGGCCATGAACAAATTAATATTTAATAAACAAAATAATTTTCTAGTCTCTGCACAGTACACATGTTAGAAATATATAGAGTAGGTAACATTTAGGAAAGATTTACAATCTTCAAGGTCTAGTATTTGAACCATCAATAAAAATCTCTAAAACGCGGCTCATCTTGTAATGGCTATATTGTGACCCAGCCTCATCACATTACCCTAAAAATATGGTTTAGTATACGCCCTCACTGAGCATACCGAACACGGTTTATGTTAAAAATTAATAAATATTACCTATATATTATAATCATACCTAATACCTATAAACCTATAAAAAATCAAAAATATAATACTATATATTGCGCATTAGTAAACCACAATCGAATTTAAAAAAAAAACAGCGTTGGTAATAATATATAAATAGATATTATACAACCCGGAACCCATTGAAAAGTCTAAACTGTAGAAGGGTCATGCAAGTTTGGTGTTTGGACCCACCCTAAAAATATATTTAAATACTTAAAAGTTGTAACTTGAAGATATATATTTTAAGACACACACACACACCACACACATAGTTATAAAACTAAATTCTCAACTCAAATCTAAGATGAAAATTTTAACTTAAAATGTTTAAGTAATTGGGAGACTGGTTTGAAAAAAATAGGTGTAGCTTAAAACCTATATGGTGTTTAATGAAATCAATGTATGTGGAGTGTGAACAGGTCGATTCAATCGATATTCAATGTTACAATAACGGTGAACGGACAAACGGTGGATATAGATTTAATTAATAATTACAAGGACAATTTATCTAAATTTTTAATTTTGCGAGTGCTAATTTAAATTTTAAATATAACTGGAGCTGAATTATAATAATAATTAAAAGTTATCATATAATACAGACTAATTTACAATCGATTAAAATCTGACTTTTATATTTTTTTTCTAATATAGTCATCAAATTTGAATTTGGTATGTAAAATGTTACCCTAATAATTAATATATTCAACATCGTTATGGTAGGTAAAGTATAAACGGGAGAATAGGGACATATTATGGCCGAACTTAGGATTTGGTATTTGAAAGCTTTAATTAGTACGTCAATATATACATATCACTTTTGAGCATTGTAATAGCCCATGCGAGAGATTTATTGTATAATCAACTAATATAAACTTTTTAATTGGCTTTTGGATTCTGAGCAGACCTATTAATGTTGATGTTACTGGTTAAGTAATGATGTGTTTTTTTCCATCGGTCATGGGCGGTTTGTTAACAAAAAATACTATGTAGCTCATAACTTTTGGTGGGGGGGGGGATCAAAAGCAAACAACTTTTCAGTGCTTTTTATAATAATCGAGAAAAATAAAAAATGAGAAAGTGAGGTATGTTAAATTTGAATTCAATGATATGCAATCATTGTAATAATGTATATGAAAAACGATTCTGAGCGAAGACGTTCTGTCAGCCTATAATATTACTAAGTATAGGTATATTTTATGATATATTGTGATTATAATGTAATTTATTTTAATATTCGGCATTAGTACTACAGTCTACAGTAGGTTAAATTCATTTTTGCCGAAAAAAGTGCATTTGAAAATGTCATTATGTTTATAAAATATAACAACATATTTTAAAAGTTTCTAGTATCCAAGAATAATATTTTTAAATTATAACAAAATAACTATAAAATTGTTATTCTTGGTTTTATTATGAAAATGCAGTGTTTTATATTATTAGATTTTTTGGTTACAGAATGAACACTTACGTGAACCCTTGTTTTCAATTTTCAATCCTTTTGGACAAGTAGTTTATCACATAGTTCTTATGACTTATAAATATTTTAATCTTTAAAAAAAGTTGTTTTAATGACTTAAAATTATATAGAAAAAATATTTGTAAAGTATGTATTATTTTTATCGGAAATGTATCATAATATTTCAGGAACATAATTATTATTAATTATCATGCTAACAATATGTATATAATACTACATAAGTACTATATTTACCTGTATGTAGACAAAAGGCATATCAAAGACGATTTTATTAGGGAGCCAAAGTTGGTAGTTTGGCTTACTCTAAAAATTGATCCGGGACAACTTGTTTTGAGTTGTCTTATCTTGTTGAATCCATTTCATCATTATAGGCTGTTAAAATGTTTTTATTATATAAGTAAATAACAAATTCAAGATGTAATACTACTTATGAAATAATACTCATTACCATTTATAAGGTTTAAAAAAGTTAAACAAGTGGTTACCGGTACGATAGATGGTAAGAGTTGAAATGGGTCACTATTACTCTGTACTCACTATAATACAGGGGTCGCGATCGACTGGTCGTTCTTTAGAGGAATATTGGACAATCGTATTAAAAATAAATTATACCAATATCCGTTGATCAGTGATCACGTGTCAATTTATTATTATAAAGCTAAAGACACACTTTTACGTTTTAATGTTTTATACATACAAAGTAAATAGTAAGGTATTAGCGAAGGAAAACATAATATTTTCCTATTATGGAATATGAATGAATAATAAAAGAATATTATAAAAATGCCAACACTGGCCAGATGCTCATGAGTTTGCCTTAATTATAATATTAAAGCAATGATGTCAATTTACTTATTTTTTGGTATTAAAATTGATATTGTAAAGCGAATCGAGTAATATTTCTCATTATACCTAGGTACCTCAAAAAATGAACAAAATCATTTTTGTTTTTACATTACTTGATAATCGAACACAAGCTTAATTGCTCAATTACATACCTGAACATATGATCATATTTTGTTTTAAATGGTCAATGGGAATGAATACAAAATATCGTTTAAAGTTTCAACTTGCTTATGTAAGGTGCATATACTGTTATCGAAAAACTGTATCACGAAAACGATGACTATAATTTTTAGATAATAATTAAGTACCAAGATAATATTATGTGAACACATTATTATCCGTCCACTGCAAAAACTAAAACGCCCCAACAATTATTATTTTATTACTAAACAGTACAATTATTGTATAATTATTGTTACCCAATCAAATCCGCAACGATTTTTTCGTTTTACGGTTTTGCCGGGCAAAAGTACTCCACCAACTGAACATAGTGTCAATATTATTATAGTCTTTGGATTACGTATCTAACATAATATGATCGAACATTTCCCGCCATTTCAATTGTTATTTGTTTACCTTAGGCTCGGACGACCACTGACGAGTCGTGGTGTCCATTTTACACAAGTCGTGCAACAGGCTACCGATCGCGAGGCACCGTGTCGCGTTTCCGTTCGCCGTGTATTAAATAATATTAATTTAATTCGTATTTTGTTGATCTACGAATTAAGTAATTACAAAAGTTGCATTTCGTTCTGAAGCGTTTCGTCCGTTTCTCGCTGTTGTTCTGTGACGACCGTTCGGAGTACGCTGCTGTAAAATGTCCGACGTGAGTACAGTTGATTTATCTTATAAATATTATATTATTGTAATTACCTCGTTACTATAATCTTTCGACCCATAGAGAGATTCCAGCAGTCCGGAACCCTTCGAGGACCTCGGGGGTGCCGATGACACATCGCCGGTACGTAATTTCGAGGACGAAGTGTTAAGTGAAGCCGACGTACTGAGCTTGAGTCAGTTTGATGACCCGGAGGAGGAAGATGGAGAAGAACTGTTTGGCGATAACTTAGAACGGTAAGGATACAACATGTTTATGACTCATGGTCAAATAAATTGATCAATTTATCTTGCAGGGATTACCGTCCGATACCGGCGCTCGATCGCTATGATGGCGGCGAATTGGACGAAGATGATTATGATTATATGAGTCCGGGTGCAAGAGCTGCAGCCGAAAGAGAGTTACAAAGACGTGACCGAGAAGAAGGAACTGGCCGAAGGGATGCTGATGATATACTTTATGGTTTGTATTTTCATAACACTACAATAGTTTTCCTCATGATTTAATGTTATGTTTTATTTAAGATGAACATGACGATGATGAGGCATCGAGAAAAAAAAGGCGAATGGCTGAAAGAGCTGCTACTGGTTTCATTGTTGATGACGATGAAGACGAAGAAGTATGAATTCCATCTACTTTTTTTATGCTTATTTGATTTATTATTTTTTTCCTAGATGATTGAGTCTATTGAGAACTTACAAGACACTAAAGGACATACAGTTTCTGAGTGGGTAGCCATGTTAGGTCCAAAAACAGAAATTGCAAACCGTTTCAAAAATTTTTTGCGTAATGATGTCACTTCCAGTGGTGCTTATCTGTATAAAGATAAAATTAGAAGGATGTGTGAGAGTAATTTGTGTAGCTTAGAAGTAGAATTTACCAATTTGGCCAACAAACAACATACGCTGGCACTTTTTTTGCCAGAAGCACCTTTAGAAATGATAAGTATATTCAACGATGTAGCCAAAGACTTAGTTATATCCATGTATCCTCAATACGGCAGAGTTACCGCTGAAATATTTGTTAGGATTACAGATTTACCACTTATTGAAGAAATTCGTACTTTCAAGTAATTGATTAAAAATAAAAAATATTATTTATAGGACAGTAAATAAGCAACTCCTGTTAATTTTAAATGTACTTTTAGAAAAATTCATTTAAATCAGTTGGTTAGAACTCGTGGTGTTGTAACGTCAACTACAGGTGTGTTTCCTCAACTTAGTATTATTAAATATGATTGTTCTAAATGTGGTCATGTTCTCGGGCCATTTGTTCAGTCACAAAGTGAAGAAATTAAGCCTGGTTCATGTCCTGAATGTCAAAGTACTGGTCCATTTATGGTTAGTTTTTAAAAGTTACACTATAGTTAATTGTCTTATGTTAAATGTTAATTTTGCATTAGGTTAACATGGAACAAACTTTATATCGTAATTACCAAAAGATTACCATACAAGAGTCTCCAGGCAGTATACCACCAGGCCGTATACCACGTAGTAAAGAGTGTATTCTTTTAGCCGATCTGTGTGATCAATGCAAACCTGGTGATGAAATAGATGTAACTGGAATATATTCAAACAGTTATGAAGGCTCTTTAAATACGGGCAATGGATTTCCAGTATTTGCTACTGTTATCATGGCAAATTATTTAATTATAAAAGACAATAAACATATAGTTGAGTCTCTTACTGATGAAGATGTTTCACAAATATTAAAATTGGCCAAAGAACATAAAATCGGTGAACGTATTGCCGCATCTATTGCCCCATCAATTTACGGACATGATTATATTAAAAAAAGTTTAGCATTGGCATTATTTGGCGGAGAACCAAAAAATCCAGGTTTGTTTAATTTGAATTAAAAATGTCTACACTAACTTATTACTTATATTTTATTATAAAGTCATTGAAATCAATACAATATATTCATTGTTCAAGTATTTTATCGATAAAAACAAATAATTTAACTGTTGGTTTTATATTTTTCATCCAAAATTTAATAATTATATTATAGTATTATAATAGGTAATATTTTGTTATTTTGCAAATAACCCTTTTCTGGATATTAATTAATGAGTTTTACATAAACTACTGGATACAGTAATTAAACAGCCCTTAGCCCAATCCAAGACAACACCAACAAAATCATCACGTTTCTTAAACATAATATGTACAACTTAATCCAAGGAAACCATTGTATCATTCATATGTAACTAATATTTATTTTATTATATGCTAACAACCTAGTAGTTGATGCTGTATCATAAACAAACCAAAAAAAAAAAACGATTAAACCTAAATCATAATGAAAAATTTAAATATAATTTTGTTTATTTAATGAATAATTAATTTATTCAGTAAAGTATACAGTATACTGTTACAGCTTGTATAAAAAAAGACACAGCGTCAAATGGAACAAAATAGTACCATGTTTTTATAACAATTCAGTTCAGTGGCATGGTAAGGGAGGTAATAGAGGCGGGCATCTCTTAGTTTATCATTTGTGGTAGGGTGCCATTTGGTATAATTTAGTATAAAGCTATATCTAAGTATTAAATTTTAAATATGATGGATTTTTATAATTATGACTGTAGTAAATGTCTTAATCCGGTTTTGAATGGGTAGGTAGATGGAATTGCCTCTAAAAAAATTCAACTTTGTTATTGTACTGATTCTGCATTTGTAAATTGTAATAAATTTAAAATTTGACATTGTACTTAATAATATATAGTTTATTAGTTGTTTATTAACATAATAGATTAAATGTTTTGAATAGGTGACAAACATAAACTTCGTGGAGATATAAATATACTGTTGTGTGGTGATCCTGGAACAGCTAAATCCCAATTTTTAAAATATATTGAGAAAATAGCTCCACGTGCCGTTTTTACTACTGGACAAGGGGCTTCTGCTGTTGGTCTTACAGCCTATGTTAAACGTGATCATCAGACTAGGGAATGGACATTAGAAGCGGGAGCTTTAGTATTGGCTGATCAAGGTGTCTGCATTATTGATGAATTTGATAAGGTATGTAAAAGCAAGTAAATAAAAATATTATGGTTGGCTTTGAATACTACAATCATTATCTACTTTTAGATGAATGATCAAGATAGAACTTCAATTCATGAGGCTATGGAGCAACAAAGTATTTCTATATCTAAAGCTGGTATTGTGACCTCGTTACAAGCTAGATGTTCTGTTATGGCGGCAGCTAATCCAATTGGCGGGCGCTATGATCCGGCTATGACTTTTTCTGAAAATGTACGTGTGAATTTTTTTTTCATATTTTTTTCATTCGTAGAATTTTTATTTGGGTATCTACTACCTTGTAACCTAACCTTGTAGGTGTTGAATGATTGTTGAAATAATTAACACACATTAAGAGGATGTTAGCGTATTTTTTTTCTCTCTGATTCTCACACAGCATAGCAAATTTTACGCTTACAATAATGATCATAATCATATTAATTTCTAAAATTAAAGTTAAATAACCTCTTATACAATTTGAAGGGAAATTTATTATCTAGGGCATCTCATAGCCTTTTTATTATATTTTAATTTTAAATACTAAATAATTTTGAAATACTCATAACTCTTTTTAAAACTAAACTATAATAAAAAGTTCATGAGATGCCCTAGATAATAATCTTACCTTCAAATTTTATAAGAGGTCATTTCACTCTAATTTTATAAATTAATATGATTATGATTTATGATCATTATTGGGAACATAAATATTTACATTGCGCATGAGACAGGGAGAAAAATAATATGCTGACATTCTCTTAAGTTACGATAACAACACTTTTTATTAATTAACATACAACTATTGTTACGTCGACACGATCTTAGCTAGGCTGATGCCAGCATTATCCAAACTAGTTATTGGACTTCAAAAAACACACCTCGGTCGTTGCGATTGCCCATAGGGTTTCTGATATGCCCAGTTTAGGGAGGTGGATTGTATGACGATTTCTTTCCCTAGAAAATTGCATGCTCAAAAAAAAGATATCATCAGTGGCCATGTTTCAATTGGCAACAGGGTGCATCAGAATCGCTCCTCTCGGCACTCTACCCCTATGTTTAAATTAAATTGGAGAAATCAAAATCAACTAATTGTTTATAACTCTGATTTCGTTTTTTAGGTTAATTTATCCGAACCCATTATGTCAAGGTTTGACATTTTATGTGTTGTTCGAGATGAAGTCGACCAGGCTAAAGACAATCAGCTTGCAACATTTGTGGTACAGTCACACATGCGTAACCATCCTTTGAGCAAAGATAAAGAATGTGAATTGAGAAATCCATTTTCTACTACTGATATGGAACCAATACCTCAAGATTTGTTGAAAAAGTATATTGTCTATTCTAAACAAAACATTCATCCAAAACTTCATCGAATGGACCAAGATAAAGTGGCTAAAATGTATAGTCAGCTGAGACAAGAGTCTATGGTGAGTACAACAGTGATTGCTGAATATTGAATTTATATTATTTTATTTTCCTATGACAAGTGCTGTCGTACAATTTTTACGATGATACCATCCTACCATACTTTTTATTCTGAAATCTTTCAGATTTAATCTAAATATGAATTTAAATATGAACTATTTGACTATTTACTAGAAAGATACATTTAAATTAATTGAACGTGGTTGCAATACCTATATATATTTTATATCAATATAAAAAAAAAGTAAAGAAAAATAGGAGCTTCACTAGTTAAACATAGGTTTTATACTTTAATGACAAGCAATTCACTTTTAACAACATATTATAGACTTTGTTTTGATGAATTCTATTCTTAAATTCTTAATTTTTACAAAATGCTTTTTAGTTGTACTTGACACATATTGTTGCAAAGCTTGTGTTATGTACAACATTTAATTTGAACAGTCAAATGTTTATAAGTCTAATCTTGATAATTTATATGATTTAATGAGGCGACTACCTAGGCTGGATCATCCCCTTTTATCCTTAAAAAAATATACTAATTGTTGTAAACTGTACTCTACTTATAACTTTTAACTTGATATTTTGATTATTGTTAATGTAGTTGATATTTTTTTTACACCACCTTTCATATGTACCTACTAACAACTATTATATACTATTATAGAGAATTGTACTGCTTTTCCCACAAGGTATTATGTATATATGTTAAGGTGTATGACCGCATGGCAGTAAATGTTGACAGTCACCGGTGTATGTCGACATTCACTAATCATTTTGGTGAATGTTATCAATTATTTCAAATACCTCACAATGCGGACATTTACCAGTATTTGTTGACATGCGCAATAGTTATTTAGTGAATGTTGACATGTGTGACAACGACAACATAATATTATATAATCAAATAGATAGCTAATAAATTCATAAATAAATATAGTTGAACAAATTAATTTTTAATATTTAAGTTTAGGTAGTATAAGTACCTATATGCTTTATTAAGTTTTATTTATTACAACACGGTAAACTATCGTGGCATTTACTGTTACAAAGTATTCCCCCATTCTTACAATTACATTTTTTTTTACAATTGCATCTTACATAACCTTGGCCACCACTAAAATAAACACTAAAATGTTGCGCTCGGTTTAGAATACGCGTCAATACTGACGAAGGTATATTTATATTATATTATCTTGCAAACGATTGACAATCGGATTGTCTCATTATGCGATAACATTACTAACGTCCAAACGTCTCCAATGCATATTGTGGCTGGGCGATAACATCTTAATAATTTTACAAAATAATACAAAAATACCTTTTACATACATTGTGCTTCAAGTGTGGTCAACATTTACCAAACGCTGACTGTAAATGTCAACAATCACCGGTGTATGAACGCATTAAGACAATTTCGTAAACATTCACTACGGTTTTTGGTATATGTCAACCTACACTGGTGACTGTCAACATTCGCCTACTGCGGTCATACACCTTAACATATACAAATAACAAATATAAATAAATATAACATTTAACAGTTTTAGGGACTCTAACATTAAGTAAAATGTATAATCTTATTTTAATTTGTACCTACTCATATGTATTTAATATAGATGACTGGAAGTTTGCCCATAACTGTCCGACATATCGAAAGTATGATTCGTATGGCAGAAGCTAATGCTAAAATGCATTTAAGAGATTATGTTCAAGAAGACGATGTCAACATGGCTATTCGAATAATGTTAGAGTCATTTATAGAAACTCAAAAATACAGTATTATGAAAACTATGAGAAAAGTAATTAATTTCAATGATTTACTTACTTATAAGACAAGAAACTAAACTAATTACTTTACTTGTATCAACATTTGTAGACATTCCAAAAATACTTATCGTTCAAAAAAGATACCACGGAGCTTTTGTACTTTATATTACATCAAATGGCAACTGATCAGTTGGCTTACATTAGAGGTATACATGGTGTCACAGTTAACACAATTGAAATACACGAAAAAGATTTCAAAGACAGAGTAAGTAATTTAATATTGTTTTAAAACATTCTCTCCTTTACAACGAGTTTAAAATTGTTCAATATATTTTTATAGGTTAAACAGATAGATATTCATGACTTGAGACCATTCTTTGAAAGTAAATTGTTTAAAAATAACAATTTTGTCTATGATGAAAAGAGGCATATGGTTATTCAAACCTTACTTCTCGGTGAATAAACACCTGGTTCGTGTTTGTCCATTGTTGGTAGTAAATAAATTGTTATACTAATTTAGTTTTACAATTTTTGATATGAATTATTTTTATTGAAATATTAACTATATTATGCATGTACCTGGTATTTACGTACACGTGAACTATTTATTTTATATACAGTCTTTTTTATTATTATAAATGGTCAGAGATATCTATGTTGTATATTCAAAGTTGTGTTATCAGCACTTGAGTGTTGATGCTCACGTTCTGCTCATGTCTACTAGAAATTAATCAAAATACCAGTTTGCGTTGACAAATTTCTAGATAGTGTATATATATTATTTTGTATAACAAATAATTTTTTTCATAGTTGTGTACATTGTACATTTTAAAAGATAAAACTTTTTTTAAATGTATTTAGGTAGTGAATTTTTTTTAGTATTATACCACTCAAAATGTATTGTAAATAAATAATTCAAAATATAAATAAATTTTTAATTATATTTTAAATAAATTTAAGGTTTATTGATATAAATTACCACGTAAGATAATATATTAAATTACAGTCGAGTTTCGATAACTCAAATTTTTTCCTTGCCCCTTGAAGTTGTATCTTAACATACGTTTAATTTATTTTTATTCCTCTTGGGATTTGAGTTATCTAGACTTGTTCTTTAACAAAATTCAAATTCAAATGAATTGATTTTATTTTGATATTTTGGATTTTAATTTCTGTGAGGAGAAAAATAAAGACAATAATATAGGTAAGTAATTACTAATTAAAGTAAAAGCTTAAATATTGACAGAAAAATGTACACCAATCAATGAACAAAGACTAATGTTTTTGTCTCAATGGACACCAATTACATTTATTTTTGTTGGCGGCTCCTCTATTTATTTCTATGGTTTACTTTTAATACGTCGACCTGTATTCAATTTGTTTTTATTTGGACATCAGAGTTTATACAAATAAACATAAAATTGTATAATTTATTCCACAGATTCCCGAACACTGCATTTCAAATATATACATAATAAATCAATGTCCAATATATTCATAAATATTTTAGTTTGAAATATCTACAAATTTAAGCTAATAAAAACAGAGTCAGGTATTGTTTATTTTGACAGTTGAAGAATTAATGAAAAGTTTGAAATAACTGAAGAAATTAGTACATTGAAGGGGATGCCACTAGGTGAAGATATTTTTTCACACATTCAAAATGTCATGTCTTCATTAGTTGGTTAGCGTAGCACTGACTGAGCGAGCAATATGATGGGCAAAAATATTGGATTGCTGGGCTATTATTATTAATTAAATTAAAAGAATTGTCACTACAGTTTTTTTCTCATTGCATTATTCATCAACATGCACTTAGTCTCCAAATTATGTCGTGGGGTTCAATAATGAAAGATGTAGTATCCATAATCAATTTCATATGAAGCAATGAATCATGGTCAATTTAAAAGTTTTTTGTTTCAAGTTAATGCTGATTATGGCAATGAATTGTACTACTCCTCGGTTAGATGATTAAGCAGAGGTCTTAACTTGAAAGGTTTTTTATGTAACATCAGGAAATATATCATTGTTGGAAAAAAAAAAAGAAAGGAAAACACATGCTTGCAAATCAAATTTGGATTTCTGAACTGGCTTTTTGTGTTGATGTAATGAAGTATATAAATAAAATCAACATAAAACTACAAGGTAAAAATTAAAAAATCAACTTATTCCTGATATGACAATTGTGGTCTCATAAGAAATCTTTGAAATTAAAACTATTATGGTCCCACGTTGAAAAAAATGAATTAACACATTTTCCGAATTGTAAAAAACTTACTGGCATAGGGTATAGATGCAAGCTAAATGAAATAACTAAATACCCAAATACAAATATACAAATAATATTAAATATTAACTAATACATAATGATAACGGTTGTTAATTAATTAACTACAATATTTTCATATCCTTGGCCCACAAAGGTCAAAGTTAAATTACTACTACTCCTCTAAATACGTATACCCGCTAAGAGTGCTATTTTACAAATATTTTTCTTTAATTTCTTTCACCAAGTTGTTTTTATGGACTTAGCTGGTATTGAACCATCTGCAGTTGATCCATGTATAGCTTTTAACCATAAACCGTGAAAATTACACAAGTTGAGGTCTTTCTTCTGTAATGCAAGTATAGCCCTGTCTTGGCAAGATTATCTAATCTACATTCAGCATGATACAAAATTGAAGTATAATTGTGTGGCAAGGTTTTTGGCTTTTGCGCACTACGAACCCGGGTGGTCACCCATCCAAGAACTAGTGGCGGCGACCGTTGCTTACTCTTAATCACGTACCGTTTCAGCCAATGCACCGCACCGCGCCGAGCCACATTAATATTATTATCATGCAATTATTTCTTGAAACGATCGTCGACACAGCTAGTATCTAAATTGTCTATACATTACGCCGTGTTACAAAATTTTATCATTTTACCATAATATTATTATTGTTTATTACAGCTCGAGGGGTGTATTTTTTATTTTTTAAACGAAACAGTTTTAATCCTTTTACGAAGATGTCTTACGAAAATAACTGTTTGGGAGTTAATTGGTTTTAAAACACATTCAAACCATTTTTTATTTTGTTTTTAGGTTTAATGTATTTAACCAATAGATTACATTTAAAACAGTATTACATAGTTATATTTTATTCTTGTTAGATTTCTGTCAAATTCAAATGCCAAATAAATATAAAAATAACTCAATAAATTTAAAAAAATTTGTTAATGGTTTAATGTCTAGGGCTTCTTACGCATTATAAATGATAACACTTTAAAATTATGCACTATGCATTTGTATGCCCTAAGACGTCTGCGTTTGTTATATGTTAATTAACATAGATACTTTATACATAGGTAAAACTTAATACTAATTCAGATTACATGTCAATTATTATTAATCAACATAATTAATGTTTATTCAAAAAAATAAATGATATATATTTTGGACTTTGGTTGACACTTGATAACAACAAAATTGTAGCGGTTAATTTATTATTAATGTTTAACTAACTGTGCGGTCAAACAAAGAATATGATAATATGTTATGTTATTTCCATTCGACGAGAGAACAAACAAAGTGTTTTCATCACAATATTAATTTGGATTTTAAACTGTTTTAAACAATTTATTTTTGAAGTTTTATACATAAGTACCTACATATAACAATCCCTCTATATAATATGTAGTGTATCTATAATGGGAGATTACTTTTATTTTTATCCAAAATCACTCATTATTTTAAAAACTAAGAATTATCGATTATAACAATTTTTTTTGTTTATGTTACTTCAAATCGTTACAATACAACGTTTTTGAAAATATTATTTTTTTTACTATTTCAATTATTATAATTTTTAAATTGTTTTTACTTTTTAGTTTTTTTAATATGAACATGCATTTTTAATTCTTTATGTCAAAGAAAAATATTTTTTTGACGAGTAGTTTATGAGTTATAATATATAGGCGTTTAAATGAGCGGAGTTGAGTAGCACAGTCTACACAGAACCACAGGGGTACCCCGCAAAATGTTCAACAATAAATTACTATGTTCATTTAAACTATAAATACTTATATAGGTTACCTATTTCTAGTTAACAACTATAGGTTGTCTAAAATATGATTTTTATGCATCGAAATATCCCGAATAATATTCCACTTTGGGGTATTGAAAATTTATTTTTTCGTTATAAAAACTAAAAACACAAAATATCATAACGATACAAACTATAAAAATTGTAAAAAATGTCAGAAACAACTTCAACTTTTGATTAAATCTTATAATTTTGAAAAAAAGATTTTAAAAATCGATAATATTTTTTGAAATGATTGTTGTAAGTTATCTATAGAATATTGATAATATATAAGTATACTATATAGGTACCTACTCTTTAGATTTTATAATTATATTTAGATCACTCGATCTGTGTTATGTACTTATGTACCTATACCGGTGATATAGTTTTTGTTAGTTTAGCTGCTGCAGATGTGCCGAACATTACTGTGTCTTCAACGAATTTAATAATAAATGGTTCGTTGGCGACCACGCCTGAAGGATATACTATGAGTAGCGCCACCGAAACTGCTTCTGAACCGACAAAGGATGACCAGGAGGCGAAATCCACGACCATGGTTATACAAATACAAGGACAACAACAAGTATGACTAATTCAACGACCGCCACGTCAACATCTACGCCGACTTCGATGTCGTCGACAACCACATCTTCGGTGACGATCTCGTCTACGGCGACAATGTCTGGCACTAGAAATTGAACTTTCAATTTTGCTTCTTTTTTTTTTCGTATTAACTTTTTTGCCTCCACAACCTGCTGTGTACTACACTAACACACTACTCCTACCATGTCGCTCGCCATCGTTAAATAATATTCAAAAATCGTTTTGAATTTTGCACTCGATCGCGCGATGTCTCACGACAGTTTCGATTTTTATCTTTAAAAAATCGTTTCTATAATCTTGTATGCATAATATATTAATATAATACCACAATTTTAACGGAAAATCGCATGTACAATTAACGTGTAACGTGTACAATAATAAAATAGATAAGCTATTCGTATACATTATACTATAATACTGTTTTAAAGATATCGTACTAAATAACTAATAAATATTATTAATATTATTTCATTGGAATAGTTATTCGTCGACAAACGCAACTACGTAACAATCCATAAATAAATTTAACTGTACTATAATTAATAATATAATTATTAATTAATATCAAATACATAATTTGACATGTCCACTTTTCAAATCATCGTTCTTATAAATTAATGGATATATAAAAATTTATAATATATGTAAACAAAAAATACTTGTTATTCTAAAGGTAAATGATACCTAACCTTTAATATTAATATTAAATATTAAATAAAATTGTTTTTATTCGCTGTATGGTATTTCAAAGTCGTTATAAATCATTAATTGAACAAGGCGATTCACAAAGAATGCTCCCCCCCATTTGTTAATTAACATTGAATTTGTTCAAATTTAAATATTTTGGAATATTTAAATATTTATTCAGATTTTGAATAACTGCAGCATTATTGAAGAAAAAAATGAGGTGAATATGCTCGGTAAATCACAATTTATCAATCTACTTCAAAGGTGTACAATTTATTTTATTAAATATATTTCAGCAATGTAAAATATTTTTGTTTTAAAGTATCTACAAAATACAAATAAAATAATATTGTCTAGGAATTGTAACAAGTTCTATAGAATTTTAATTTTGACAATTGATAACATGCAACCTAATTAATTGTAGACATTTTTTCGTACGGACGTTCTTACAAATTAATACCTATATAAAAATAATAATATAATTATTTTATACATTTTTATTACTACTATTTGATTAGCATTACGTCATCACATTAGATTAGACTCGGGCGATAAATCATATTACCAAACGGCAAGCACGCACAAAAACAATAAATACACAGAAATATTTTTCCGACTAGGTTAAAACGATTCATCGTAATTAAAAAGGAAATTTAAAAGTTCGTTATACATTATAAATTATAATTATACATAATTATACATACTATATGCGATGTTTTCGGCTGTTGATACATAAGTTCAAATTGTAATTACTTATAACAACTCATACTTAATTATAGTTCATATAAAATGTGCCGATATCAACTTATAAGTCTATTTAGACACTAGAGATCGGCACTTATTATTGGTTCAAAAACGTAATAATGTCATTAATATTAGTAAATCAGGTAGGTAACAAAATATGCAGCCATTAATTTTGTTTATTTATTTGGTCATTTTACAAACAAAATGAAGAGTTAAAAAAATGTAATAAGTTTATATTATTATTGGAGATATATTTATCAATAATTTTAAGGTTTGGAACTTTTTTCATCAAAAATTTTCTACATCATAAATTATATGAAAATATAAAATATCGATTATTACCAAAAAAATGTTCTAAAATAATTTAAAAAACCTGCGGAGATGGGCCATTATACTTTTACTATGATTTCTTTCTCTGGTTTCTGGTAAACGGGGCCGTTTGTAGAATAATATTTAGTGCCGTAAACGAAGGAAATAAAACAATAATAATATAATATTACGTATACAGTATATATCTACGCCATGAATACTTTTTTTATCCACCAACTGTGTGTGTGTACCATAGTAATATACATTATTAGTTAGTAGTTATTAGTCTCTTATTAGTCAATACTAAAAATGTTAACTATAATAATATATATAGATATACAGTGGTCATTATTCTTACACAATCAGGTATATAATATGTATTTTTTATCACTCATACTTAAGTCATACTCAGTCATACATATTAGATAACAATCAGAAATTAATGGACGCGGTAGTGAAGAAGATCGGCTTTTTCACAGCAACCACGACTTACACCAAATACGTAAATTACTTCACGAAGGGTCTTTGGGAGGTTAATTTAGGTAGGTCATTGATACGAAATAGCAAGACTCAAATTTAAAAGATCGACGCATATAATACGTCTTAGCAACGGACAGTGGCGTAGTTAAGGGTTAGATATTATAGAGATACAACACTCTATAGAGCGATGAATGCATTGTTACAATGTTACGTTTTTAACTTAAGTTGGATTCTGATAAAAGATTGAATCTTATTAATTTTTACATTTAAGAGGTAAAAATTGAAAAAAAGAATTTTAACGCAAAACCAGTTTTCAATAAAACTGATTATGTTTTTTAGTGTAACTCAAAAACTAATAAGCCGTAGATACTTTAAATTTCTACTTGTTGTCTAATTTATAATTTTCTGTACATGATAAAAGTCTCAAAATATTTTGACTCATTTTAATCTATTTATTTAAAGGTACCTATCGATATTAATTTGTTCGTTGGATCAAAAAGCTTGAAAATATTTAACACAAGGCGTTTCTCATAATTTGTTATAAATCAGTTGAAAAATATTAAAGATACATATACGGGCACTAATTTTATTTTAAAAGTATTCATTATTAAAGTTTTTTATTGAGTTCAAATTTTGACAAAACTCATCAAAATCTCGATGATTTGAAACGAAGAATAACAATTTTAGATATTTTGTTGTAATTTGGAAATACCATCCACGTGGGTACTTGAAACTTTAAGACTTAAGTATATTATAATATTACTATAACTTATACACACAACAACATTTTCAAAAACTAATTCAACCTACTGTATTATTGTTACTAATGACTAATAGTAAAATAAATTACTTTAATGAGTTTAGTGCAATAATATCATAAAATATACTTAGTAATATAGGCTCAACTAGGCCGTCTTTATTTAACCGTCTTCGCTCAGAATCATTTTTCGTAAACATTGATCTTATAACAAAATCATAACCCTTGACGCCGAAGAAGTAAATTGTAAATAGTAATTGACGAACTATCAAAATCCAAGATTTTCCAAATAATTTCTAAATATTCTTAAAATGTGAATTTTCTTTAATCTCTACCATCTTTAACGCGCATCTAGAGCATAAGAGGAACCACTATTCCAAAAATACATAAACAGTTTTAATTTAAAATTTCAAGTTCATAGGTACGTTTTATCGTTCTTGAGAAATAACGATGAGTAAGTAATATTTGGCTTTTATACATATTATAGATTAAAAATAGTGTTGACATTATGTATTTATTAAAGTACTGTATGTAAAAAACCCACTTGAAGTTTTTCTAAACAATTATCCACTCTCCGGAATTAATTTATTCAAATAAATATTTTGATCTTTAGAATTTTTAAATATGCTTAAAGATAATAATTTCAAATTCTTGATATTTTTGTACAACATAAATGTGTTCTGTGTTAGTACATACTTCTTTATTTTTAAACGAGAACCCACTATTTTAGTGTAAATTATTTAGTGGATAATTTTTTTGAAAATTTTACTGCACATAATTCAAAATTTCGAACAGTATAGTTTCTCAGTTATTAAAATATTTATTCAAAAAATAATAGTCCTTAGAAATGGGTTTGAGATAACTTAAACACACACAATACGCAAACAGTATATACCAGTATATATAGGAACCTACTAGAAAAAAATACGATCGCGATTATCTCCAACTGATCACTTACTAATATCCATCGTTATTTTAATATCCGTTAGTCACTGGTGATAAGCAAAGGCGTTATTGCTTTCATATATATAGAACGATTGACATTTTGTATGGATGAAAATTATTTAACAATTATTTAAGCAATTATTTATTACGAAAACGATATTTCTTGATATAACATTTTTAATTTCTTAATTTGCACTAAAAGCTTGTACCCTTGTACGTATTAAAAATGCAATGAAAATTAACAAAAATTACCGGAAAATGCCCCAAGTGCCCCACTTCCCCATCCCCGACTGGCTACGGTACTGGCATCTTGACATAGCTGTAGATAGTGGTAAGTTTTTTGCAATATTAGAATTGTGAGATGGAACGTATAAAAGTGAGGGAGATCCGTGCTGATGTGAAGACTGAAAAAGGATTTAAAACTGGATAATATGATCTAATAAAATAGTTCAAGGAGAGTTAATGTGGCCATTTTGTATAATACAAAGCGATTAAAAAATATCACTATATAACCAGTCATCGCTCTGACCATACGTTTGAAACGAAGAGTTTAAATAACGCGATGTACAATAATAATAATATACATAATAATATGTTATAGTATATATATAATATTATCATCTGTCTTATTGACAGTTCGTTATATACGCAGCCGAGTATACTCACGGGCACGTTGGAAGAGGTTAATATTCCTCCATGAATTGACGGCGATTATTTAATAAAGAAATTAAAATAATATTGAAAATGTCATAAGTCACAAAGACTTCAAATAATAATAATAATAATAATATGTAAGTAATGTATTATGAGTAACGTAAGTGATTTCTCGATTTTTCTCAGAATCGATACAATCTGTTGCAATTATAATAATCACCTAATTATCGAGTATATAATACAGATATATAATATCGTTGAGTAAAAATAATTGTAAATTGCACTATTATAATAATTATAGTTGATTTTTAACGCGATCGATGCCCACGGTTATAGTGTGTGACGGACATACAATCCGAATTCCGTACGCATCAGACGACGACTGCGATTCCCCCGAACAGTATTATTATTGCATTGTAGGTATATGAAAATATTGTAACCGACTACTAAAATTGTTGCAGACATTACAGCCATCGCTGGATTTACGGATTTCAAAATGAAAACTACTGCGTTCAAAGTGAGTTGTATTCCAATGATCTGCGCTCTTGCATATACTCTGGGGTTGGGGTTCGACCATTTTTTTAGAGGGCATAATACGAACAAAGTGCCTCAAGACAACACATTTTAGAAAGATAAATAACAACATATTTTGTATGCACGAATGTAGATTCGGTTACATCGGGTCCGTGGCTTAACATGACAAGAACTATGAAATTATGTTTTGTCCTTTTCAATAAACACGTATTTATAAATTTGTCGTTATTTTTTAGAAAACAATTTTGTACAAGTTGTTTTTTAGTTATTAAGAAGCAGCGATAATAAGAATGGCTGTATTAAATATTTTTAAGGCAATGCCGCGTGCGCATTAATTTAGGGGCATTTATACTTTTGTGGAGCACATTTTGTCAACCGCACACCCTGCAGGGACCAAAGTATACCCATGCCTATAATCTAGCTGTACCTTAACGTTTGGATATTTTTTAGTAACTGTGTCTAGTATGTACGTTTTGTTTTATCTTTTTTTTTTTGTAGGTCTTTGCACCGTTCGTTGTGGTCTTATGTCTCGCGTCGCCACCAGTGACAAGGGCCTCTCCACTACTGAATTCGCGTTCGAGTACGTCCAAGAACCCAATCGTAGAGAAACTTGTCGGGTGAGTTAAGTGAATGTTATTTTATTTACCCATCGGCCACGAACGTGGTCGAAAATAATTTGCAGGGGACCGCGTACAAGCGGAGATCAATTAACTATTATCAGATACTCTGAAGGGGCACCCAACTATTTTACTAGGTAGGTAACTGTCTTGAATATATTTCCTCAAGCATTTATATGTACTTAAACATATTAAATTATTAGGTACAAGTGCCCTACATAAAATTTAGTGATAGTTTATGCAGAACAACAACTAATTTCGAACGATTTCAACGAACGATTCTAAAAATCACATCCTAATATTTATATATTTTAAAAAATGTTTATTCCAATTGTTCAAACTAATGTATATATTATGCAATTAAATAGTTATAAATTAGCAAAAAATATTCAAAACTGATAATAACTAACAGGTCAACCACAGTAACAAAGTATAAGTATAAAAATATTACCCGTAAGGATGAATTTTTGGAATGGATACCTAAATGGAAGGTACCTCTAGGTTATTTACCTCTAGGTTTGGGAGAGACGAAAATCAAACGGTTTTTACATCGAATGAAACGAAGATTCTTGTTCTGATGGAAACGAATGTATAAATAACACTGTTTTGTAAACGGTGTTATTTTTTAAATAATAATATGCATCATTGTTCTTTTGTATAATAATCACATAGTTTAATAAAAATCATTAATATATTGTTAGTATAACTGTACTAATTGTGTTGTTAATATAAAAAAAATTTTGAATCATAAGTAGGTAGAAAATTGTCAGCCAATGTCTCAGAGGCCAAAGCTTATCTATAAAACAATTATAAAACTAATGACGATTATTGTAACACAATTTCGATGGCATTTAAATGTGTGTATGATTATATGATTTGAAGTTATTAATTTTCAAAACTATATGATAACAAAATGTTAAACAAAATCAAAAAATATTTTCAAGGTTTAGTGATTAAGCTAGATTTATGGTTATAACCGCTTCAATAATGAAGCAAGACTTCGATAACGATAAAAATTTCATATGATAATTTTCATATGTGTATTTCGAATCTATTAGAATACAATTATATGGAATCCGTCTAAACTTATAACCATAAAAAAGCACTTAAATACATAGGCGTAGCCCTTTTCATTCTACGCCTATAGGACATATAGGATAGCACATATTATGTTTAAATACTTCATTATAATATTTTGTAGATACACGTTTATTAGCAAGCAGAAGTTACGGACATTTGTTGCATTTTTTTGAATTTTTGAGTGCATATTATTTAACAACAAATTGTGAATAATAGTGTAATCTAAATATTGGTAATATGGAATATCGGGGGTGTAGTGGACAAAGCCCCCTATACGACCAAGAATGTGAGCAATTCATAACTGTAGCACCCCCAAGATTTGAACTCTAGTTGTGCCACTGCGTATGATAAATCAATAGTATACTCGAAAATCGGAGTAAACGAGATGTAACTGCAACTGATCAAATTAGTTGTTATTTGTTTGAGACTAGCCTTACCCGGTAAGACACCACATCCAATAATCGCCTTTAATAATTAATATAGATAAAGACGTTATAACATTCATAAATTGAATGATTGACATTTGGTACTGATAAAAAATACCTAAAAACTAGCAAATATTATGAAAACAATATTTCTTGACATTTGAATTTCCCAATTTACACTGTAAGCTCGTTCTCAGCGACAAAGCGTCATATGACTATATGAGACAATGGAACAACGCCTAATGTCTACCTACTTATATAATACAAACTTTTGGTATATATTTCAATATTTGTCAAAATCGTTGATGTTTGTTATACCATTATAGTAATATTAGAATAGTAGTCTATTTACTAGTTGCGAGCCCCGCACGAATTATGTACTTGGAATCCATTGTATTAGAGCACCCAAAAACTAATAGGTACACTTTACGTTGAAATCCAGAGATACAATAATAATTATACATATTTGCATAGTTTTCCGCAATATTTACCATAGGTGGGCTGTGATTTGACTAACGATAATTAACTCGGGTAATAAGTTGAGTTAGGTCGTCAAGTTATAATTTAATAGTTGACATATATTAAACTTAACTCGCTGATTTAAATACCTACTTAATATGAACAAAAATATTAACTTAACTCAGTTTTAAAAAAGTTAATCTACAATTTTAATTAGTACTTACCTACGTAGATCACGTCATGAAGAATATTTTATGCATATCTATATTATATAATTTATTTTCTCTAGAAACACAACAGAAATTATTATAATGTTGCATACAACTACTATTATATAACTATATTATATTTTATTTAAAACCGTATATATAGTAATTATTAATGTACAAAACCATTAAAAACAAAAAATTGTGGTTTTAACTACAAGGATTATTTTTAAATTAACTGCAAAAAGCCAAATTATTCCAACGGTCAAATTAAACTAGTTAACTTTTCAAGTTAATTAGAAAAGTTAAAAAGTTGAGTCACAAAAGTGTCACCAATGAGTGGCTTCTTCAATCAAATTATTCAGATTTTTCTTTTTTGTATAGCTCATACTCCTATTGTGCCTGCTGGCACAGATTGTGATACGTATATAACAAATAAAAAAGTTTAAAAGTTTAAAAAAAGCGATATAACTCAACTTTAACTTTTTAACCAGTTAATGTCTATACCCTTTTATATTAACGAAGTTTTTGTTTTACAGGCAGAATGTAGTAGATCTCAAACCTTACGATTCCATGTTGATCGCGAACGAAGTGGTACAGAAACCAGCAATGGCGGTTAATGATCCCATGGTACCACAGGAATTGCACCGTCAACGTAGGTCCTTTGACCCCGAAGAAGAAAAGCAGATGATGGATGAGCACGACAATGGCTCTATTTCTGAAGACTCAACAGAAACTGTGTCTGAATTGCCGGACCCATCGAACGAGGATTCTGAACAATCGAACGAGGTCCAGAACTCTCAAGAATCGAACGAGGTCCAGAAATCTCGAGAATCGAACGAGATACAGGACTCTCAAGAATCGAACGAGATCCAGAACTCTCAACAGTCCGGCGAGGAGTACAATGTTCCTCAAGGGCTCCCAGACCCCCATTCCTACGAATCCGAAGAAGGGTCCTACGAGTCCGAAGGGAACACCAACGATTCATCAGTGTCCACCGACAATTCATCGGTCTCCGACGATTCGATGTACTCCGATGACGACAACGAGGAATTTATTATCACCACAACGACATCTCCATTACTACAAACATAATTTTAACAACCATATAATCTTCTTTTATTCGTCGCCTACATATATTATAATTTACATTATAACACACATTTTTGGACGGTCATCCTAACCCAATTAATATAACCATAATAGTAATAAATACTTCACCCTTATAGTATTTATAATTTTTATTTTTTTATTTATGAACTCATCAATTTTATATTAATATACTTTAATTCTTTGTGACTTTTAAATTGTAATAAATTGTTGTATGCATTCCGATTACATGACTCGTAGCATATATTAAAAGAAACAATATTACCTTTTATTGACCTGAATCTTTTATAGGTAATATGTTTTCTCGGTTTTATGGTACCTATAGAAAAAAATTCATTATTTAATAGAGTGAAAACCTGCTGTTGCTTTTTTTTCAATCAGTTATTTCGCACTAAAGTATTGCGTATGAAGTATACCTACGAAAAACGATTCTGAGAGAAATCAGTGTAACACAAATACTTATAAAAAAAATCGGTGTTGGTGATAACAGAGGGTGAAGTCCAGGGGATAACATTGTTAGAAAAAGATGGCATACAACTTAGGAACCATATATACCAATTAATATCGAGAGAGAGAGAGAGAGAATAGTTCAACAACCAAGACAACAACATTTTTAGAAAAAGATAGCATACACCTCATAGGTATTTCAGGTTCCACTACGCAGGTATATCTTTGTAACAATGTTGGCACTTGAGTACTTGGCAACCTATCAATGTTGAATAAATTACTTTTAAAAAGTCTTTAATGTTATTTTACTCGATACTCAAATAGAATTGTAATGAAATTACTTTGCTTTTCAAATAGAAAAGTAATTATAAGTACGTTAATTTCTCGTTGCAAAAAAAAAATTCTTTGCAATTTATTGCCATTTTAAAAGAAACCTAACTAAAAAGTGCACTAGAGAAATGCACTATATATAAAAAAAAGGTATAATATGAAACACGAATATATTCAATACGGCTGTCAACTGATGGACAGACATCGAATACGGAATAACAATTAACAGCTTTTAATCATGTAATTAAATATTATACAAAAATAAAATCATAATAATTGTTTATAGAACTAATAAAAATTAACCGTTTCTTGTAAATGGGAAAATTGATAGGTATAGTAATTTATAACGCTGCAATGTAAATATTAAAGTAATAAATATTATAAAATTGAATAGGTTTTGTACAGCTCTGAATTCTTTACAACGTTTGTAGAAGGTATTAAAAATAAGTAACATTAATAAAGAAACATAAATTGTGCATACTGCACACAGATAACTGAATGTATATGACTACTAACTAAGACTAAATAGTTAATACTAAATAGTGTTTAGGTATATAGTTTATAGAAATGAATATTGAATAGTCAATATGAATGTATAAAAACGAAAAACTTAATAACAACATTTCACGCTGTAGTTGTTCACAGAAAAGTTCTGTGTAAGTGTACTTATTGTCATATTAAAGAAATCGAAATAAATACTACATTTTATTGGTTATTCAGATAATTTAATACTAGATAATCATAAGTCATAAGTCATAAATAAATAAAAAAAAAAATAAAATAAAAAATAACAATAATAATATGCTTTTATTGCACATGAATATGCACTACCTATTATTAGATGTATAATACCGATAAGTGATAAATTATACCTAGGTACCTATTAGTTCGTAATTATTTAACCTAATTGATTTTTAATAAATAATTGTATACCCATGTTATGTTAGTCTTGTTAATAACACTAAAATAATATTTATAAATATTCAAAAAACTATCAATAATAAATAATTATAAATGGTTTTATGCGTTTTTAAGAATAGGAAAAAATATATTATTTATTAAAAGTGAAGTGGCTCTTTTTTAGTCAATTTTGAATTGAGAACCATAGTTGATTCATCAAATCACATTAAAAAAATAAATCTATCCGAATACAGTGTTCAAAATAGGTCTTCCTATAAAAAATGTTGTTGCTCTTATCTATGATTGTTATAATAGATAAATTCACTCTGTTATTAAAGGTTATTACACTAAATTGGAACTACTGAACACAAATTTGCTGTGTCGCGGGTTTGTTAGATGGTGACAACATGTTATTGCTGATGTTTTCTTAACGCGTAAGCGTTTGGACATTATCACTATTTGTTTTCTTTAAATTCCCACAGGCTATGAAAAGCGACGTAAATGATAAACAAATTTATATTGTATATATCATATACATATACTGTTTAAATTTGCTCTATTTCAATACCTATAATAATTGGACTAAATAATCAGAGTACAATAGTACAAATGGTATGTATAAAAACCATCAATAATCTACGTATATAGTGAACTTTAAACTCATTGACAATGATGATGGTTACAATGTCATACAGCTATTATAATACAAACGTGACACGTGACCAAAGCTTATGAATCGATATCTCTTACTATTTATAAACACACAGAGTGATCCTTTAAAAATAGGACACTGAATATTAATTCAGAAAATACTAACGTTTTCAAAAATATTTCTTTTACATACCTAGGTAATTTTAAGTCGTTACAAAAGAACATTTTTGGAAAAAATTTTTATCGTAATAATTTGTTAAGGTTTTTACTCATATGTATTATTAATATCATATTCCGAAGCAGATTATAATTCGGTTATTTTATCTCTAAAAATCGAATTTCGGACAAGTATAGTTTGTCATAATTACCTATTTAAAGTTTAAGTGAGTGAGTGGTAGAACAACATTTTTGCGGGTATCTTCACTATTTGCACTCCACTTTGATCGACAATCGACTTAACTTTTCGACATATGCTTTGGAATAAGGAATTCAAAATCCTTGTTACTATTCTAAACATTTTCAAAAATGATAATAATAAACAATATTTTTCTTTAGATAAAGCTTGTTTTTTAATATAAAAAATATGTTAATTCTTTTTTTTTTAAATAACAGGTGTTTTACAGTAAATGGAAATCCCACAAGTATACCTGGAAACATTTTTGGACGAGGAGGGGATTATTGAAAAAATGTAAAGTAGGTATTCATAAATATCCTAATATGGCGTCAAGGTGATATTTTTTTTCCTGTAATTTGGGGGGGGGGAGGGTTAAACTTTTGTACTGTATATTATTTAGTGTTTATTTCTTTTGAAAATATTGACATAGATATCAAAATCAAAACTCGAACGAGTAGTTTTTTAGATATTTGACTTTGTATACTAAAGATATTAGGTCTATAATGATAGGTTTGGAAGATATAAAAAAAAGTTTGTTTCACCAGAAAATACTCCCGAGGTAGTAAAAAATTTTAGGTATATTTAAAAATTCCAAAAATCAGAATTTGAATAAATTTATTATTTAATGAAAAAAGAAGAATGAGCAATTACACTGAATCTATAAACATTTTTTTTTATTAAATATTGATTGCAACTTATGAATAACATGAGATACAAATGTAATGATGATCATCATAATATTGTTGACTTTAACCTCGAAGAAACCTAATTAGCAGATTATAATTTTGAGTGTCTTTTATTTATTATATTCATATAACTTTATAGTCTTATAGCCTATATAGGCATAGTTCTTCGATTAAGTGTGAATATATTTTATCAACATTTTTCTTAATGTTATAGTGTTGATGTGATATATACCTACTCGTACAGTGGTAAAATTAAAATTATTAAAAAAAAACTATACTTAAAAATATATTTGAAATATATACCCTGAATATTATAAATAACTGACGTCACAATTAATTAACACACTGTATATTATATTATTATTATTGTTGTTATCAATTAATGTCAACAAAATAATAATTATAATGATTTGACATTTTAATAATGTAATAGCTACCTAGCCGTTGAGTAAAACGGACCAAAATACGTTTTGCGATATACCTACCTATAATATATATTATCTGTCCCAGAAATAAAATCTATCAATTGTATTTATTAATCATAGATGAGTGTTGTTTTGCGTTCATGTTGTATAGTCGGTTTTTACAGTTCATAAAGAAAATATGAAGTCGACGGCTGCAGTGACGTTCTCCCAGGTAGTGAGATTTATTTTTGTTTTTTATAATATTTACTTCCAATAACACGGTAGACTGCAGATATCTAATGGCTATAATAGTAGCTTTTGGCTTTTCCAAGCCAAAGAGGTAACTTTGAAAGAGCGTGGTTTTTGATGAAAATGTGCACGATAAACGATTATGGAATCTTTTATAAAAACATTTGGCTTCTTCATACGTATTTGTAATATTATACAGTTTAAAATTTAAGATCTGTGTGTGTTGTGTGTATAATGTTTTGTATATTGTGTATTGTGTAGGGATATACGGACAGTCGCTAATTAATTTCCGAGAGCGATATTTTGTACAAAATTGAGTTTTATTTTGTATTTGATTTTTGAATTACGTTTCCCGACAACTGAAGTCCAAATTAGTTTTTATAGTAAAATAAATATTTTTTTTATTTCTTTTTTTTTTTTGCTTTCTAGGTAGGTATTTATGATAGAATGAAAAAATATTAAATTAATCATTTTATTTAAATGGAATTTTTATAACTATTTATTTATTTATTTTAAATTTAGATTGGAAATCATTTTTAAAAATGTGCTACCTATCTAATAGGTAATAAAATAGGTACTACAGTAGTATCTTTTATACTTTTAATGGTATAACTATATAAAGGTGTACATTTAATTTATTTAACTAACCTGAGAATATTATAATACTCTGGTCTTTTCTATTTAAAGTTTTATGAAATATTTTTGTGTAAAGAAAAAAATGAGTGCAAATTTGAACTTTTTTAAGCCCATAAATCTATATATACTTAGTACTTTTCCTATATTAAAAAAATTCCGATCCATAAACTTATGAAACGCCCTCAAAGACGATATATTCATATAATATAATATAATAAAGTGCTTATATAAAATAAGATTATTACTCCTCTAAATATACTTTCCTTACAAATCATCTATTTTTCGCCTTTATTCATAGTATTTTTATTGTACGCAAGTATATTGTAATAATTCGTTTTAGATCTGTGCGTTGTACGTGTTACTTGGATGCAGTCCAGCATCGAATGCACCATTTATAAAAGACAAAGTGCATGCGACCATCAAACCATATGCCGAATACAATAAAATCATGTGAGTGGAAACATCGTTTTTTTCCAGTCACAAACGCCGATGTAAATATGAAAAACGATGATAATTATTTTTATTTTTCCTATATCCAAAACTAGTGGACCGTATAAATACCATTATGTACACGAACCGTTGGAAACTCTCGACGAGAAAATTGAGGGAAATGTTTCGGTGACGACTTCGGATACAAAACCTGTTTTCGGTATAATAAACGAAGACAACACGGCGATGAACTACGGTTACAGTAGGTCAAAACAGAAGGACTTCAAATACGATCAGTTCCAATCATTTTTGGAAGCTTTGACTTCTGCGAATAGTAAAATTAAAGCGATGTCGATGACGGCAGAACAACTTTTAGAGGAAAAAGAGGAAAAACTTACCAGTAACTCGTTCAACGACTTAGTCACGTAAGTGAACACGACTTTTTTCCAGCATAATAATATTAATATGATATTTACTATTTTTCGTTTATAGATATATATTTATGTTTATGTTTATGTAAATAACTAGGACAATTCACCAAGCATGCTCACTCCCATTATTTACTTTAATTGCATTTATTTATTAAATTTCTGACTTTTAGAATTTTTAAGTGAAGATACCTATACTCATACCGGCTATACCTATACATATAATATCGGTTATATTTAAATACTTAGATTACTTGTATCATTTAAGGAGTGTCGGTTTGACGATAACATTTTTTTTCTTCAAATGAGTACCAAATTTTTAACGAGTTATTTCTGAATTATTAAACTATTTCAGTAAGGAGTAAGGATAATATAGGTCCGCGATAATAACTAGTTTGGAATGCTTTGATGTTTTGAAAATCATTAATTAATATCATAAATCTATTGACACTTTGAAATTTGTAAAAAAATTCTAAGTATAATAAATACTATATTAAATAAAAATAAGGATTAAATATTATACCTACATATATAAATGTATTTTATATTTTTGTACAAAAAATTTTAGGGATATTGTATAGTTATAGTAATTTATTGTTGTAATTATATTTTAATAACTCAAAAACAACTCTTTAAAATTTTTATTTAGATACATAAAAATGCTCAAAAAGTCATTCATTAGTGATGTATTTATGGAGAGAGATATAGGGGGTAGATCCCCTCCCTTGCCATTTTTTTTAGACCATGTGTAAACTGCAGTACTGTTGTTATTTATAATTTTGTTATAAAATGCTTACATTTTGTAACTAACAAAAGGTTGTAACAGTACCTATTAATTTATTACTTCTCTTGAAAAAAATCGTATATATATACATTATACGCCTCTGAAGTACATAAATACATAATTCTATAATAATATCCAATTTAGTGAGCTACGCTCCGTTTCATGTCTTCAATGGTGCCTATAATTGTATTACTTATTTTCTACTTTTAAATAGTCCATTTTTTCCAACCAACATTGTACCTATATATACTTACTATATATTTTTAACGGTCTGATTAAAATTTATGCGCAACAGCAAAGAATAGGATTTTGAAAAAAAAAATTATTAGTAAATTAAAATCAAAAATTATGTTAATTAAATTTAATAAAATGAATTATTCACAAAATAAAATATATTATTCCTATTAATGCTATTTAAAAATATAAAAGCCATAAAAAATACCTATTATAGGTGTAGGTAACATTAAAACATTTTCAATAACAATTTTAGATTTTATTGTATACCGGATGATCTATTTAACGTAAGACACTTATTATTTCAAAAACTAGTCACATGTTTTAAAAATATTTTCTTTTACATAATTTTAAGTCGTAAAAAAACATTTTACTAAAAACTAAAATATATTTTACTATTTTTAATTTTTTCACTTTTATTAATTACAACATTAGTTTTTATTTCTGATAGGGTCTTAGACTCTTAGCCAATGAATCATAACCATTTTTATAAAATTATCCATTAGGTACATATGTAATTATTAGGATTATAAATCCAAGTTCTTGTTAAGCCACATTCCCACGACTGGTGTACTTGGCCAATATTTGGTACAGGTGGTACTTGTCTTGTCGTCGGATCGACATACTTGCACAATTATTTGTCACTGGTGCCGTTCCCGAGGATTGTCGGTAAATGTGACACAAGTCAAAGGAACGGCCAATATTCTTGTACTACTGATCCCACGACCGTTTAAATTGTTATACAATGTTATAATTTATATATTATATCTACATTACCTATATAATATTATGTATATATAGTAAATATTTATTGTGATGTTTGTGTAAACAAAATAGAACTGAAATGCTACAGACGAAGTACCCAACGACGGCTATTGTAAATAATTATAAAACGACAACAATTTCGCCGACGCCTACATCCATGCCGCCGATTCCAGTAACTACTTCGGTGAAGCCGACAGAAGAAAATATTATGACACAAACGCCGATCACCACAACTACGCAAAGGCCGAAACCAAATAAATTTACATGCACTTTATGTGTTATTATCATTGTAAAAAAATAAAATATAATATAGGACATTTACACATTGTCCTGTGATATTACTTCAGTACCTACCCCCAGGCATACATAATGTATTTATAATATAATATTATGTACAAAAATTATAAAAAAATATTTTTTCTTTCATTAAATATAATACTCATTATAACATAATACCTAATACCTATATCAATAGCGGATTTGATTCGTCTACTACGGGGGGTGGGGGGATAAAAATTTTTTTGGGGGGAGGGGCTAATTTTAATATTGGAGAGACCAAGACTCTCCAAGTCCCCCCAAATTGAGTCCATGATTCCAGAGTTCGACCACATCATGGTCAAGACTCAAGAGATTATAGGTACTATAAAAAATGATTTTTATCATAAGGGAGATGAAATTAAAAATGTGGAAAAATCGTTCTCGTGTGGATTTGACAACACAAGTTTAAATCTGGTTTCAGAAACACTTTAACATTTTTATGACATATTTTCTTAAATTTATCGCGTACCGATTAGATGTACCGTTTGCGTGTTATACATTTATAAAACAAGTGCTTTTTCACATATGCCGATCATACACATTTTTATATTGTTTTATATAATTTTTTACATTTAAATGTATACTATAATATCGTCTATTAAAATTCGTAATTTCAATTATTCTGATTTCGACTATCATACCCATATCTGTAGTAAAAATTATCGTTTTTAAATTAGATTTTTTCACTTATTTGTAATAGGTACGTTTTTTGGTAATTTTTTTGTTAATTTCTTGGAGTTTTTAGGGAATTTTATAATTTTTCTGTGTTTTTTAGGTCATCTCAAATGATTAGATTTAATCATGGTTTACCCCATTAATAATCTATTATAATATGTCTATGTATTTAACGTTTAACGTGGTTCAACCTAACATATTAGTATATATTACATATCAAATACATTTTCATCGTCAAACCAAATTTATTATGGGTGGACTTTTTTGGGCAGTATTTATTTGGAATTCGTATACCTAAGTAATATAATATAGCAACTATATAGCAACTAGCAAGTATCATTCATATTTTCGATAAATTTGAAATTAATAACCATACCTATAAATAAGTTTGAAAATAAATGATTTATATAAGTTTGTTTAATAATAATATTTTTTCTCAATTACGTTATAAATCCAAATGGCAATTATCTATAAATTCGTTGGGCCTTAAAATGATCCCACATTATTCACCGGAATAATGAACCACGTAAATTATATACAGTGCAAAGTCTAAACATCCGTTTTTTTCTCACACCTATTTACCCTATCGAATTTCTAGAATGCTTCCAATAAAATATCACCCGACGTTGAAAGAATAATTCATTAGAAGAATCATTTTTTGGGAGAACTGACCTATTTCGTTCGCACTCCGCACTCAATATTCTATTATCAATTGGCGCCCAAACGCAATGAATGACGGACGTCGCATTTATTTTGTTATCACACAGAATACGCTTTGTTGAAGCTCTTTGGTCCGATTAGATAACTTCTGAGACGGGAGAGGTAACCTCATACCTTTACCGCTAGACAACAAAAACGTTAGCCAACGAAATGGTTATAAACATTGAAAATACAATAAAATGTGCGTATCATCATTATTATTATTATTATTATTATTACTAAAATACAACTGTTGTCGCTTTCTTTTAGATTTTTCCCAATTCATAACTCTTATCAGGAATCAGAGTTGGTGGCTTGCTGTTTTTGTGGTATAAAAATATTAATTATTTTATTTCCAAATAAATTCGTTAAATTTACATAATATACTTGGTCTACTATTCGTAGTTAAAGTTATTGTTTGTTCAATCGTTTTGTTTTCCTCATTAAAATAGACTACCTGTTTATTAAACTCAACGGTTTTTCGTTAGACGTTCTCCCTTGTAACAGACCACCAATAACAAGGTACGTACCAATTATATTAATATATTATAATATCTTCAAATGTTCATATTACACACAAAATTACAACTATACTAGGTTCACACGTGTAAATTACATTCGGCATCATCGTCGGTTGTTCCCTACCGTGTTGTCTGTGATATCTTAGCTGGAAACATGATAAGTGAAGAGCCAGAGATTTCCTTGATTAACGTAAAGTTTCGTTTGGGTACAATGACTATGTTTACCGAAAAAGTGTACATAGATTTGCATTCGCCTGTCAGCGTATTGAGAAACAAAATATGTGAAAAAGATAACACTCTGAACAAAAATAATTTTGTAATGGTTTATTGCGGAAATATAATGGAAGACCGTGCTCTTATTTATTTATATGATGTAATCGACGGAGCTACTGTGCATTTATTCAAAAAAATGAAGGTCGATATTCCAGAATCTCCGAAATCTATTGACAAGAGTAACACAGGAATGGCGAAACTGAGTGTAGCTTTTCGTTCACTTTCGTTGAATTCTTCGTACAAATGTGCATTGATGAAAATTAGTAAGGCCAAAATGTTATCTGATCTTATCACGTCTACTCCTGAATTGAGTGAAGATCCTGTAGCAATTACTCTTTTACAACATCCTGAGCTATTAGCCAAACTCAATGATGTTAGTTTGGTGAAACTCATTGCGGAAACTCATCCTACTTTGGCATTAGCGGCAATTCAAATTTCTGCTGCTGTTCATGATCAAGTTGTGCAGGTAACTTTATTGAAAATCCTTAATGCCTACTTTTATTTATACTAATGTGGACATATTTTCATTATGTGTTAGAACCACTTGGCATCAGATGTGTTGGCCAGATCTATGTCTGTTGGCAGTGATGATGAAATGGAAGAGTTAGATGATTCATCCCCTGGATCGGACACTAACAGTCAACCATTGAATAGAAACTTATCTTATGCCATCACTGCCGCACAGTTGGCCGCAGCTATAGCAAATGTAACAACTCAGCAACCACAGCCAAGTACTAGTGGTGCAAGTACATCAACTGCAAATACAGGCAATGTGTCAAATACCACACAAAGTCAACCAACTACACCAGCAGTTGATTATTCACATCAATTAGGAATAATGAGAGAAATGGGTCTGTACAATGAACCTTTAAACCTTCAAGGATTGCGACTAGGAGGCGGTAACTTGGAAACTGCCATTGAATTAGTATTAAGTGGTTTTGATATTTTAGATACAGATAATTCAGTCCCTCGGTTTTAATATAATATAATATTGTATTATACCTAATGGTTTTAAAAATAAGCGATAATTAACATTTATTCTTGATTTTTATCTTTAATTTATCAAAATAAATTTAAAGACAAATAAAATATTATTGAATTTAAAATTTAATATTTATTTCATTTAAGTAAAAGTATCATAACTTCATAATGTTTAAATTTAATATTTGTATAGTTCAAACAGAATATTAATTTACATTCAACTTATATGAAATGTTTCCAGCTAAGATTACATTAATGTGTTTTGTGTGTAACTACCTATACTATTAGATAAATAATTTTATTTTCTATTTGTTAATATAATATCTACATAGTATGTTTAAGGGATGTATTATGTGTTATATTATTTATCAGAAAATATTTGCGACAAAAATATATAAACAATAACTGTAGGTATTCATAGATTATATGTTATTTAAGTCGCTAAATACCTATTGATAGTTGCTACTCGTACTTAGTATGTGTATTAGAGATACATATATTATGTTTCAACAAATAATTATGAAAAAACAGTGACATATAAAAAAAAAAAAACTTACAAAATATTTTATATACCTAATACCATTGATTACAATATATTGTATATTTAATCAATGCTAATACTAACTTTATTTGTGTGTAGGTACATTATTGACTATTGTGATAGTAATTACATTTTTAGATCATATTTTACCAGGGTTATTCACAATAAGATATCTGTACAGAACAAAGTTAATCTAAGAAATCCACAGTAATACAAAACTATTAAATTGAGGTTAAAATAAATAAAAATAAAAATCAATTTCATACATTTATGATTTATGTAACATAATTAATCATTTTATTTTTTACCGCTAATAATGTGTAAACAATTATCAAGTACAATTAATAATTATTATCATTCATCATTAAAATATTATAATATATAATACCTGTATTTTTGTCTATATACTTAAATATTAATTCATTAGTACTAGTGTCTAGTGGTGTAAGTAAAGTAAGTACTGACTTATCTGTGGTCTGTGATGACACTCATGATATTATAATAAAAATCAAATAAAAAAAAGGGGGTCAAGTGGATGTCGCTCCGCTGTACAGTAGGCTACAAGTAGATCACTGTACTATAATAGATGGTATTAAATTTGAATTCAATGATATAATATCATTATTCATTGTATACGAAAAACGATTCTGAGCAGAGACGGTATGTCAGTCTTGGATATTTTAAATTATATTGATATTGTTATTTTACAGTAGCTGCTAAGTTGAATTAGTATTATTCATATTATTTAATTATTAACCTTAAATTATCAGTGATACTAGAAAAATATTATGTAGCGATTTTCTTATTTTGTTGCAATTCAAAAACAAATAACTGTAGATGCATGAAAATTTCACTGAATGTTTATATAAGCTATTTCTATACACCATCTAATTTTTAATATATTTTGACTGTTTTTCAGCTTTTTACGGACGATTTCAATTTTCAAATTTTTTAGTTTTTTTTTCTATTAATATCAATAAAATTTTATTTGTTGGGCCAAAAATAATGAAAATTTAATACAAGGCTCCTGATATATTGTTACAATAGCAGTTGAAAAATATTAAAAATACATAGGCACACATTTTTTTTAAAAGCATTTAAAATTCAAATTTTAACAAAATTCATTAAAATCTCGAAAATTATCCATCATTGTAATTAAACAATTATAAAATGGTCAGTTTTTATAACTAAGGATTGAAAATTTAAAATAAAGATTCTAATAAATAGTACATACTGTAAACAAAAAATCTAAAAATATATAAACACAGTTATTTTTTACAGACATTTTAAGTTCAAATTTGGACGAAATTACATATTAAAATCAATTTTAACGAGTAAAAGTATATATATAATATTTTTCTAGCATCACTGATAATTTTAGGTTAATAATTAAATAATATGAATAATATTAATTCAACTTAGCAGCTACCGTAAAATAACAATATCAATATAATTTAAAATATCCTAGACTGACATACCGTCTCCGCTCAGAATCGTTTTTCGTATACAATGATATTATATCATTGAATTCAAATTTAATACCATCCATTATAGTACAGTGATCTACTTGTAGCCTACTGTACAGCGGAGTGACATCCACTTGACCCCCTTTTTATTGATAAAATTAGGCAAACTTATAAGAAATCTTGTATTACATTTTCAAACCTTAGATTTAAAAAGAAAAATTTTTATGAATTTCTAACTCAAAAAAAATTGTGACTACGGATTTTTAATATTTTTCATCTGCCTTTGAAACTATATATTAGAAGCCTACTATTAAATTTTCAAGATTTTTTACCCAAGAAATAAAATTTTATTGACATTTATAAAAAAAAACTGAAAAAATTGGAAACTGAAAATGTCCGTTAACAGCTCAAAATAAGTCAGAATATTTTGAAAATGCTAGGTGTGTAGAAAATGCTTATATAAACATTCAGTCAAAATTTCATGTATCTACGGTCATTTATTTTAGAGTCATTTTTGTAAAAATTCCCGTTTTTTCCTTAATTTTTCATTTGTTTTCACGGCGCTCATGAAAACTACTGGGAAATTTTAACTTTTGACCCACCAAAGTACCAACTAGATTCTGATTCACTTTCCTATCAGAAAAAGTACAATTGAAGAAAATCGAAGCATTTTTACTGCTCTAAAAGGTGTCCTCAGACACAAAAATAACAAAACACACATCATTGTAAAATCAATACATTCATCGCTCCGCTCAGAATCTAATACTAATAGGACTTGTATTAATCTTTATGTTAAGTTTTTACAACATAAATATAGTGATATAGGTTTCATATTTTGTGAAATTTATTATATGCAGCTGAATTAAATTATATATTACAATGTTATAATTATATTATATTATTACATACATAAACCTACAATAATAATTGCAGAAATTTAAAAGGCAATCAAATGTGCTGTAGGTACATAATATATACCTAGTATATTATGATGGCATGATTAGGAACCAGTAATAAGTAATAACCAATACAAAAGTTAATTTTCTTAAGAAATTTAAGATTTGTTACCAATTTTTTTTTAGGAGCATTGGACCAGTGCGTTTGTAGTACAGAAACATGTCTTACAGGAAAAAATGTCGTGCCCTGTATAAAATAGTGGAATTTTGTTAATTTTTTTTATTAAAAGAAGAGAACATTTGGTAGCATCAAAGCCTGATTTTCAAAATTATAATTATAAAAGTTAAATTATGCATTTGATTAATACAAAATATTTGTTAATTTTCTAGCTCTAAAGTAAAATGTATATTCGAGCTTTGCAGATCTGACCTGAGAAGTTCTCATCTTTCAGGTGAAAAAGATAACCTGTTAAAATTCGACGTATCAATGAGGCGTAAGATTTTTTCCTGTGAAGTCATTTTTGTTGATATAATACACCATATCAACCCCCTCTAAATAGGTATCGGGCAGTAAACTAGTAGAAAAGTATTATAATTAAGGTAGCAACTGAAATATAAAATAATTTTATTGAATTCGATTTTTATTTTTAGTATCTCATATTGATTAACATTTTAATATACAATAGGTTCCTCAAGTTTTTCTCTTAGAGCAACTTAAAAATCTCAAAAATACGTTTGTTTATAGACATTTCAAGTTTAAAAGTTTATGATGTTTAATATTTAAGCAAAAAATAACGACTAGATATTTTGTTCAACTCTAAAAACACCATTCGTTGAGAATTGAAGTTTTTTGTTACTATGAGTATATTAATATTATTTTTACTGTGATGAAACTGTCAAAATATTTAGATTGATTTTAAACTACCTACTTAATATTTACGCAATTATTCCACGAATCTATTCACAGTTTCACACCGTTTAAAACGGTACGTCGGTATTGACTTTTAACTTGATAGCAGCTATTCTAATATGTATGAGATTTGTTTTTGTAAAAAATTAGTCAACCGAATAACGAAAATAATAATTTTTTGTTTTGAGAAATGAAAACATATGTACACAACTGATAAAAAAACGCATTATAAAATGTGAAAGTAAAAAAAAAAATGCAGGTTTTGACTAGTTTGTTATGCAATTTAAATGGTTAAAACTCGAATTTCTATAATATTCTTTATTAATTTTTTTGAAACCTTGTCGTGGTAGATGCTATATCATACTTTGTATGCAATATTAATTCAGTTTTTTTCCACACATTCAGCATTAGGTAATATCAATTTCAGCTGCATATAGCATGTTAGTGGGTATCCTGCAGACTAAATAAAATGTATTATGTTCATGGTAAGAAATTATGTTTTTTCTCTACGTATTGCCATAATTATTTAGAGGTAGAATTACGTGTAAACATAGTAAAGACTATGTAAAAACTGTGTGTACCATATAAAAGAACGTATTTTTAAATCATCGAAGTATAATGTGTGTGTAGGTACATGTGTTACCCAAAGGTTATTCCGTGATATTTTATTTTAATTATAGATGTGCTGTAAAAACATGCATTTTTTAAAAACAAACTTTGTTTTTATTGTATTTTAACATTGCTGTGGTAGGTTCTGAACTTAACTGTTTCAATCAATAGAGTGAAATATTTCTCAATATTGTAAGAAAAATAAAATATAAATATAATGCATATATTACTAGATACTATAAAGATTATGATATTTGCGTATTCACATAAGTATCAATGTGTTTCGGAGTCTTAATAATTACTGATTTTCGGCTAATAGACAATGTTAATCCAAAGTGTTCCATGATTTGTAATAAATAATAACAATGTGCGTCTTGGTGGCAACAAATTTGGTAATCATTTGACTAAATACTTACATAGTTGCATACTTACGTAGGTAATTTAGTATTATATACTGATGATTCGTTTAACGTAAGAAACTCATTATTTTAAAAAAAATTAACAGTTTTTTTTAATATTTTTTTTCTTATGACAATGCATGCATTTTTAATTTATTATTCATAAGTTTAATATTTTTTGGAGTAGTTCGACACAGTACGAAGGATCGAACTTTGAATGAGTAGTTTATGAGTTATACGAGTTTAAAATTTTTAAGGAGTGCGGGATGTGCACTAGTGCACTCATAAGTGGAGTAGTACAAGGATACCTGCACGTTTCCGCAAAATGTTGGTCTACTATACTGCTTATCAAAACTTGTAATACTCATAAGTCATATTAAGTATCTACCTAACAAACGTAGGTCATAATTTGAATTTATTAGACCGAAATAGGTACCTACTCCAAATAATTTTCTGTTTTAGAATAAGAAATTAAAAATGTGTGCTGTTATTCAAATTAGTATAAAAACTTGGATACCGACAAAAATTTAAAAAAAATATAAAGTTTTCTAAATATAATGTTTTGTAACGACTTAGTATTAGGTATGTAAAAGAAATATTTTCCAAAACATTAGTGTTTTCTGGATTAATGAGTGCCAATGATTTGTTGGGAAAAAATAGCAATCATACACGTTGTGTATGCACTTCGCAATATTATTATCTAACTAAAGTAGTCACTTCTAAAGATACAAACTTCTGTTTTTAAAATGTGAATTTGTGAATCCCTCTTTTAAACCGTCAATTATTTAGTGGATAATTTTTCTGAAGATTTGGGACGTATCACAATCAAAGTGTGATCTTTTAGTTTTTGGCTCGTTTAACTATGAGTACTGATGAATAATGATAATAGTCAATAGATCCATGATAATGGGATTGGAAAATATTATTATGTAGATGGGGTTTTCAAAATGTTATTAATTAATATTTATCTATTAATGTTTAACATTTGTAAGAATAATTGTCCAAGTATAATAAATACTAGATCCAATATTGCATCTGTTTTTATTTTGATTGAACTTAAGCCCGGCGAGGCCATTAGCTGTTGTGAGGGATTATGAAGTGGTTGGTAAGGTTAGTACGGTAAGGTGGTATGGTTACGGTTGGTAAGCAAACACTTGTATGTGCGGCAAGGTTTTTACTACGTGGTCACATATCTGGAAACTAGTAGCAGCGGGCGTTACTCACTCTCAGTCGCATTGCGCGACACATAGCCAACACGCCAAGCCATTGTTTTTATTTTTGTTTTTAAGGACTATTCATTAGCATAAAAATGTTGATAGTTGAGAAATTACTCGTTCGAATTTTAAATTAAGTACATAAAAATTTTTAAAAAAATGTATCCACTTAATGTCTCACAATAAAAAGGTAGGTCATCATTCAAAAAACAGAAGTTATTATCGCCTCACTATGACACTCCTATGGTAGTACAAGAAAATAACGAAAAAATTGTGGAGCAACATGCTTGGTGAATTGGAGAATCACTCTGTATATTATGCATTGCCAGGACCATATTAAGCAAACATATTTGAAATACATAAAGTCTGTTTTCTGGTACTTATTTGAACGGATGCGTATACAGCTATGTAGTATGTAGTGCAGTATTATACTTAACTGTTAACCGTTATAACTTATAGCTTTATAAGTATAGTCGTTTAGAGTTGTGCTGAAAGAGTCGACAATATGCGACGAAAAATATTAATGGTTGGTAAATTATCATATTGTTCTTATTTTCAATGGATTTAACCTACATGCAATACTGGGCGGATAAACTAATTAATATAGAAAAATGTAAGTGAAGTTTAAAGCTATAAGTCATTTACTTTTTTTATTTTTAACTTGTATAATATGATTGTTTTGACTAGTTTGTTATGCAATTTAAGATCAAAAACCAGATAAATGGTCAAAACTAAAATTTTTCTAGTATTTCATTGTCAATTTAATTTACAATTAAAATAGAAAAAAAAATAACCTAACTATTATTATAGTAATTCAGTTTATGAAATAAATTTAATTATAATATAATATATTACATTTTAATAGTTTTAAAATATTAAGTTTTAGTTGTGATTGGTAATCTACAGTTTCTTTTGAAAATCGAATGCATTTTAAATTGTGTTCTAAAGTGTATGAACTAAGAGCCAATAGTTATAGGTGGATATTATATAAGCGATTTTGAGAAAAAAACTGCATCAGAATAGAAGTTAATTTAAACGAAAGATATCTCTATTTTGCTATTTACATTGCTAATACGTAGATCATAACCTAATTTCAAGAAAATGGGAAACTTATAACCAGCTGTAATTTGATCAATGTTTACTCAACTTAAAAGTTATTAAATTTTATAAAATGGCTATTATGAAAGTTTCAATGAAGCGTGCCTTATACTTTTAGTGATATGTTTAACAACAACGCAATTATGATGAAAATAAACTTTATTATAAAGCACAATTTTAACACACTCGTTCCACGATTTCGGAGACACTCCCTAAATCTCTCCGTTAGGGGTTGTTTTACATTTATTTTACATTTTGTTGTCTCAACGTATTTGCTTCATTGACTTAAATATATGTTGCAACGTACAACAAAGATTATTTCAAGAAGAAAAATGTTTTGGATTTTTGATAGTTTTGAAATTGGAACTGTTCTAACTATACCCATAAATTTCATAACAAAAATGTATGCAATGTATACACTATGTGCGTGCTGTTTCGTCGGTCAATACACCTTTTACAGGTTCGTAAGCCATAGACGTACTATAATATAGATCGATGATTAAAACTATAGAAACAACAAAATATTGTACCCACTCGAACATCATACGTCATAATCATATTATAATGTGTGTATATTCACTAAAATATACGGTATAATAATATAATGTGTTAATTTTATGCAATCGTACATTATTTTTGTGCGCCTAATAAAATTATTTATAAAGCGTATAATATTATTATTGTCGTCTGACCCCGCGAAGTCGGGTCAGAATATTATGATTATCCGCAATGTTGATATGTCTGTGCACGTACTGTGACGTAGGTATGCGATGAAAACGTTTAGTAGTTTCCACGAAGAATTTTGCGGTCAACGAAATGCCCGGAATTTACTATATTATCAATACAATTATTATTGTACAGAGGATTCCGTGCGCAGGACTGCTGTTATCGTTGTGCGCGTTCTTAACCAGGCGGATAGATAATGCCCGTACTAACTGGAAGTACCTATATTATAACATGCCTATTATAATCTATTTAATAATGCAATATTCAATATTTTACTTACGAAAGGACGAAATGTCGAAAACTAACGATAGGTAAAAGCGTATAGCATATCTAAGGGGGGGGGAGGGTGAAGTAGGAGTAGTCATAACGTCTTGAAATTTTTTTATAACAGCTTATCGTGTTTCGTGTCATTGATTATAACTCAATAATAGTATAATATATATTATTATTGTTGTCTGCCGTTAGTTTATCTAAGAATATTCCGATGAGATGCTGTCAAAAACTATCGAAAAAAACTCCTCACACTTATTGCGCTTGCGAAAAATGTCATAATTCACTAATGTTAAAATTAGACCGTTTTTATGACGATGTGCGTAATACGTAATGTATATATATTTACCAAAACGTATAGGTTAGGTATCTCTTTTTACTACATTTAGGTACCATAATCGTTATTTCGAAAATGAATGACGTGTATAAAATATTATGTACACAATTATGTTGTGTTCAATAATTTCTATAACTATAAAATATAGTTTGTTTATTTGCAGATTCATCGATTTTAACCGCGTTCATCGATTAAACACCAGATCCCGTACAGGACAATGGCACCACTTCATATACCGAAAAAAAAACCGTAAGCATACCTACCAATATAGTATACAACTACACTGTGAAATTTACTATGCCAGTTATACGTAAATATTAATACAATTTATTTTCGCGTGCGTGTAGAACCTATGTACCTCCCCAAGGCGTTCGCTGTCAAAAGTGCTTGGAATTCGGTCATTGGACTTTCGAGTGTAAAGGAAAGAGAAAATTTGCGGACCGCCCGACTCGCACGACGTTGCTCAAGAGGAATTTGAACAAGGACAGGCCCGCCAGTATGATCTTATCCAAGTACGTGGCGAAACAGGATTATTTATATACAATTATATGTATAATATAGTATTCGGTTATATTATGATTCGTATACCTATATATAAATGTTATTGAACTTCAAATATCGTAGTGGTTTTTGATTTTCGAACGATTCGAACGAATGTATAACTATCGATATATCATAGGTGAAGTCAGTATTTGGCTTTGAAAGGGCTGCTAGTTTACTATATAGCTTACTTAACTAGGACACCTCATAAGTTTGGTATGCGTGAGGTATATAACATTTCAGATTTTAAATATTTATACACATTACAATTTTAATACACGATTGCGTCTTATTTAATACATTTACAGACCAATGTGGGTATTTTTAAAATTTCTTAAGATTTCTGGGAGGGCTGCATCCCCCTAAGCAGTCCCCTTGGCTACACAACGGGTATACGTATATATTGCCTAACCGAATAACGACATATTTTTAGGCCCGCGAAAGAGGAGAAATCGAAGAAAAAAATGAAAGACGCGAAACGGAAAAAGAAAAATGTAAACTCTTCCGACTCAGAAAGCGACAGTGACGGTTCTTCCAACAGCGACAGCAGTAGCAGCAGCGGCAGCGGCGGTTATAGCGACACAGACAGTGGCAGCAGCAGCAGCAGCAGCAGCGGCGACAGTGGCAGTAGCAGCGACAGTAGCAGCGGAAGTAGCAGTGGCAGTAGCGGCAGCGACAACAGCAGGAAGAAAAGCAAATCTGGAAAGAAAAAATAAACTTTAAACTATTATAACTGCCAATACTTCCTTTACAATGTGATTTATGGATGATATGTGCGTGTTCGCACTACGCACCATCGTTTACTATTCATATAATATGTTTTCATACTTAATATGTTTTGTACTTATGATAATAATAAAAAAATTAAATGACTTTTTCAAAACGAAACTTAACTATTACGAAAAATCCGTGTTATTGCGACGGACTTGCAGACGTGCAGCCGCAGGTAATCCGCTGCGATGTTGACCCATCGTCTTCGGATTCTGACGTAGTGGTGTCGCCACTGCTGTAGGACGAGCAGGACGAAGTGCTACTCGATGACGACGACGACGACGAAGTGGAACGGTCGTCGTCATCGTCTTCGTCCGATTCCTGCACACGACCAATGGTCTCGTTTGATTCGTTGGTCGTCGTCATCGACGACGTCTGCTGATGCTGCAAACTTATCCTGCAGCGATATGGGTTTAAAAAATTAATGAAAAACCATTATATATATATATTATGGCGTATTTGATGAGTGGTGATGGTTATTTTTTAATTACCTATCATAAAATAAAATAAAAAAATAATATTATTCTCTTCCTCATCCCCAACCCTGTTAGAGCTTCACATCATACGCCATTGGTCAAGAATATAGGTATATCAAGTTTGTTTCAAAAGTATATGCTGACATGCTGTACAGGCCAGTGGCATACATTTTACTTAATTTCAGACGCCTGTGTATCAAATACTCAAACTCATCAATGATTTGAACTATTTTTATTTATTTAATAAAAATAAATGCCATAATTGCTTGTAACATACTATAACAACCAATGATAGAGTGGTTGGTTTTTGACACAACAAGAATGAATAGAACCGAACGACGCGTGTGATGCTAGAAAGTGCATTAAAATAAATTAAAAATAATAATAATGAAGAAAAATAGATTTTACCATTAAATAAAATTTTTTCAGCTTCGTGCCTACGATCGGCTAGAAACTAAGCTTATAGTTAGCAGTTAGCACTAATAGGTTGTTCGTTATTAGTTTCATATTATTCGGCTTCGTTTGTTTCCTTTTTTAAAAGTTTACAATACATCTGTTACATCGCTAGGTACCTTACTTATAAGGCTCAGTCAAACAGAGAGCAGGCTGCCATGGTGTGTACTGGTAAACGGGCAGCGGTCCGGTTGTATTATTTTACAGAGCCCGCTTTCTGTTTGACTGAATGCCCTTAAAACTATATCATGGTTCAACGGTAATTTTTTCTGAAAATATAAATATTCAGAAATATTTAGTTTAAATATTCAGAAATATTTAGTTTAAATACCCATCACATTTAAAATTTTAATCGCTATTATTGTAAATTTTTAAGTATACAATAATATAGGCCTCCTCCACTGCTCTCCCCAGAGTTTTTCTCAATTAGACCCTACACAGCGTGTTCTTCACTTATTCCGCAAGGAAATCAAATCAATTCATCAAAATATATAAACACTTAAAAAAAAAAAACCGTTTGCCAAAACGATTACTGTCTATAATAATATATTCAGTGGAACAAACTTTTTTTTCCTGAGGACCAACAGCTGCAGCGCGGCGGTCTTCTTGTTGTGCGGACACGTCTCGTCGTCCGGGCATGTGCACGCGTCCGCGTTGGACACGACCCCGACATGTCGGCCGCGGTCGTACGACAGGCAACGGATGCACAGCTGCGGCGCCAGACACTGTTCGTCTTGGTCCATGATGACGCGGTACAATATATTTGAATATAATATTATAATATTTTATGCGATTTTAATTATGATATAATTGCAGTTATTAATAGTTTGTTATTTTTTACACGATTATTATACAGTTAGATGATGAGTGATATGACTTATTATTTATTTAGTATATATATATATATAAATGTGTGTGTGTGTATGGTATTGAAAATTAATTATTGTACTGCGATTACTGTCGTACGATATAAAGTATAGTGACGACGACGACGACGACGACGAAGAGGCGCCGTCGCCGGTCGCCGACACTCAGCCTTCTATCTTATATTGTACAATAATATTGTAATACTAAAACGGCTTTTGGCTTTTATCGGGACATTACCGATCCTCACCGGTGCGACGAGCAGCTGTAGTATCTGACAAATTTAGACGCTACAACTCTATATCCCCCACCACAGGTCGATTTTTGGGCAAAAGTTCAAAAAAACGTACTGTACAAAACAAATACAATTATAATAATGATAAATGCGTATAAGTATGCAACAGAAATTATGAAGCAAACATACCCTGAAAGAGGAGAAGGGGACATTTAAAACTGTATATGACATAATTTATTATGTATAAATGGTTTTTTTCACACCTCGAATTATTTTTTTTTATTTGACAATTTTAAATGTATAAAAAAACTAGGCTCGTTTCCAAATTGGAAGCTGGAAGGAATGGTGATACATCCATTGCCACTCAAATAAGGAAGAGCAATTTATATACAATATTTAATATATTTTACCTATTCATAGATAATAATAGAAGTGAATAGGACATCACTTATCAGCAAAATGAATTGTTCAACATTATTGGGTTTTTAGAGGCTGAGCTAATAAATATGATGACATGGGACGATGGGGCTATCACCCCCCTCCCCATGGTTTCCGAGTTCAAAATACAAAAATATGTACTTGTTCAATTAATGCTGTAGTTTAAAAAAAAATAATGTATCCATAGAACCTAACCTATACATTTCTTAAAATTTTTAAGTTGTGGTAGTATTACCTATAGCTGGAAACTATAAAATAAATAATAAATACTGATGACAAATTCATATTAATAGTTATGACTTATGTATAATATTATTATGTAGGTATCATTGTATAATTTGAAATTGTGGAATATTTTAAGTTTTATGGCAAAATTTTTTTTAATTAAAACCAAATAACTTTACTATTAACGTTGAATAACAAAACATTATTTATTTTTTTATTATTAAAAATTTTAATGACGCAATGATGTAGGTTTACGCTAAACTTTTTTTTAATATTGTGAGAAGTTAACACTTATGAGAAACCTTGTATTAAATGTTCATATAAAAAATGAATAGTGTAAGTTTTTACTACAAAATAGTTTTCCGAACTTCGACGATTTCTAAATAAAATTGTTACAATATATTTTCGATATTTTTTAATTTGTCAGAACATTTTTTGTGGAATCATGTGTTATAGTTGCAAGCCTTTTTACTCTTGAACAAAAATGAATGGAAAAATACTGTCATTTGTAAATAAATAGTAATTTTAAGTAAAATAAATTCCTAGGAAATACCTATTAAATATAAACATAAATATTTGATGAAAAATTCAAAGCTATAGCTACTCATTTTCGAGTTAAACAAAATAAAACAATCGATTTTGTAAATAAGAGAGTAGATATAAAGGTGTTTTTAAATATATTTTTCCGGATTATTTTGTAAAGAATCGGAAAATAAAAAATTACCTTTGACCCCTCAAAGTACCAACAAGATCTAATTCTACCAGAAACTACACTTAAAGTTGAATATTAAAGCATTTATACTACCCACTTCTTAATGGGATTTTAATTACTACTTGCACACTAATTACTTATAGGCATTTTTTAACATGTTTTAAATAACATTAATTTGCAACTTCATATTTCTGTAAACAAATCCTTAGGAAGTGGCGCAAATATTTTTATTTTAGTAGATAAAATTCATGCTTTTGAATGGAAAATAAATCTGTGGATGAATAAAATTGAGAATGAAAACTATTTAGTATTTCAGACTTTTTACAGTCTTGTCAACGATGATAATATGCTAAAATTAGAATAAAGAAATTCAACATAGCATAAAAAATCAACTTGAAAAATTAAAAAATAAATTTATTACGTACTTTCCGGAATGGAAAAAAAGTTGATAGTATTCAAAAATTATTTCATAAACCTTTTCATGTATAAGTTTAGGCTTACCAGAAACAATGCTCAACAACCAATGCAGATTGCAGCTATATAGGTAACCTACTTTTATAGGTATTCAATTGTAAGTAATGTACAATAAACCATAACATCGGTAAAGAATGCGATAATGAACTAATTTTATTTCGTACACATTGCTTAAATTATTTATCCATGTTTTTTCATTGTTTTATTTTACTATTATTAACGTTTATTAATATTATGTAAATAAATTGGTAACTGTATGTTTTATTGTTCCTATATTTGTATTTTATCTATAAGATTAACATTTAACAATGATCGTATGCCTTTATACAGATTGCAGCCATACTTATATCACATAATATAATAAAGTGTAGAGGTGAATATCTTAATCATTTACTCAATACCTAATATTGTGTACTAAGAAGCATTTTTCAAGGGATTTTTTTCCTATATTCGCTTTGCTTGAGTCCCTAGGCACTGTTTGTAACGGTGGTATATTGTATGATCGTATAGATATATGATACGTACCTATATAATATAGAAGTTGTGCAATGCGTGAAATAAAAAATGCAATTCTTTGGGATTAAATACATAACTCGTTTCGTCCGACTTGACTGTACGGATAAAAAAGAAAGTATACAAATTATAGCAGTATATTTTATACAGGTATATCCTTTTTTCGATTTAATATTATTAAATATATAACGCAATAATATACCTATACTATGTAAAATAATATCATCTAGTCGGGACTCGGGGTGACGTTAACTGCACCTGTTGCAGTCCTCGACGAGTCGTGATAATCCATGTGCAATGTTGTCGGATAATATAATATCACATATCTACCTACATACGTATTAAAGCATTATGATTCCGAATCGATTATTATGACATGTATAAATTGAAACCTATATCCAATAACTATCGGTTCTCGCCGAATATATTTAAACGCGTGCATATGTACACGCTCTTAATTAAATTTACTGGTAAATTATTATAGTTATCGCTGTGATTTGTTGACGATAACATTAATTTACAACTATACCTAATATTTCACGCACGATTACACCTATATTTTTATATTATATAGGTACACCTGGTACACTCTTTCGCCTCGAATAGAACATATTAATATGTGCCCCAATCATAAATCATATTATAATAACATTATCATATTATATTTATCGAGTTCTGCAGTCGTTCGACCGTGCAAGGTGCACAAACTCGAATAACTGCAAATTTAACCTAATTAAATTAGTTTTTTCTTCAAGTATGTTCCATGCAGTTTCTTGACTTACTGTCTTACTGATAATTGAAAATTTGACCTAACTGGAAATTTAGCCCCCACGTTTCTAGATATTTCACCCTATCTAAAAAAAAATATACACTTGTTATTGTCAATATAATAATTAATAATCTATTATTTTATTTATAATAAGTTATAACATTGGAATTAAAATAAATAAAAAATTAATACATTTTGTTACCTTACAAATATATCACTCACAGTTATGTGGCTAGTGGCTCTTAAAACTAGGTATTTGAATGTCTTGTTAAGAGTGGGTATAGTAATGGTTATATTTATACGAAATGTTTATATCAGTATAAAAGAAATATATATATATATATATATTTATATACTAGAATATATTAATTATTATTGATTCATTTTTAATAATTTTTGTTATTGCCGTTTCATTACTAAATTGCAATGCTTCAATAAATACAATGATATTAGGATGTGCTGACTTACATATTTTATTGTTATTATTGTCTCACGCCCATTTATAATTCAATTGTAATTTAAAATAAACTTCCCTCCAAATAACATTGTACAATTATGGAAGATCGAAGATAATATACGATATAAACGAATCAAACATAATATATTATAATAAATCGTAAATTATATATATTACACTGAGGACTTTAGTCCAGGATTTATGTAAAATATAATATTTTTTACTTTTATATAAAAAAAAAATAATAAGAATAATGTGATCGACGATTATTTACGCGTAAACTGTAGTCAGCTGTCTCGGACTTTGTACACTTAAAACGGATCTTAACTAGGCTGGTGTAAAACGATAAGCCACTATTATGTCTAAATCAACTCTTGAATGTTCTGTTTAAAATAAACTGGGAACAAATCCAACTATCTAGTGTATACCATCGAAAACCAATTATCGAAGTTATGTTATTTTAAATCTTAAGTAACAACATAAATACAAAATAATACCTGATTGATAAGTATTTCATCTGAACTAATTGTGTTGATGATTAACATTTTTCTTATTTTAGAAATATATTTGTTCATCGAACTAATATGTTTTCACTATACTACAAGGTTTTGAGAAAATATTCTTAAACATAGTGGATAGTATTATATGTAATAAGTTTACTTTTAAAAATTGGTACTCCGCAAGTCGCTATATTTTTTCTTTAGATCCTTAAAATAGTTTAGAGTTCAGATCTTATATTATTTCCCGGCATCTACTGCTTTTACTGATATACTGCCAAAAATCAAAATCCCCGTACAGTTGCTTACTTTGCTGCTTCAGGTGCGTTGGAATTAAAATAAACAGTTTTCAATTTTAATAATCATAATAATATGATATCGAAATTATCGTGTTCCATTACCAAACTATAAAATATAATTATTCATTAACTAAAACCACGACATTATTAAAGAAAATAAAAAAAAAACATATACAATTATATTTATACATAATATATAGTAAATTTATAATTAATAATAATTTATACAATAAATATTAGTAAGAAAAAACTATTTTTCTAAAGTACCTATAATGACTAATTAGTAATAACCTACACATTGTGCAAAATCGAACCGGCTTTTTCCTTTTCCGTATTTCTGTATTTTGTTTCAAACAGTTATGACTAAACTCTGTTTCCAGATCTTCTGTGTACCTATGTTTCTAAATTGAATGTAAATATTGAATTGTTCTTCCAATAAAACATTTAAAAAGTTTGAATGTGGAATATATAAAGTTGTTTTTAAAATGGGAATGAAAAGATTCGACGCCATTATATTGTTATATCATGTTATCACTGCATTGAACGCATAATATTATGGGTTAAATTATGACGGGGTGTGAGAAACGTCTCATTTTCAAAAATGTAATTGTCAAAATCGGCAAAGTATGTATAGTACATTTACCGTTTTATGGCAAAGTACTCAAAAAATCACCAAGAAGCAGTTATCAATTTTGTCTGCATTTAAACATAAGGCCTACACTACAGATATTTTAAAAATATATTTTTAATAATAATTATGGTACCTATCTAAATAGTGACAATAAACTTCACGGTTCGCTACGCTTTTATGTACCCCTGTCAAGGAAGTTCATAAAAATATTTAAGTAGTGGCCCAATTACCGGGTTACCTGGTGTAGGTACATTTTATTAATGTAAATTTTTAGCGACCCAGTTACCGTAAATACTCCCTTTTCCTCCAATTCCCCGGCTCTTATAGTGTCATAACAATTATTAGAAAAAAATAATCCGTTCTGTACCTTGATACATATTATCGATCACACGACTAAACACGCAATAATGCGAATGTATATAATATTAAGTGGCTTGACGCGTCGCGTTGGCTGATATCAGTCACACAACATGACTGAGAGCAAGTAACGGCCGCTGCTATTAGTTCCCGGATGGGTGACCACCCGAGTTCGTAAAAACCTTGCCACACATACACGTGTTTATAACCGTACCAACCATATCAACCTTACCGTACCAACCCTACCAACCTTAAGGACTAATAACCTCAGTCGTCGAAGCCTTATTTCAATAATAATAATAATAATAATAATAATAAAAATAAAAAATATATATATTTAATTTTAAATACACACAGTATTACACACAAATTATGTGTTTAAGGAAAACGTTATGTACTTATATATATTAATATCATACATATGATCTATTCACTAGAATAAACATTGTATCCGTCTTATAAACGTAGAACAATGTATTATCACATTTAAATATATGAATATTATCAGTGTTCTCTAGTAGGATTTTTTGTTTTTGCTGTTTTAATGAATTATTCTAACACGATAGTTATGATCATTTTTAAACTATAATATACTATATACATACTTATGAGTTATAACTCACTTTAAAATTAAAATAGAAAAAACTTTACTTAACTTCCTTTTAAATTTTAATTAATATGATCGATATGTAATAGGTATAAATCAACTGAAATATTAAAACTATAACAATATAAAAAGGACTCTGCTGAACGCAAATTTACAATGCTGTACGTCTGTAAAACGGAGAGAATCACGTTTTCTCAAACAGAATAGACGTGCTATTTCGATGAAAAAATATTGCCAGTTTAAAGTTCATTCAAGTTTATACGAAGAGTTCATATACATGACGTGTAGATTTTACTTTGATATACAGGCACTCCTATATGACGTATTACATACCTACCTTCTTAAGGAATTAATAATTATAAATAAATACATAAATCGTATACTTTTTTACATACGTCATCCGTTGTTTTTAAATGTCGACATTTCCTTAACAGTAAGTATAGTATTATTATTGAATTTAAAATATTTATTATTTTATCGATTTTAAAATTTTAAATATTGCTGTGTGGAAAACCAAACGTGCTGTGATTCAGATTTTTGCCTACAATTAACTACTTTTCTAAAAATCAAATGAACGTACCTATAGTTATACATTATTATATAAATATTATTACGTGCATATGATATAGGTACCAATATCAAATTAATTTTAATTTTATGATTTATAATTATAACATGATTAATATTTTAAACTGCTCATTTAACATATATTTACTATACAGATCTATTAGATATGTATCATTAGTTTTTTTAATGGGGAATTAATTAAAATAGTATTATAATATAGGTACCATGCACCTTTAACATAACATAATAGTATACGATGATTAGATAATACAATGACCCATAATTCATAAATATCAATCATTATATTGATAAAAATTATCATGTTCATCAAATTATTATAACATAATTCAACATCGTTAAAATCTATTAATATTGTCACCTTTAGCTTAGAGAGGTTTAATTTTAGACACCTAGATGAAAATAAAAATAAATGTACAACATTTTTTCGATTTTGCCTCTAATATAGGTAATATCGTGATAATAATATTATAAATCATTAGATTATAATAGGTTATATAATTATATTACAAGCCATATCGCGGTACACTCGTACTGTTATATAACAGTTCCTAAGTAATATAAATAAAATCAGATTTCAAACATAATATTTTTTTCGATTGAAAATATCAATTTTACATTTTTATGATTTAAATTTAAATTTTAACCCACAAGAAACCTGTCGTCGTTCGAGCGTTCCACACGCGTCATTACGCGTGACTGTAGAACAGGCCTTAGAAAACGAAACGAATATTAAAATATGGCCAAAAATTCGATAAAATTACAATTATTTACAATTGATTTGCTAAATATCGACGTTGGTTTGATGACAAAGTGGGGAGAGGGCTCAATGAAGTTAGCCTTCCCCCCAAAACCTATATATAAATATATATATATTAGTTTTTGACTTTGCACTTGATTTTCAAATTCTAAAAATTAATTTACAATTATTTGCCAATTAATTTTCTAAATATTTGCACTAGTTTGGATAATTTGTATGAAAGTGGGGCTAAATGCACGACCATGTTAGTGACGTATTTTTTATTCTATGGTTAGAATACATGAATGACAAATACAAAATGTTAAATTATTATATATTGTATAAGAAATAAAAAACAAACAATTGAATATATCAATATATCATAGGTTAAATATAATATCAACTTTAGTTTATTTTTAAATGGTAACCTGTAATCATTTATCATATTTATTAATAATTTATAAGCTATAAACTATTTACATTTTGAACAACTTAAAAGTACCTACAACTAAAACAGTATTATTGTGGACTACTATCCTCAGTTTAATAGCTTGGAAATCACTCATTCAAATGTAGACTTAACATTTAAAAAAAAAATCTATAATAAAAAATTTTGATTAATGAATATTTCATTTGAAAAAGAAAAGTTTGTATCACCACAAAGAACTCCTTATTAATAACTCATAATTCTAAATCTAACATGAAAATTTGGTTCCTTAAAAACTTCAAACATAAGAATTTTAATAAATTCTTTATTGTAGAGATGAAAATAGAGAATGCGATAATGTTTGGTGAATCAAGCTGTATACTACATACATATTTAATAGATATCCATATCCATATAAATATTAAACGCTAAGAAGTAAGAGCACCTTACCTTAAGATATGACGTAAAAAACTACTTGAAAATGTAATTTGTGTAACAAGAGCCATAATATTAATACCAAAAGTTTGACTATGATTAAAAATGGACGTACATTTTGTGTCACTAAAGATTATTGTTATAACAATTTGTTATCGAAATCAATTAAGCGAGTACATAACAAAAACATATTTTCTGTCAAACTTATAATATAGATATATAGGTACTTATAGTTTATATACAATTGAACTTGTCTTTGTAAATAGCAATGTTTTAATTAAGAAAATTGATGATTGATCGACCTTTATAATCAAAGCGAGAATATACTTCGTAGTTCGTGGACTCGTGGTGTGAATTACAGGAGATGAAGTTTACGAGGATAAATGTAATAATAATTATTATATGGGATACAGGTATATCACGAAAATAATTTTATTATGTTTGATATTTAGACTGTTATTCAGGAAAAAAAGTCACCAGAGGGGACATATTGTATATTTATTTAATATAGCTGGTGGTAACAGATATTATACATTTATACCTGTCTATGGCACACCCCTAATCGTTTCGTGAACGTCCCTGAAAAATATATAAATGCTCTATATAGTGTCAAATATATATAAGATATCGTGTGGTTAATGACTGTATAGTGTATATAGATAATTGTAATCAAACAGTAATTATATTTAAAATCATTTTGGACATGTTGTACTGTCTGATGGTCAATTATTATTTAAATCCATACAAACTGCAGAGCAGATATTATCAATTTTAATATATTCCGAGATTTTAATAATAAGCAATAATGTTTTGGTTCTGTGAAATTATAATAAGTGTTTTAAAATTCTTTTATAATCGTATACTTGGAATTTTATCTCTAAAAAATTGTTTTAGAATTAAATATAAGATTCCAATCGGTTTATAGCTTCCAAACAACACGTTAAAATAACGAAAAGTGAAAATTAAAACAATAATACAGTATACGGTATACCTATTGAATAATTTATCTAATATATACGTACTATTAATTTATATAACCATTTTAGTAATTTTAATATTTATTATTTTCTTACTTTTTAATCAATAGGTATTAGGAATGGATTTTTATTTAATTGAATAAGTTTTTACTAAAATTTACTTAGACATTTATATCAACAGATGTTTTAAGACTTTTTAAACAAAAATAACATATTAGTACAATGGAATTTTTCTTCAATATGTTCAACTACTTGATTGCATTTGCATCCAAAAATATTTAAGTTTAGAGTCACCTATCCACTTCTAAAGAAATAACTAACAATACCTATTACTATACAATTTTAAGTACATCTAACAATAATAAAAATTTAAAAAATTACACTTGAAAAACCAAGTTACGATTTATGTAAGTATCTAATATAATTGTAATCAAAATCTTTTTAGACGTTTTATCGATAGAAGTTATTTAGATTCGAAATAATGTTATGATGGGTATTATAATATTTTCATATTGAAAAATATTTTAGTATGAACTCAAGTACTCTGCAGTAAACGTGTTCACATTTTCTTCTGTAGGATTCACAAGTCCCTGGTAATCGGTTAGGTACTATAATAATTTTAAGATTGATTTAGATTTATTCATTTTATTTCTTAAATCCTTTTAGAATCCCGATTAAGACCTAACCTAACATCTGGCGTGTGCCTAATAACTATTCTCCTGCCATTCAAACTTTGAATTTATTCTTGTCGACCGCAGCAAATCTGAAAAATATTTTGTTGTGTAATCACAGATAATATATTTAGTGCGTATAAATGAGTAATATTTCAGTTAATAATAAAATAGGTTTCAAGAATATTATGAATTTTTGTTCAGTTGTTAATGTTTTATTAATTCGTGTTTTATGTGTCTCAAACAAATACATTTTATAAAATTATAAAGTTATAAAATTAATTTATCACTTTTGCAGTGTAAGTTCTGATAGTTTAGCGTCATTGTATTTAACAACTTTTAGATTTATGCAAACTTTTCGATAGGTAAAATTTGTAATAAAACAAATCTGTCTTTGGTACTTTAATAGCTTCGACAACATATTTTTTATCATAACTTAGAATAAACGAAGAATAAACAAAAATTAGAATTTTCCTTTAAAATTTGAACACACAATATCGCATTAACTGTTAATTAATGTTCAATTGTTCGATACTTCGACAATAAATTGATAATTTGTATAAAAGAAAATATCTTTATACTGATAAACTAATTCAAGAAAAAAGTAATCTGTCTCATTTGTATCTTACTTAGTATTAGCAAAACACAACTATTGTTGGAATAATATTTTATTCTATAGACACGTGTCAGTATTATATACTGTAGCAGTGTAGCATGCTATAACTAATGTGCGCATGGTAAATTATAATAATCGAAATTGAAAGTGTGGCGCAGATTACGTCATATACTCGTACAGATTTTGTTTTCTATCGTGGTGAAAAATTACCAAAAAACAATACTTACTAAAAATATTTTGATTTACGACTCTAACCACACAATACATTCAGATCTTAAGTTGAAAATACTTGAAATTCATTCGATAAGAACCAAAACCATATAATAAACGTCTCTACAGACATTTAGAACACCCGCCACCCCACTTATATGAAAAAATAGCAGTCCCTATATGATTCCAAGTAATGCCCCAAGATCACTCAAACGCAAAATGGTGTCGTGATCTGTTATAATATGTGACTAAACTACCAAAAAAATAAAATAACAATTGTTAATCAAAAATAGGTAGGTAGTTAGAAAATAACATGTTTTAAATTTCTTATCAAATTAGCTTACTGTTCCTACGAACAGATTGTAGAAATAAAAATAAAATAATACAAAACGTGTCCGTAGAAAATGGTTAAGGGGAGAGAAAAATATTTTTCTTTTTAACTATTTTGTTTCACTATCCTATATAGATATTATAAATTAGTGATACTAATATATTAGTGATAAAGTATTGTTTGTGACATATTTTCTTTCATACAGGTAGATAATGTAAAAATTATTCATAAATTGTACATAAATAGTTAGTCACAACTTAATCTTATAGCATTCATTTTAATTAATTGCTATATAATTTTAAATAAGCAAATGTATTTTTTTAATAAATAAAATACCACCATTGATTTGGATAATTGTAGGTACCTAATTTATAAAATTCAATGTTTCTAGCTTATTCAGTCATTGATACCACAAACTTGAAAAGTTGAAACTATTGTAGGTACGTCACTATGAATATTACAATTTTTTTATCAAAAAAGTAAAAACTTTGTTGACACTACAGTATTACACATTGCCCACCAAAATTTATCATAAATCTATAAAAGCAACGTTCTTAGTTCAGACATTCATAATCGAGAGTAATAAAAATCACTCTGTAAAACTTTTTTACAATCCTTTAAAAGTTAAAAATGTATGTTATAATTTACACCAAATTCATATTAGAATTTATATCTTTTATATTAAAAATAAAAATAATTTAATGCGCTATTTAGAATTTTTAAGGAATTTTTAAGTTTCTTTTGGACATCAAAATCATCAATAATGATTATGATAATCGATCCAGAAAAATCCAAGAGAGGGGGTGTACCCCTACTCCCCCCCCCGCAGAGGCACTTGAGTCTGAGTACTGAAGAAAACATAATATAATGACATACATTTGATTAAATACATATAAATATAATAACTCACAAAATGTAAGTAGGTACCGTAAATATAGATGATTTCGCATTAATCAAAACCCTATAATAAGCGGTTAGATATATAAAATAAATGTATGAGGTTCAAAAAGTTTGAGATACATAAAATTAATTTAAAATTTGTATTAATGATTGGTAGGTGTAAAAAACAAATTTAAAAATAATTTTACAGTGTAATTTAAATTAAACTGTTTTATCAATTAAATAATCATGATCAGAGGTGTATCACATGATCACTATATTGGTATATATTATGTAACTCTTTTGATGCGACTTATTATTTGTTATTTGTAAGTATATTACTTATGAAATATAAGATTGTAAACAAAAAAAATATGATCATCCATACTAGTCTAATATCTAATATATAAAAAAAATATATCGTTTTAGATATAAATTAAAATAAATTATAATTATTCATAGTAAATATATATTTTTTATCATAATTACTATATGCCATTAAAAGGGTACAGCAATAATTGCTTGTTGATGGAATTTAAGAAACTCAACTTAACACAAAACTCCTAATAAATATAAACCTAAACCAAATATGTCAACAAGAATGGAGAGTAGTAAAAAGTAGAGAGATATAAAATCAACCACCCTCCCATGGGTACACGACATATCACTCGCGTGCAAACATCAAGCCATATAATCTACAGATTAAGCATTGGTCACAACTTGTTCACTCACCCACATCAAAGGAACAACGAAAATGCACCTCATGCAAATCCACAACTACAGTCAAACACCTATGAACCGAATACCTCCTGACAAAAGACTCCAGGAATTGACTAATGCTCCCCTACAATCTAGGGGAGTACTAGCACCTAACTCAGAGATTATATCGATTTCTCTATAACTCCTCAAATATACCAACCTAGCTGATCCAGAAAATATGTTATATACAACACATGAGTTTACATCTCATGTAATTAAACTAACATAATAAGGCTTTCAAGTATCATACTTAACATTTTTTGTATAAATTATAAAATGTTATATATTTCAGAAACGCTAATAACCTTCCTAAGATATTTTACAGAAAATGAACCATTATCTTTACCAAGAGTCTCCAAATGGCAGTCCGCAGTTCCGCACTGACAAACTTTATCTGGTCCAAAGACAGGAAATTAATTTTTTTAAATTATTTTCGATGATGGTAAATTAAATGGGATTTTCATTAATTTCAATAAAATTTTTATTTCGGCCTTACTTTTTATGGATAGACGTGTATATTAAATTTTGTTGGCCACTGAAAACTTCATGATTTTTTAAAGAGGCCTTCGAAAAATATTTATTTGTGACCCCTGACCTATTCCACATTATTTACCAGGCTGGTTTCTATTATATACAAATAATAAATATATAATTACCTATATTACAATATATTATAATATCTACGACATCGCCCGAATTAATAAAAAAATGGTATATAAATATAATAATAACGATCATGTATTATATTACAATATATCATATAGAATACGGAAAACAATTATTTGTTTCGCTTATCGATACCTATAGATAGGTATAATACTATAATATTAAGAGGCCGATTAAACGCGTGTAGCGCGTGGCACGCAATCGATCGAGCACACCGCGACTGATGTATGTATTATAAATAAATTAATGTAATAGAGATTTATTTAGGTCGTCGTGTTCTCGTGTGTACCTAATTATAACAACAATATTGTATATTATAATATTATACTAACAATAATTATTGTTAAATCGTATATTATAATAATCAGACGCGCATTTAAAACGATTGTATCGTGGTTACTTATTTATAACATGCATTGTAAAATATGCATATTATTATACAGGTGCAGATCATCGTGTTATTATATTATTATATATTATTTGGTTCACTCGTCGCGTGCACGATTGACGGGTCTGGCCATTCATCGCTACGAGGCAGCCGGCGCGCGCGCTTTCGTCTTCGTGGCCGCTAATTAATCAATTAAGTATAATATTATACGAAAATAATATCATAATATCATACACGTCGTTTCGCATCACACTACATAGTCTAACTGTGTGTTTTACGCATTGCCGCCTGGTGCCTACCATATAGTAACTACCTACTTATGTAGAAACATGCTTAATATGTGATGTGTGTGTAGCTGGTAGTTGATGTTGTATATACACTTATCCCTTGAATTTATTATAGGTATAGCTGTGTCGTATTTGTACTTGGAGCTTTAGGTAGCGACGTACCGCCTACAAAGTTTGCTTGAGCAGGAATGTCGAACGGAAGAGGATCGACGTGTTTGATATTAAAAAAAAAAAAAATAAGAATAATCCGCAACACTCGTGGTTTTATAATCGACAGGAATTAATTAATATCATCATCGTTTGATTTTTATAAACACAATATACAGCGTCGGTTAGAGTGTGCTGTAGTAGGAATTTGGAAAGTATACGCGGAGGCCAGCAGTAGGCCATGCAGTGACTGTATTATGAAAACTAATTTTTATTTTCAAATGTTGTTGTTAGTTTTTGAATCGTCATTTAATTATTGTGGACAAATCTAAAATGTACTCTAATCAAATTACTTACAATTTAAGAGATGTTTAAACTTGTTCAACTAAAACTGAAGTTGTAAGTAAGATATCAGCATCGATTTTATAATAATATACTTTAGTATAATTTAATTAGTCGTCACCGAAATTTCCTATATGGCTATGATACCATATAAATTATCTGTTTACTATAGAATTAATTGTACCTATGTCAGTTAGGTATTGTATCAATACAAAACATTGAGGGAATGGTGTTTTTTTTATGCCACGTTGGACCCAAAAGCTGGACAAACATTTGAGTATTTATTAAAACTAAATTCAGTTTTGTAAAATATTTAAAATTATTACGAAACGGTAAATCAAAAGTCAACGTCCACTACAATAATATGCGTAATAATATACCTTTTATCAATCAATTGTGTTCCAAAGGAGTGACCTACTTTACTCTCAAGAAACTTACGAATAAAAACGAACTTGTAAACCCTTGTCCCTTTGTTTATTATTTCCCGAAATGGTGGTAAGTCCGTATCACACATGGTAATAGGTTAAATTTGAAATCTAGGTTGCTGGAAATAATAGATAGAATCAGCTTTTTTTTAGAAATCAACTTATCTAATTAATTTATTTTAATTAATTTCATGTGGATAATTATAAAAGTAATATACCTTCCCCCCCGTCGTTTAATCATCAGAAAAATGTAAAATATCCATGATCTTCGAACTGCATTCGATGGTTTAGTATATCTATATAATATTATTATATACACATACGATACGCCTATAGAATATAATCGTCTTGCACGTAACAATGCTTATAGTTTTAGACAGTGTTATTGCATAAAAATAAGAACGCCAATATATTATATAAATCAAAAGCGCGTGTGCCCTTGATCACCGGTGTAGGTGTAGGGCAAAACGTATGTGCACATATTATCATCATATCACTATTATATATATTATATGCAATATTTATTTGAAATACAAAGGTGCAGCGTAAAACATTATCTATCGCGTTAGAGGAGGGTGAAGTTAAACAGAGCCTGTATTATATTATATTATATACTGTTGACTGTTGATATTATATGACATACAACGTCGTATATATATATTATAATAATGATGATACATCATATATTGTATATTATGTGTATAGTATTGTTTGGTAAAAATATAAGATAAAACATTGTTGCTCGGGAGTCAAGGTTGGTATATATATAATATGTAATATGCGTCTGTAGCGTGAATAATAAAAATATATATAATATTTTACTCTATATATATCTATAATAATAAAGGTACTACATGACGTGTGAGTGAAGTATGAATTAGGTTAACAATTCAATCGATTCAGATAATACGAATATGGTCCAACGGAGAATATACGGAGACAGACCTGTTGCAGGAGATCGAATAATGCGAGCCGAAAAATAATATTATAGGTGTGTGTATACAATATATATTATACTATTATACACAAGTAGCCTACACAATATAAATGTAATCGCTCGTACTGCAATCATTGTGTGTGTGTGATAAATGAATAATGATAATGATATATTGAATGTAATATTATTATTTTGTACACTTGTGAAGTGTTAAGCTGTTATTGTTTTCGCGCGTACCGGCCATCGTCCGTCGCCATGTATACCTATATACACACTGCAGGCATACCTACTATATGTTATTATAATGATGTATAATATTATGCCTACATTTATGTGTGTGTGTGTGTGTGTGTGTGTGTGTGTTGCCTCCCGTATTATAAATACTACGCGTCACAATCGAAGTCCACGGCACTCGTTTTGAGTACCACTTACGTCGACTATATATGCGGCGGCTGTGTTCCTCCGCGCTATATTTTATTACATAATTTCACGTTAATATAATATAAAATAATAATATCCGAAATCACAGGCTGCAGTGGTCGGCGGCGGCGCGGTGCAGCCGTAGTGTTTTGATGCGTTATTCTGATAATTATTTGTACAAACATTGTAATATTGTCCGGGTACAATAGAGCTGGTACCCGTTTTAATATAATATACGTCGAAATTATTCTTCACACGCAGAAAATATTACAAAACATAAAAAAAGCCGCTGTGGCTGTATAATAATTTATAATAAAAACACATAGTGCATCGGCCGCAGGACCCGTTCACAAAATATGGTCAAGTCGTTGCAGAACCGTCGCGAGTCCTGTTGCAAGGGGTATGCCGCGAACGAAAACAATAATGGATACGTCGTCAGTCCGGCGAACGGTTGCCGGAAAATATCGGCCGTCGAAATGGTACGTACCAAACCTAACCTTACCTAACCTTACGTACATAATGTAGCGTATTATACGTTATTTTGACGTAGTAATTGCATTGTATTTTAATGCGTGTCGTTTACACTGTCGCGGCGATATAAACATATAATTAACATAATATAGGTATATAATAGCCGGTATATTACCCACCTCGATCGTTATAATAGTTACCATAAACTCTTACAGCATATATGTGTGTATTATGGTAAACGATCGCCGTTATTTACGATTATAATAGCTGTTACATATTATAATTTGTCGCTCATAGGTACCTTACCCATATGAACAAATTTAGTTAAATATTATATGTATTATAACGTATACACGAACGATTTACAGATGGCGTGATTCACCGAGCGTATATTCACCTTTGTTCAATCCTTAATAATCACGCATTTATCCAAATAATGATTTTTGGAAGTTATAAGTATACTTCCTTCACCTGCATATTTTCAAATACCTCAATTTTGTATGCCGTTGTAAGTGTGTCGTGTTGTGATACAAATTTTATTTTCAAATTACAACCTCCTTTTTTTTACAAAAAACAATTTGTATGTATCTGAATCGAAGTACTATAGTATAGTTCCTTGTTTCCAATTTTCTAAACTGTATTTATTATGCAAATAATGATTCGTGAATAATGATAATAGGTTCAGAATATACTGTGGGGGCTTGGTAATCACCCCGTATAATATTATATTGTGCCTAGTATAATTAAAATGAAAAATCGTTATACGTATACATTACAGATACAGCTGTTGCACAAACAGGTGAAATATATTTAAATTATCATTACAATTCAAACATTTTAATTTAGGATAAAACCTTCCGGTAGAAAGGTCGTAGAAAGGATTATTTATTATTTCAGTCGTTGACTTAATCCAATTTTTCGGTAAAGCGATGATGAATTCTAATCGAAAACAGTTGACCGCAATAAACGTTGACACTTTTAATCATATTATCTAATAGTGATTTCCGCCTGTTTAATAATAATTTGCATCGCACGCGGATATACTGACTTATAATGACACTACCATACTATTCCCTATGGTGAACATGTGTACCTGACGAGTGACAACTGCGCTATATTCTGGTGTATGATAATATAAAGTAGAACATGTTACCAATATTGAATATAATATTATTTGCGAAACAACATCATCAGAATTCCCGTGTTGATAACATTTGCACTTAACCATCATATAGAATTTGCGTTATCTACTGCCCTAGTGATACTAATTATTATTTATTATCATGCAAACATTGCAACCCATGTATAGGTTCACCGGTGCGCACTAGTTCAATCGGTTGATAAACGATGTTAATAATACGGATTACATTAGGTAGCTTATAGTTGGTCTGTCTTACTTAGTATAATAACAAGTTAAGCGGAACAAGGATCTGTCCCATGAATTTTTTTTTAATTTATAAGAGGTAATGAGATAATTTAAAAATATTTTAGTGCAACACCAGTCTATCTTTTTTTTAAATGTTATTGGTCGTATTAAATTTGTTGTTGCATTGATACATTACATGTTTCACGATAATGCAAAAATAGCCTATTAACCCCTAATAATTTTTCCCATTAATGGTTTGATGTGACATAGACTACTGTTGCACTCAGCATCTCTAATAAATACTATTTGATAATTTAGGTATTTTTTGTATGTAAAAAAAAAAAATATGTATTAAAGCACTTATAGCAGTTTGCACCTACCATGTGACAATAACTTAACTAATTATTACCATCTATATATAAATATAAAAGATGTACAAAATAGTCAAGTCCATTTAAATTTGTATTATATAAATAAATTGTATATACAGTTCAGATTAAGTTAAGTTGATACATTATATTACCCGACATAATATCATATAAAATAATAATACTGGTATAAATATAACAACTGTAAATATCTAACACATACCTGTCAATCCACAGTTACACAGAAAATCATAATTAATATTTCAATGCATATTGGACTAACACGTTTGATTATGTAGAATGACTATGATAATATTATAATATTATATTATTATATAGACTACCTCTCACGGGTTATTTGGAGAAATTTTTTCCTTTTTTTTTCTTGATGTTACTCATTTAACATTTTACATACTTCTATAACTTAACCTCCTTTTCACGTGCCCTTTTAAATTTTAAAACAACTCGACCATTAACCTATATGTATACATATTTCAATAGAAGGATTGCAGTTCTGTTGGGTTTAACTATCTAGAGAGCACGGTTGAGATGTTGAATTTTGGTATTTTATATTATAATCTAATATAAATATTATTATAGAGTTTTAAAATTATTCACACGAATATGCCGTCAATATGCATATACCTACCACTTGTATATGACAGAGTTAAAAAAAAAAATACGCACTCGGTCGCGTGTGAGCTGCACATATAATAATATACAATCCTCCCAGTTATAATACCGCAAGCATTATACATATATATTATTATAAACTCGTTTGTTTATTGATATTTTTATTCGACTGCATCAGCTTAGTTAATCATACATAGTGGTCCGATCGTTGCTTGTTTTCTGTTCACTACTCTTGTTCTTCACGACTACTGTCATATACGTCATTTATTACATAATTTTAAATAATTATTGTATATATACCTACATAATATAAATGTTAATTTAGTCAATATAATATGTTATTTAACAGCCACGTTCGACGGCGGTCTGATCTCGCAATCTCACTGCACCATCTTCGTGGAATAGGTACCTTTAGGAATAAAATATTATACATTAGGTATAACATATTTTACTATCGGTTGGGTTTTAACATAATAACATATTATTGTTATATATTAGGCAGGCATATATTAAAGAGATTTGAATATTTTGAAATAGTTATAATAAACATGGACACACGGGTATTCAATTTAAAGATTTCCTGCATATTCTTGCGTGCGACCAATAAATGTAGATGTGTAGGTATAGAGTCGTATAAACTCAGTGGCGACTGGCAGCGATGTCTTTTGAAACGCCTATGACATAGTACTTTTAAAACTTTAAGCACCCGCATCCACCCACCTGTCAATAGGTACGATAACAAAATAATACTCTACCTATTAATTTACCTATGACAATATTGTCAAAAATCCAAAACATCTATGGTAAAATTTTCTAAAATAAATTGTCCCTGTCAAAGTTGCTTGGAATCAAAAATCCGATAAATATACAGATGATATAGATATACACGTATAGCTAACTAAAAATGTATTTACAACATAGATTTGTATTTAAAAAAAATAAATGTTTGTTTTTTTTTTCCTTAAATGTCAGATACCTAATTAATATTATTAAAAATTATCTTTACCTATTGTGTACTGTATTATTACATTTAAAATACAATTTCTGGTTTTCAAAAAAAAAAAAAAAATCAAATAATTAACACAAACATTAAACATATATTACTTACTTAAAATGGATAAAAGACAATTATTATTTGATAATGATAATCATTTAAACAAACTGTCTATATTTCTTTCATTTTTTTAATACTCCAAACGAATTCATTTTTAATTTTTTGTGCGAGTCCCCAAACATTTTTTGTTGGATGTTGTTAAATTTTTTTTAATCTAATTTCACTAATTTATAACAATTAATAAAATAATTTATGTTCCTCTTTTAACCCATTTCGATAATCTCAATCTTTTGATTCCGGACATTTTTACTATTAGACAATTTGAGTATTTTAACACGGATATTTTGGTCAGTTTCACCACGGACATTCTTGATTTCGGACATTTTTTCATCAGCAATTTGTATAGACTATACCAATATACTCTATACTGCTGGCCACAGAATACAGACTATACAGTTTATTATCCAATTAAAATATTTATTTTTTTTAAATAATATATATTAGTATATTACCGATATATACGATATTTATACCTATTCAATTTATAAATTATATATAATTTTTTTTTGGCCTGGAGCATGGCAACTATGACCATTAGTTTTTTGGTAAGGGTTACAGTTGTAATGGTTGGTGCGGTATTTGTGGCAAGGTTTTTGCGCACTAAATACCCGGGTGGTCACCCTTCCGAGTACAAGTGGCAGCAGCCGTTGCTTACTCTCAATCACGTCGCGTTAGGTATATGTTATTACCTATTCTGGTGGAATGGACATTATTTTTGTGGAATCGATGGTTCCTATGCCCATTGGCTATTACAATTCTCTGATTTATATTGAATATATTAAATTAATACGTAAGTACAAAAAATCATTTGGGGTACATCATTGTAGGTACTAAATAACAATTTAATATAGTAAATCTTTTATTATTGTTTATTAAAATACAATATTTATAACATAGGTAAACCATCTTTTTTGTACTTCTTTAATAATTAAGACATTCATTATTCATAATCTCATTGTTAAATAAGTAGATAGGTAGGACGTGGAGGTTTAGTGGGTATAAACCGAAACGGTAGATACCACAAAAAGATAGTATAAATTATCGAATAATGAAATATTAATTTTATATATTTTACAACAAGTTATAACGAATTATATTTCTGGAACATATTGAAATCCCGATACAGATTTTCGGGATTCCGTGACAAACTTTAATAAATTGGGATGTCCTATAGCGACCAAGCTACGCCTAAAATGTACGTAAATTGAGCTAAAATGTAAATCTGCGAGTGTGGATTCAATGGTAACTGATAGCAATAATATAGATCGAATGATATAAGATTGAGAAAGCTGGTTACATAGACTAGGAGTATGTCAAATGAATATTTTTTTGGCATTCCTGGTGTTGCGATTACAATATACAATGAATATTCAATAAAATATTTACTTGATTTTCATATTTGTTTATTTATCCTCACTCCCCTCAGAATCTAAGAGCTATTTAAAAAGATTTCCTCAGTAGTTGAGTACTATACTAGTACCTATATAATACACCATGTGTCCGCGAAAACTGTTTAACACTCCATAACTCATGTTCCAACATTACTCAGTATCATCTATACATATTTTAGAATTCGATTTCAAATTTTTCCGATAAACAACTTAAAACCGTTAAAAAACTAGTTTTTTATTTATTTTAGCTGATGAGTTTTTTTCCCATTGATCTAATGATCTCCCTTTATACTCCACCTACACTAAAGGTGTTTATATCTATAATATATATAATATATATTATACGCCACTGCTGGGCTGCGTGCTCCCATGTATAATAATACTAATAATAATAGAATATTATCATCGATTATATTATTTACACTAAAACATAATATTTTTTTATTAGGTACGTTGGTTTTTATCTATTTTTTATATGTAACTACCGGCTACCACTCGTATTATCGTGCAGAAATTGCAGTGTTTCGCACGTGCAAAAGATGAGTGATGACACAAAATTCCTTCGCATCTAACGAATTCAGGTGGTTATTTTTAGCAGTCAAATTCTAGTTAAAAGCGTTTGTAGTTCGATGACATATTGTCGACTTCTATTTCTACATCGCGACAGCGAACAAAACAACAGACAATTTAGCGGCAGATAGACACAATATCTGCAGTGTATGCGTCCAACTTCGTTATCGTTATAATATTATTATAATACGCTGCAACAACAGCCGCACGCTGACTTCTTTTTTTTCTTCAAACGTCCAACACACTAAAACTATTATAGTATCACAAAATATAATGACTTACCTACACGGCTATTCCTAATATAGGCGGTGATACAGTACAACCAGACGATCAAATCTGAAAACATATAAGATATAATACGTATTTTCTTCCCAAAAGAGCATCATCTTTTAATGCACTGTTGTTATTTTGTACAGGTTCCTATTATATTCATGTTGGTCTTGTCAGTCTTATAATAGGTAAATACAACACGTCTTATATCTGCGTACATTGACAACGTTATTCCAACACTCGTAACTACACTAGTAAAAGTATGACATTCGAATATCCGATCACAATATTAATTTTATGACGGCACGCGTTCAAGTATATTATTGCACATTTTGTCCTTTAAATAACTGCTGCAGAGTTCTACTTGTGTAATACGCGCACGTTACACTTAACTGACTTAACGATTGAAAAATCGAATTAAAATCACTGTATATTATAATATGACACTTATTTTATATTTTGTTATATAATATTATAAAAAAGAATAACAGATAGGTACCTATATAATAATATATACATGTAGGTAAACATTATATACTATGTTATATTATTCATTTGGTCAATACATTGCTTCAATAATTTAAAAAAACGTACTGTAATTTATATACGACAAATATGACGTATTCAAATTGCCATATAAACTCATAATCTTAAAATATTTGACTAGTCTTATAAAACCTTGTAAGTTCATAAACAAAGCAAACAAATGATTATAAAAATAAAGTATCATTATTGTACGAAAATACCTATAATAACTCCATTTTACGATTTAAATTGGTTGCTCTTAAAACTAATATATGCCTCACACGTGTACAAAATACAGAGGACAATATAACGTGTCTAAAAATCATTAAAAAAATATATAAGTACTCATATATATGTAAACAACAATCGTACTTTTTTTTGTTTATCTTTTTTGCTCTCGAACTTGTAATATTTTATTATCGGTACCTACCTTAATACCTTATACTTATGACAAAATCTGAAAGTGCTTTGTATGATTCGCACTGTTCAAAATAAGCAATTATAATTATGTTTAGCGATAGATATCGATTCCGATTTATCTTAATGCATTTTAATATCTCATTATTACGTAACAATTTAATCGACTTGGTTTTTACTAGTTGTTTTTTTTTGTTGAAATCGCAAGTGTTTTTTTTTTTTTTTATATCACGGGACCTAATATATTATATATAGATAATAACGTGTCGTTCCGTTCACTGGCCTAAGACAACAAAGAACAATATAATATGTGGTTAAGAACCGAGGTGAGTGAAATCTACATCAAATGATCCACAAACCGATTCGATCAGCCTCTCGTTCTTGTAGCTCATAAGTGATCTCCAAAATGATCAAGCCACAGGGTCGTGCCATTACATTTCTACATTTTCGTGAATCTTTGATAGTTTTTTGAACTTATTTCTGCGGATGTACATCCTACATAATAAACCGCTATAACATATATCAGTGCCAAACCATTTCACAATGCAATTGTATGCAATTGTAATAATTGTATGAAAATCAAAAATAATATTATTGTCAGGATTGTATAAGGATAAAAACAAACATATTACGTTCAATATTTTTTTTAATTTGAATGCTATATAATTATTATATAATGGGCACATACATTATTAGTTTATCACATATAATATATAATATAAAAAATGTACTTAACAGTTTACATACTGACTTTTATCAATTATTAATATAATTTTGTTAATCATTATTGAATAGTATATTATATGAGTAGAATGATACAACCTGTAAATTTAATATTACGATTCATGATATCTATATTACCCACCTGTAGTAGTAAGTCATATATTTATTATTTTTACATTAAACAATAATAGTTGACTATGCTAGGACAAATTTTTCTTATTATCCATACCTAATCAATATGTTAAAGACCACATCATTAACACATGTGTAAATAAATTCCAAACATTTTTGTTTACTTAACCAAACTGACCTTAACAACATGTTGTTTTGCACATTATCATTTTATATGCACAAAATTGTTTATGTATGCCGTCAGTAAAACTATAATGATTTTATATTCAATAATTAATTTATAATACGTATAGAATTCGATTGATTAGCAACTACTATGGCAAACTTATAAACTATGGACATATTATACCTGACTACGAGCTAGATAAATAATAATTTTAATTAAGTTAATCAGATTCAGTTGAGAAGTATAAGTTGAGTAAAGTAAAATAAGAAATTAAGATGTCGACTTAAATTTTTACGGAAAGTCTATTTTATTTTTCATCATTAATTTAATGATTGGCCCTGTTATTACTGTTATTAGCATCTAATAATACTATACTATATCTTATTGTATATTTTAATTACCATTTCAAAACTATCTTACAATTCAAAAAAAAAATATATATATATAGGAGGTGCATATGCGTAGGTATAGGTGATATAAATACTTTTTTATTTTTTCTAATTTACACATTGGGAATTGAAAGTCAATATTTGTACACTATAATAATATGTAGATTGTAAGTATACAAGGTGGTCCATTTAAATGTCTTCTCTTATTATTTTGAAAAGTCCTAACTTTTTCTAAAATATTAATTTTTAATATTACCTACCTTATTGTCATTGTGAAACAATATTTTTGAAATTAAATTTTTAATTTTTAGTTTTTTTGAATGATAACATACTTTTAAATTTCATATTCCTTAATACTATTCGGAGTATTTTCAATACATACAAATTTAATTGCGGAAGAACAGTTGATTAGTAATAAATATTAAATTTTATTACATTATCTGAGTAGAGTACCAACATTTTACGGCGTAGGTATTACTGTATCATTCTATTCCACTCATCTAAACTTTAAGTAGATACTTGTAACTAACGAATTAGATAGGTACTATCGTTCAAAATTTGATTTTTATGTATCAAATTAGGTTCTCTGAAAAATATGCTTCTTAGGAATAACAAATAAAAATGAATGTTGTCGTTCAAAAACCCTAAAAAATTAAAAAATTAATTTTCAATTAAATTAAATTATCTGAAAAAATATTTTCAAAAATGTTATTATTTTTATCACCTTGTATAGTTGTATACTAATATGGACGGTCGACTTCCGGTTCCAAGTTCCAATTGAGATATAATTCTATAAACAACATATAGATTTTCTATAATATTTAATTAAAAGGTATAATATTATAATAACTTATAAACGTAAACCGTCTTCAACGTACTGGTATACAAATATACAATTTATATTTTCCTAACATGATAAAAATGGGCATTATAATATTATTTTTATTTTTCACGTAATATTTTGATTCCTAAGTTTTACCTGTAACGAAATTTATGTTCTATTTTTATTATACTTAATGTCTACAGACTTAAGTTCGAATGTAGTTAAACTTTATCGTTAATGATATGAAATTAATTGTACCCATTCAGATCGGGTATTAAACATACATTATTGGTTTGTAGTATAACTTTTGAACAAATGTAATTTACTCATTTTAATCTTAGTCATAAAATGCTACTAATTTTATATAAATTCCATGAATGTCATGCAAGTAATTGAAAAAATAATTTATTGGAACTACACAAATGTAAACACTTTTCTCACAAAAAACATTTCTATATTGAGCTTTTATTTCTTAAATTTATTAGCGAAAAAAAAACGTTCATTGCATTTATTCATACAATCATACCTATATTTAAAATGGCCATCCTTTTTTTTCTTTTGTTAGTTAAGACAGTTGTTAAATAACTATAATATGCATATAAAAGTATAATATATTATAGTGGACAGTGATTAAGTGACAGTGTCTATACTGAATTTGTCGTTAAATAATATTCTATGTGAAATGTTTATATAGTATAATATGATTGTTTATAGTTTATACCATTAATAGTTTTTATGTTTCAAGGCTCAATACTTGCCGAAAAAAAATCAATTCATTATTGGCATAATATTGAAAGTATATGAGGTCACAAGAATTAATTAATATTATGTATTATATCAATCATTATGTAGTAAATGTATCGGCGGTGTAATTGTTGCATGTAATTATTATTAAATTTCTAGTAAGAAAAAATAAAAAATCTAAAACCATGGTTAAAACTATTAAACGTCTCCCACAGAGGCGCTAACAGCAATCTTGAACAGTTTAAATTATCAACACTGATATTGACTATGGACATACGCTAAGCAGTCTCGTTAGTGTTATGGTAACCAGTTAGCTCGACTGCGAATGTGGTAGCTCGTGTGCTTCCCAAGACTCTCGACCAGTTCGTCCTAAGCAATTAGAGGTAATATAATAATTATTACTAGTAATATTTTTGATACATAGTTTTTTATTAGTTATATATATTATTATTGTAATATTATATTATAATATTATACTTTAAACATATTTCTTGGCATCTGCCATACAAAACAATTTGAATAAATGTATGAATATTCATAGGTACCTGTATAGATAGATGGTGCTCATTATAGTATACGATATTTATAAATGTATTATACCTACACGTTGTGATAAATTCGATCGCATATAATATAGTCTAAAATATTCGAATAAACTCACACCGGGCAATAAAACATTTATTAAACGTAAATTAGGTAAGTACTAGCTACCTATACTATGCATATTGGTGTGTTAACAATAATTTAATTTTTCGCTTGCTAATGACGCTTGACGTTTTTGATTAAAAATAAAACAATGATATTTTCGAATGTGTAATACACTATAGTTTTTGATAATGAATATTATGATTATCTCACATTATCATATTATACGGGAATTGAAAATGTGATTTATCACTGTTTGTGAATTTTGATTATGTTTTATAGTTATTTGTACATAATATTATAATACGTAACTGCGTAAACGGAAACATAGGTACAATAGATATTAAATAATTTATTTCGATGTCTTTTACCTATGGTTCAATAGATGTACGTATAAATATTATAGACAACGGTCGGGAATCGGGATTGTACGGTATTACAATGATTCGAAGTATAATATACAAAATATTGTCAACCATTAATATATATAACATTAACCCTTTTGGTGACGATCGTCACGCGTTAAATTCATAGCTTCAGATTCGTGTTGCGAAATAGTTCGAATAGTTGTTGTGTACACAGTTATTATATTACCTACCTACCTGTGTTACGCGGATACACATCGCCGCCGTGCCGGTCTTATAACATTGGTAGTATTGGTACGCCAATATAATAATTAATAATAATAATAACTGTGCAAATCGTAATTATTTTTACCGCCATAGGTACTTAAAAAATATTTAAATATTATAATAATACCTATGAGTGTCGTATTATTATAAAAATAATATGCTAAATAGGTTTACAATGCACGTGTGCATACAACTAAATCCCGTCTCGTGATGCAGCATTTAAAGTTTAAACACAGCTCTGCAGAAACGGACGCGTCACGATAACGATATACCCATACCTATCCTCCACCTACTTAATATTACGTTCGTCTTACATTTATACCAGGATACTTTATGTCCTGATAATTCATCGTACATTTTTTCCCCGTCCGTACAGGTACAAAATATATAGGTGCACGATAAAATAGTACCTACCTACGTACTATGTATCGCGTATGATACGATAGATATCTAGACGACCGTCATTATATTGCCTTTGTTATTATTATTACTGTTTTAATTCAATAGTTTATATAATGCAGATGACGTGACAGATCTAATAAACGTACACATAATAATGTAAAGTATTGTGCAGTGCGTCTACGCCTACAGAGATTTATTTCCATGATCATTTACATTGTGTTATAATAATATTAAACGGTTTGGTATTGTGCAGCGGCCAATGTTATTATTACAAGGCGTATAATGCGCACGTATGACATAAACTGTCGATAAAGTGCACTGCCGGAAGCCGTTCAAAGTTAATTTATCGTGTGCGACAATATATTATTATGTTATTATTACTACATTTTCTTAGTTTAAATATTTGTTAATGTAATATCGTCGTTATAATGCGCGTTTATATTGGTTACGATTTAAGTAGTATAAAAATATTGTATATTATAAACTGCTGTCGGTATTGCTATTGTCATTATTATTAATGTTATTGTCATCACTCACCATAACTACAATTGCAAAGGGTTAATTATTGCTGGACTTCCACCCACCACCCGCATGCAGAGTTGATTTTCGTGATCCCCTCTAATATATAATATTATGTGTGAAACCTGTAGAGATTAAAGTCGGTTTTTTTATTCTAACTACGCTTAATCGAGTTTTTGCGGGATACCTGCATAACGTTTTGATAGAGAATTTGTCTATGTTGTATAATGTTTATATTCAATTTTTATCTCATTCACAAAGATATTCAAATCTAAATTTTTCATTCTTGTCTCTAGAGATATGACATTTACATTGCTTTTGACTTATTATTATACCTACAGGATTTGTTGGCTCGATAAAATAATATTCTGAATTGTCAAAATGTAAATAGGTTTTATTTTATAAAATTGATTATTTTAGTAATGAATGTGATTTAGATTTAATATTATAACTAAGACACAACAATTTAAACGGCTCAGTGATCGTATTTTTTCGCAAGCATCTATTTGATTTTAAATCATGGACAAATTTATTGATTTTACGAACTAATGTGATGATTTATTAATTTTTTTAATACGGTTTTAGTTTTGGCTATTTGATCATGTATTGAAACGTAAAGTTCCTCACATTCCATAAAAATAGAACCGTTTCCTAAATGTAAGAATATACATTTATAACGGTTGTAATATATCTATACTGTATCCCGTATTCCAGTCCGTAAACTTTTAAACAATTTTTCTACAACAACTTCAAAATCGTTAATAGTTAATAGTGTTAGCAGTTACTATTGTTAGTAGGTAATATCGTAATCGATACGATTTATATATTCAATCGAAAAATAAAACACTACAACAATAACAGGTATTTTTCGTTTAAAAAATAGCATTTACTATATGGGGAAGATTTTATTTTCAATTAACTTTATTCGTTACTTTAATACGTTTCTTGACTTTATACACACTCCTAGTGTCCAAAATTCCACACATTATATTATACATAATGTATATAAATATGCTGTTCTACGGTGATTTTAAATAAAGCAAACAGTATGGGTATAATATCACCGCGGTACAACAGTCAAATGTCAAACGACTGTTATCATAATCTCGAATGACTTGTTTTTCGCAAACATCAACATTTTTAAGCATAAAATATAATCATACACATATATTATATATATATATATTATATATATTATACAGGGTGATTCGCCAAGTACGCTCACCAACATTTATGTTATTAACAGGTAATGAATTAAAATATAGGTATAATAAATATGTATACATTATTAAATATAGTACCTATACAGTATACTCAAAGACCATATTTTCAAATTCTTATGTTAAATGTACTACTGAGGGAGTATGTGTATATTATGCTTATATAGATACAAACTTCTGTCTTTCAAATAAGAATTTTTCTTTTTTATTGTAAATTATTTGGCGGATAATTTTTTTCAAAAACTTATATGTACCTAGGTATCTAAACAATTCAAAATTCAAAAGAGTAGTGTTTCAGTTAGGTATTAAAAAGGTTTTACTTAGGATAATAGTCCTTAAAAATGGTTTTGCAAAAATATAAAAGATATGCATCTAATGTTGAATTTAGTTTTTAAACTGGGACTATTTTTACAAATTATAAATGTTGAAATAATAATATTAATTATTAAAACTTACAAATTACCGTAGACCCCATTATATCTTTTAAACCCATTATGATGGAACTGTAATCTTTTGTGCACAAAGTTCAATAATTCAAAACTGCTAGTTCAACAGTAGAATAAAGGGGGGTTAATATTTGAAAAATATAAGTTTACAAACACCTCCACAGGATACTCCTTGTTAAATATAGTATATTTAGTATACTTATAGTATACAAATAAAACTCAAACATTTAAAATATGGTCTTTGAATATATTTAAAAATTCCAAATAATCAGATTTTGAACAACTGCATTATCGAAGAAAAAAGGGGGTGACCGTACTTGGTGAATCACTCTGTATATTACTGCTGATTATACTTAGACGTCCGTGCTTATTATATACGAGTTGAGGTGCTTGTTTTTGTTTACTGTATGTATTTATAATATTATATTATGCTCATGCGAATTCACTAGGACTTAATTACATTGATATTAAGTATAATGTAGATACCTATACTATTGTTCTATTAAAACGATTATAGATTATTAAATATTGTATTATGTTAATCAAATGTGCGTCAGAATGTTTACAAACCGGTCTGTAGCAGACCCGATCACGTCTAAAAGACGGCAGTAGATATACGATTTTTTAATTATTATTGGGGACAAAGGTTAACGGAAGTTTTTATAGATTTCATATGTACACGGATGTATTGAGTTCGACAGTTTCGCATAATACACAGGCCGACGTACCTTATCACATCACGTGTTTCGTTACAAACGACATACTATTACATTTATGTATATATTATATTTAGCTTCTTCGTTTTTTTTTTTTCAAACGGTTTGTCGAAAATCTGAGTAGGATAGGGCAGTCTATTTCGTTATTATTCTATTATAATCGCAACATAATTTTTTATTATATCAAACCTAGACAAGTTTTTAGAATGTAGTTTCGAACTGATTGCATTTTAATGAACATGAATTAACAATATTATCAATGTAAATAATGATCTCTAATATTTTTTATTATTATCTTTATTCCACATTATTCTATTCATGTTTAGTCATAAATCAAACTATCCACTAAATGGTTAAATTGATAATAAATAATAATAATAGTAATAATAATAATTACAATACCTAGAAATTAAAATTCGAATTTTTTTTCTGATTTATCTAGATATAATTTTCGTCTATAAAAATGTAATCTGGACAATTGTTTATTTCCCGAAATTATAGTTCATAAAATCATTTTTATGAATAATACATAAACAAATCTATTTAGGAGCACATAATTAAGAATTTTATTATAATTTATTATCTATTATTACTATCATCATTTTATTATATTATCGCAGAAATATTTACTGACTTTCAATTGCTTAAAAGTAATTTCAAAGTCACTCTCCATGTATTAATTATTTTTCTTGTGCATTTAAATTTTACTATGAAAATAAAATATTATTTAAGTACCTATTTAATATTTCTAAATTACTCAATATAACGACTCTGTCAATAAACGTTTTCTATAGAAATCTTTTAATATTTAACAATTTTTTTTTTTAAAGTTTATTGACCATATGTAATTCCACAACTGTAGTTTAAACAAAATTGTCGAGTATAATGACCCAACTCACCACTGAGGAAAATCTCTTATAGGTGAAATTAGAGTACTAATATCCTAATTCCTAAGTAATTAAAATAGTATAAACATTATAATAAAGAATAATAAAGACAGCAATAACACTTTAAACAGTGTTTATCACTTATATAACTTATATTGTTACCACCTAAATGGTTTTATTTATTTCGGAACGGAAAATATTATTTATTATGTAAAACATTTACCACATGAATTTTAAAATACTTCATTGCGGTTAATTATTTTAAATCTCAAAAAGATTCTCATAGTTTATTATAGGCAATAAGTAGGTATAATGATAAAAGTACATTAAATATAAAACTGTCACGAAGGCCCACCTATTTGATAATATTTTACATGCCGCATATTTAATATAATATATTGTTTCCTAATACTATGTTCTGTATTTAATATTTTTAATCTAACGCATATAATGTTTTAAAGTGTATAATCCATTAAAATAATATACTGTTTTATGAGTAAAATGTGGGTAGTGATAATATGATTTCAAATTACATGTTTAAGACTAATTCAGTTTCTTAATTTGTTATTAAAATACACTCTGACTATTGCAGTGCTGCACTGCGCAGCTATATTATAATATATTATTATATAATAGAGACGGTGGAACTGTAGGCCTAATAGCATTAACTATATAATATATCTTTTTAGTAGTTTTGTCGTAACACTTTTAATGTTTTGGAATTTTCAAAAACCTGTTATTATTTTGGTATCGTTCAGTAAGCGTTGAATATCATAATTTTGGACGACAAAGTACCTACTTACGTATTATTTCTATTTCTTGTAGATATTGAGGGAAAAAAGTTAGATATAACCAAATATTATTCTATACATCTCTGCGGAGTAATACGTTTTCAATAATAATATGTAGAAGAGTCAAAGGGTGTTTTTTTTTCCGTTGTTGGAAATCGAAAATGTGTATTATATTATATAACCAAACGTTCGCGTTAGTTTACCTACCATCAAATATAATATCTAAAACAAACACGAGCTTATTGTTTAGCCATTAGATTTTTTTTCTTTCGATTGTTTGTTCTATAGACGAGTGACGTGGTCTACAAAAATAATATGGGTCCCCGTTATAATCGATTGTTGCTGCGGGATAACATAATAGTATATTACTTATCAGGGGTTACCAAATGAGCGGCGGCCCGTGGGAGAACTTTATGTGGTCCGCAGGCAAGAAAAGTTTTTTTTTAATCGCATAATTTTTGACCGGGAACTAATTAAATAGGATTTTCCACGGTTTTAATTTAATTTTTCTATTTCACCTTTACTTTCATCGGACAAACGTGTACGTAACGTTTTGATGGCCACCGAAAACTTCCGGAATTCCTAAACTGGTCCTCCAGAAATATTAATTAGTGGTCCCCGATATAAATATGCGTTTCAATTGAGTAGTTATATATCAGTGGTCTATAATGCGTGCGTGCGCGTAGATCATTATTGTAACACAATACATCATTGATTATTTTGCCCGTACACTTGAAATCTAGTCTTATTATTTTATAATAATCTTTATTGATTGACCGTTTCACTTTTTCGCCATGCGGCCGACCCAGAAGTTCCGCCTACTTCAGTTGATCCTATATTATAATGATGTAATTGTTATAATTACTAATTATCGAATAGTAAAAAGCTTTGTCGCGACAATTACATTGTACACGAATTTTACAGCAACAAAAAAATTTCTCTAACGATATACCTACTATTTATAATAATATAATATTTATAATCATAATTGTATTTTACACGCGCGCGTGTCAGACTTACACTTATAACACGTATATTATAATAATATACTCGTATGACGTATATAGGTAGACATATTCGTGTTATAATCCACCAGCCGTCGAATTACACTGTCTAATACTTCATGTCTAATTTACACATGAAATGTTGTTGGCATATAATACAACGATCAATTATATCGATCTGAAGAATATTATTACATCGCCTATAGGCCCAGGGTGTAAAAATACTTGCGCATACCTATACCGCCGGTAAAGTAATAGGGTGAAAAATATAAAAATCGGTAAAAGACGTCTGGTACGAGTTGCGTTGTTAATACAGCGTAATTTTGACCAATTATCCAGTACAAAATAATATAACCTAAATTAGATGTACAGTTAACAATAATTATTATTAAATATATCATGGAGTTTATGTAACGCCACGTCACCTTTTTTATTGTCGTGGTTGATTTAATAATTATTGTTTCAAAAATACACCTTGTGCCTTTGATACTATAATTGAGACGATTACACTGTTATAACTATTATGATATTGTATTGATGTACATGCGTGTGTTGAGTAATTACCGTTTTATACATAATACACAAACAAATAAACAATAAATTAGGTAGGTATTATGTCTTCGTTAATTTGTGTTTTGTATACATTTGATTATTTTCTACAGCCATATCGCGTCCCCGGCAGCGCACGACAACATGGCAATATATCATATAATATTATTTTATTTATGAGAATTAACGGCATTCGGATTTTTCATAACTAAATATTTACAATAAAAATTTATGTAACGGATATTATTCATAAAGGAAAGATTGTAGTTGAGCAGTTCGCCTATATAGGTACGAAAATCATAGGATTTGTTATTGGCTATTATTACAGGACATTCGTCCTTATTAAAGGAGAATTTTTGCAAAAAATGTATCCTGAAGCCTAGCGTTACTTAGATTCTAAAACACGAATGCTGAGTCCTTCTAAAAAAAAGGGAGCGTGTCAATGGTTTTCTCAATCAGTGGGACACTGGGGCATGTACCAAGTGCCCACTCCCTCTCAACATATTATACACGATTGCAATACCACACCAGGCGTAAATGAGAGGAAATAAATATGTGAATAAATTACAATAAAAAAATGCAAATAATAAAATAATAAATACAATATTTATACTAATAAATAATAAGGGGCTTGCACTGTAACTTTTCAAAAAGAAAAAAATGTTTAATTTATTAATTATGTTTCTTGTATCTTGTAATAATTACTATTCTATTATTATAATTAATATTGTAATTGTATACCTATATAATAATTTGAAAGCAATTGGTACATTTGGTTGAGGGAAAATGGTACATTTTTTAAATACCTACCTAAAACAACCGCTGAACGCAACTGGTCAACACCCAAACACTGTTCAAAAATACAACAATAATTTCTGATCTTACGGCGTTCGGATAAAGAGTTTATTATTATAATACCATGAAAGTATTGCAGCACAATATACTTGATTGAATCTATAGACATATAATCTATTGAACTTGTAGGTGTCTAACTTATCAAATCGCATTTACATTTCCGATTTCGTTTTACTTCACACGAATAAAAATATTCTAATATTTTAGTGTTATCAAATGTAATCAAGACCATTTCACACGTTTAGTATAAAAATTGTATTAAATATATACGAAGCGATTCGTTTAAATGGCTTCACTAGTTTTCCAAGTCAATTTTTATGTTTAAAAAAAGAAAATGTTTCAAAATATTTATAAATTATAACAACATATTTTCAAAAAAAAATCTAATTCTTTATCAAACATTTTTTTTATATTTTTCATTGCAACCTCTAACTTTTAATTTCATTATCTGAAGTAGAAATGCGGAATATATACATTTCTTAAAATGTTGATATTCATTACATGTATTAAATAAAGAGTTTTTTTTAAATTAATAATTTAATTTAAAGTTTAGATAAATACCTAGAGTAGATATTGGTGAACACAACTTTGGCGGCATAATGTGAAGACTCTTATTGACGTTTTACTAATCGGTGCTTTATATAGCCATTTAAATTTTTACCCGATATACACGATATTAGATATTTTTACTTCACTTCGAAAAAAATTGGTACGTACACAATCTGGGAATTTTCACAGACACAGGTACGTCCGTGAATTTGGAAAAGCATTATTGATGTGCTCACCTGTATCGCTTTCGTTCTGAAGCAGTAAAACGGTCGTCGTCCTTGCAGTGTAAAACTTGCACCACCGACAACATATTATATTAGTGTGTAGACGATTATTATCGACTTATTGGTGTAAAATATACAATATAGGTTTTATCGTATAATATGCCACATAACAGTAATAATATTGTAATCATGTTTTCACTGAAATTATGTGGAGCTGAAAATTTTATATCCAATGAAATTATGCAATCATCGTCGCAGAAAACTTCCGCTCTGCATATTGACCAAACACATATGGTACCTATACTCCAGAAATATTTTTGACTTCCATCAACAATATATATAAATCTGATATTTTAATGTCACACAATATTATGTAAATTAACGACAAACAAATATGGTTCACTTTACACAACATCGTCGTTTTAAGACCACCATCAATCCACAGCGGAGGTATACTAAATCGAGTAAATGTAAAAAGTGCGTCGTGTGTGTATATAATAAATCACTTCAGAAAGAACCCAGGTATTATGTATATTTAAAGTTTGCATTTTATGCATTATATAGGTACAGGTTTTTATAATATTGTAAATAAATAACTGTTATAATATAGTACTTATTTATTTAAGTAGTTATGCGGTTGTTACGGATTACGGAAAACAAACATTATATAATATAGGTAGTATAGGTACTACCTATATTTAAATATTTATTACCTGTGAATAATTTAAATATGTATAAAAATTGATTGAATGCCGCATAATATTAATATTAATCATAATAATTATTTATAATACTATTAATCTGTTAACGCGCGTACTATTATAAATATGTTATTCCCCTTAACATAAAATCATAATACTTATTATGCGATTACCTATATTTTTTTAAGCGGTAGCCTGTTTGTATCTCTATAAACATTTAAATTTTTTATGTATCATCCAGAATAAAATCTTAAGATACACACGATATTGAGGACACACACCAGTTTTTGTCTGACAAATTTGGATTTCGTTATAATAATTATTTCGTCAAAAATGATTAGTTTTTCTATTGATATTTTTTTTCAAGAGAAGTATTCTGATCGCCTATATAAAAAACATAGATAAAACTGGGTGTTAAACAGATTATGGTACCGATATACTCAAGTACAGTTTTCGTTCGTTAGATAAAAAAATTGTTTTTGTATTTGTTTATCGGTTATAAGTACCTATACAGGTTGGTATAACCACGCAAAATTAGTATGCGTTAACGTGTTGTTATTATTACTATATTATGTATTTTTAGATGAAAAAAGGAGCCGGAGGATCGTTGGCGATTGTAGTCGCTCCCGATGGCGGCTGGGGATGGGTAGTAGTTTTCGCTGCGTTTTACTGCAATGTCGTCGTAGACGGAATAATTTATTCCTTTGGCATGCTCATGAATGACATGGTGAACACATTTCACGAGCCGGAGTCTAAGATCACAATAGTTGGATCACTGCTAAACGGATTTTATTTGATCGCGGGTAAAGTTATACTTATTTTGATTTTACCACGCGAATATACAGTTCGGCGACTGTCCAAATTTTACGTGACTGCAGTTGCCGCGGGTTGCATGAACAATCACTAAAAACTCATCGAATCTAATGATTCCTTAAACACAATTTGGTGGCCCATGATTGGTTCGTTAAATTGTAAATTGAACTACACTAAATTAAACTTATCCATTTTTCATGCAGCCCGACATATTGTATGTATGAAATAACACATTATATTACTGTATTCTTTATATAATATAGATAACTATTATTATTTTTAATTCCCAATAAAGGTCCGTTTGTAAGCGCCCTTCTGAATAGTGTGGATTTCCGATCAGTTACAATAATCGGAAGTGTAATTTCCTGCATTGCATTCGTTTCTGCCGCTTATGTAGAATCATTGTACCAACTGATGTTCTGCTATGGCTTCATTGGTGGTAAGTCATAATTATTTTCTTTGATTCAATACTTTTTAGATATAAAATTAATAAAATAGGTAATATCATAACATCAAAAAAAAAAATCTACTAATATAATAACAAAATTTGAGGTATGTACTTTTCCTAAAATGTGATAAGATATGCAAAGTGAAACAAATGAAATCAAGAAACAACAATTACAATATTACATTTTTCTAAGAATAATACAATTTACAACCACCCCGAAAAAAACATGCAAATGCAAAAATTCCCGAACCCTATTTATATCAAATACCTGATAATAATAATAATTGTGTGTGTGTGAGGTAATTAATATTATATGTCACAGAGTAAATTACCACATTGTGAAAAAAATTCCACGGTGCAAACTAGAGTGACCATTTCATGAAAAGTGACAGTTTCGTAAAATATTTTAGTGTTAAAAAGCTTTCCGCTTCATGAAATGAACAATTTTTTAAAAAGATAAATTTCACGAAGTGGCTACGGCATAATAATAGATACTTAAATATTTAATTATTAATAATTGTACGCTATTTATTACATATTTTATGTATCGTGTATGTGACGGGTTGTATAACAAAAACTTCAGATCTGCAATAATTAAGTATCCTAAAAATTACATTGTCAGTACTCAGTAGATTGGTAGGTACCTACATTCAAACGGTTTTCAGAATTTATAAGGGTCGATTGTGCATAATATTATTTCAATGATGTAATAAGTCATATATTTTGCTGTCAAACAACCCAAGGCATTCGAATACAAAACTCATTGACATTTAGACGACGTTTTTAAACTATTGAAAACATGCCAATACATTTTACTTATTAGTTATTTGTTCTAGATTATAATCACGTTGTTTGATAATAATTTATTAGACGTGATACGATTATGTTATTATTATAGCTTGAGGTTCCAATGTTCATTAGGTCAAGTACAAAATAAAACTTTCAACGACTGTAGATTGTATACATATGTATTTTACTATTTTATGGTTTCAAATTAATACTAATTGTTGCTTACTTATTCATTGTTATATCAATAATAAAAATATGGTTTCAAATAGTTAATATTATTCCTTTTTATTTTATTTTTATTTATCATCCTTATTTGAAAATACACAGGTACAAAATGAAATACATATTCTTTTATCATTATTACAGGTATCGGATTCAGTATGATATATGTATCTGCAGTATTAATACCAGGATTTTATTTCGACAAGTGGAGAGCACTAGCAACGGGTATAGCTGTATGCGGATCCGGGATAGGAACGTTTGTACTCGCACCATTAAATGCACTTTTGGTAAAACACTATGGTTGGCGAGTTACCATTATGGTCCAAGCAGGTATATATTTTTTTTAAAGAAAATATTTTGATGCTTTTAAGTATGTTTATAGTGTTATATAAGTTATATTTGTTTATCATTAATGTAAAAAACTTGTTTTCTAAATTATATGTGGTAGGTATTACTTTCACGATCGATGAAATATAACCATTATAGAAGTGAATTGAAAATGCATATTTTATTTCTTAAATATGTCATGTTCAAAACCCTTTAGCTCCTCTGAATAAAAATCCAATCTTAATATATAACCCATAAACAAAAACAAACATAATCATTCTTTTTTAAGTTATTAATGTAAAGTGTTTAGGTAAAATAGGAGATGAACAAAATTATGCCTATCAAAAAACATACGAGAAAATTCGTGGGTAAAAATAATAAAAAAATTTTAATATGATTATTTTTTTTTAGGTCTCGCATTGAGTTGCGCTGCCGCCGGGATACTTTTCCGTCCATTGAAGCCAACCATTGTCGAAGTTCCGACTATCAATCCAGTTGTGATGGAACCAAAGTTACCCGAAGACGAGCCGCTGTTGACAAAAAGTATCACTGCCGAGAGAAAGATGTCGCTGGACAGCAAACACAATGCCGTCAAAATCGGAGCTCCGACGGCTGAAGAAATTTACAACCACCTGTCGGGTCGCTCGACACCCGAAACCCGGCCCACAAGCATATCATGTCATTCGCTCAACACCCACAATCAGTACCTGAAGGATAGATTGTCACCCGACTTACCGGAAAAGAAATTATCCGCCGTCAGTCTGAGGAGGCCGTCCGTATCTGCGCATTTGATGGACAGGGACGACCGATTTTTCGGAGGGAGTCTGTCCAGATTGCCGCAGTATTCGTCACAGGTATGTTTTTTTCCAGAGGTCCCGAACAATTTTCTCCATCGTTTTTCAATCTTATCGCCAACCGCTGGATATTATGATGTATACACATGAATATACGTATTATGTATATATAGGTACCCCAAAACGTGCGTCAATTGAAAACTTTATTATATAATATCTATCGCGGTCAACTATAATAACACCTATAATATAGATAGTTGTCATAAAGAAAATTACACGATTACACGTTACGCCCGCGCCTCAGGGTAGACTTATTTATTTCTTGTAGGCATTATTTTAGGTGAGCTCGTTGAACTACGCCATGTCGGTGACGAGAATACCAGCCTGGAACGACGCCGAGGAGAGGGATGACGAAGAGCCTTGTTCGAAGAACAATTCCTTCCGGAGAAACATGAAGAATTATTACAAATCGGCTATGCACACACTCACCACGATGTTGGACTTTTCCATTCTATCCTCTCCGTCTTTTTTCGTATTGACGTGCAGCGGTTTTTTGACGCTGTTGGGATTCTTTGTTCCGTTCATGTACATTAAAGGTAACTATGAAGTATGAGTCATGTTTTATTATGTTTATACCGCATACCTACCTACCTGCAATACTTATAAGGTGGTCGAAAAAAAATAAATCCACGAGATGTACCATCAATTACCAAAAAAAAATAAAATCTTATTAAAGCCATAACCAATTCGACAGAGTGTACGTTGTTATGTATCTAATTTTATAAATTATTTTTTCAGTTAGATATTCATAAAAGTTTTTCTTTTCATAGCCAACATTAGACATTCCAATAGAAGATTTCCAACAAGATTTATAACTCTATAAAAAAAAAATTCACTGGAAAGTTATACTATTTATACTATTTAAAGCCATGAGATATTTTCGATTTAGAAGCCACTGTATTACCCAGTGTAAAACCTAATAGATGTGTTTGCCGTGCATCTACTAGATTATCAATTATGTAATTCTAAGTGTCATAGTAGTTTACCATGTAACAATAAAGATGATAAAATAAAACATAAATTATTGACACTAACAAAAAAAAAAATGTATAAAATAAAATAATAATATATAAGATTATGATTTATTCTAAATAATAGGTATTATAATACATTATTCGATTTTTTTATTTTATTTTCATTTTTTCATCAATAACCTTCTTTTATTATGAATTGTTATCAATAACTAGTTATTGACGTTAATTCCTAACTCAATCAAGCATTATCGTTATTGATTAGTCATTGTCAAAATTGACTAAATCTCATCTTCTCATGTAACACATATAATGTATATTCTAATTTTGACTCTAGCTAAATAAAAGTCATACATATCCGTTTGTTCTTCCACTCGTACCAATATATATTTTTGAATGTTTGAATTATTCAAATATAATTGGATACAAGCTACAAACATAAAAAATAAACAGCAGTACTTAAAAATTAAGAACTATTAAACTATTGTAAAACAAAAAAAATAAAATAATTTCTCTATTATAATAATAGAAGAAAAACAAACCGCCCGTTCTTAAAATCATGGCATTTTTATTTAATAATTTAGGATTTTGTTTATTGTTATTTACTATTTCAACGGCAACAATAAATTTTATTATAAAATTAAATCGATGATCAATAATCATAATATTATAAAAAAACTCTTATTGATATAAAACAGTACAATACATTTTTACAATTGATTAAAAATTGTATGTTTATATAAACTATTATAGTTTCAGCCGATAAAAACTATATGTTTTGGCTGATATGGTATAAATGTCCATCTTCAATATTGTAATACCTATGTACGACATGAGCCTACACATTGTATCCATTGAATATTACCTACCTAGGTGGTTTCGCTATATCATGATTGACGTCAAACTCATGCTAAATTATATTAATATGTATTTTTTGTAAGACTTTAAAAATGTCACGATTATTATAAGTATTTTTATACTTCGTAAACGCCCAGTTGGCCGTAGCATGTGTGGCATGATATTCCACCCGACCTGGTGAAGGCCAATATCAAAATTTTTTTACGTATATCTACTCGTTATTACATCGATTAATTGATTTCGACTATTGACAATTTTTCCACAGAAAAAGCCATCAGTATGGGCATGGACAAAAACTTAGCCGTGTGGCTGGTGTCCACGACAGGTCTGACGAACACCTTCGGGAGAGTGATATGTGGTTGGTTATCCAGTTACGAATCCATCGATCCAATCCTGGTGAACAACGTGTCTCTCACGTTTGGAGGCCTCTACACCGTCTTGTTGCCGTTTCTCCCGTATTCAGTGTTCTCATACTACTTATACGCTTCGCTGTTCGGATTTTCTATGGGTGAGCACCGCAATTTTACTCACATCGATTACGAATCACTTATACGCTCAGTTGTGCAACATTTGGATAAATTTATCTATATAGATAAAATCATCATATATATATATCTTATCGAGATTAGTTACAAAATTGGTGTCTATAAATATCCATGTATGATGGAAGTTATGACTATTTAGATAAAGTATTTACACGATAATTTAAATTGTTTGTCATATTTTATTCATATTGATTTATTATTAGTGATTTAAACTTTAAAGTTTAAACTAATAGTATTGATACTCTCTATATGAAGCGAAAAAAATAAAAGTGATTAAATCGTGTTTTAAGATTTTAAGATGTAAAAAAAATATCTGATTTCTATCTAGATATATTTATTTAATCTTATATTATCTATCTATATCCAGATAATTTTTGAGGTCAGGTAATATCTTATCTAGGTACCTATATCTGGATAAAAAATAATTATCTGAACACAACACTGCTTACGCACAGCGTGTGCTTCATCGCGTGTTTAACCTAACTTAACCTAACCTCAGGACACCTGTTCATAGACGCTTACACATCACACTATTTTTTTTTATGGCGTCTCTATATTTTCCAATATCAATCTTAATTTGATTCAGAATTAATATTTTTGTAGTGAAATCATGAACATATATTGGCATATATAAAAACCATTTTTTTTTAAACTGAAAAGATTATTGCGTCCTTCGCTAATTTAACGTTATAATACTAGGCCGTGGGCTATATAGATTATACACCACGCATACGTCGGTAGTTTTTTAAATTTATGAAATATTGAACTTGAACAATATTATTGTTCAACTCATTAATTTCATTAATAGAAATCCAGCTTTTATTCGTGTTTTAGAATGCATGTGTAAAATTGTTTACCATGAATAACTTCCAAAGTAAATTCTACCAAGCCACTGCAACTAAAAGAATTTGTTTTGGATTTGTATTGGCACGTGTTTGTATATATATATAGGACTAGGTACTTACTACAAAATGTACGAAATTGATAAATTGAACTACAAAATATTTTCATACGCATATTTACCTCTATAAAATATATTCGCTATCTTAGATTATTAAGTAACAAAAATGCAAACATTTTTTTTTAGCTTGTTTCGCGTCTTTGAGATCGACCATGATAGTCGAACTGACAGGTCTCGAATTACTTACGAACGCTTTCGGTGTCTTGTTGATGTTCCAAGGAGTTGCAGCTGCCGTCGGATCTCCGTTATTGGGCAAGTGCAGTTATATAATCAAACTTAACAAACAAATACACTCTATAACGTTCAGACGAGGGAGTTTTGAATTCTCACCTGGCTAACAATAAAAGTACTCAACCATTTGGGTCAGTCCAGGTTAGGTTTTATTTGGAGTCATTCGTTTGGGCGAATTTAAATTTATCTTTGATGAATATAACATATCTTGAGCTAGTAATTAAGTATAATATATATAGTAAGTAGGTAAATATATAGTTGTTTAATCGTTATATGTAAGACGTAAATAGGTATATACTCGTAATTTGTATCATATAAAAATAACAGGGATAATCGTTTTAAACTTTTAAAGTACTCAAAACTATAACTCCATTTGACTGAGCGTCTTACCAGTTACCTCCTAAGTTTCTAAAAATGGTAAGGAAAATGTATTAGACATATTAGTTGTCCATATAAATTCTATTATTAAAGCCAAAATTTGTTAAAGGATTTTGTCAAAATCAAATGGCTTACACTGAAGAGAAGACTCTGACTTTTGTAGAAATTATTGATATATCTCGACTATAAAAAAATCTCCTTCAAATGCCATAACATTTAATTGGTTTTTGATGGCTCGAAATTTTTAAGAACTCTAATTTTTTATCCCTCTTGTGCTTGGAATTTCTGACAAATGCTGATCTGCTGTGTTTAAATAAACCAGTAAATGCTATCTACAGAAATGAATAGGAAAAACCTAACCTCGTGGGTGAGCTGGGAAGCAATATCATACCTTTTTCCCTCACAAAAATGTCTGGAAGGAAACAACTTCTCCCCTAGGCCAACCGCACAATTACGCCACTGAATTAATATAAATCTGATTTGCTAATCAAATCTCGATTACTAATAAATCTTCCTTTGATATCTGTTTGTGCACGCAGGACTGTTCAAAGACTGGACTGGAACCTACGACATGTCGTTCTATTTGTCTGGGATAATATTGACCATGTCTGCGGTCATCTGCTACCCGCTGAGAAGAGTCAAAAAGTGGGAAGACGGCCGAAAACTGAGACGACCCAATAGCGTTTGATCACGACAGCGCCTATATAATTATTGCCTCGAGGAGAAAAATCAAATCTGACTCTTGCCTGCCATATAGTTTTTATTTGTCGATCACGACGACACTTTATATAATATTATGATATCCGTCGAGGATGTTTCGTGTGCTCATTATTATATAATATTATAACGAATAAAAACGTGTATATTTTGTGTCCTCGGATCACAATATTATGTGTAAACGCGCTAGCGTTCGTATAGGTTTAATCATCGCGACGATATATCATAGTATAATATTATGTGTATTGTTGTCTTGTAAAATTTGACTATATATTATTGTAATTGTTATACGTTATGAATCATTATTATAATATATTATTGTATGTTTAAAATGTATATTATGTTGAATGTGAAGAGTTAAAATAAATTATAAAATTGTATTCCTTTTTAACGGAGCTCATGCGATTGATTTTCCAAATGTACCTCAGCTAGCTATTCGTGCAAAACCAGTGCGACCGCAGTGGTGAAACTGTACAACGGTGCTAGGGGGTGCCGAAATGTCGGTACATAAAATTTTTTTGATGCGCAATCGTGTTGTATTTGAGATAGGGAAAAAGGTAAAAGTGAGCATTTACAGCACGCAACGACAGTCTTTGCGCCATCTGGCTTGTACGTCTAGTTGTACTTACCGACATCTCCCAGTAATTAAGGGGCATCTTAAAATATTCATCCCGTAGCCCTGCCCAGTTTGCCTCTGGGTAATATGGGTTAAGGAATGTAGGGCATGTTTTAAGAAAATAAAATGGTAACTGTAGCACACATATAGGTAGGTGGTGCTTAGCTATTGTGTATACACGAGCGCCGTTGGCGACAATATCGATTTAACTCGACCAACACGCCAAGGTATGAATGCAAACGTATAATATTTTGAAATAACATAATACCTATTTAGTGCGCTTTGGGGCGTGTATACTGATAGTTGTCTTGATCTGGTTCCTATATAATATACCACCTACCTGTACCTATATACCCGCGACAATGGAAAGGTTGAGAAAATATTCGACGAGAGAAGCGAAAACTTTGCAATACATATATGAAGTACGTGTACCTATATATTATATTATTTATTTATTTATTAAACACCGATGGGCGTAAGCCCAAGTAACAAAATTGATATAAGAAAGCAAAATAACATGCAATATACTATATAGATAATATAGAAAGGTAATTAATTAAATCTTAGATTTTGAAAAAAAAATTACGGATCATCGTTAGCTAACCTCATCATATGTGTGATAGGTTCGTTTTTATATAACTAGTTTTGTAATGCTGAATGAATTTTCGGGTGCGTCGAACAGAGATCCTAAAAGCCACACGTATCTGAATAATAATATTTATAACATGAACCTAATAATTCAGGGACTGGAACATTACTGAAAAGAACCGGTTTTGGATCCAGAACCTTTTGAATATTGGGAACCGAAACCTCACCGAAACCCTTATTTAAATTAATTTTAATACCGGAACCTCGCTGGAACCCTTATTTAAATTTATTTAAAAACCTGAACCTTACCGGAAATGATACTTTCACTTTACAATTTTTTTTACATATGTATGAAACCAAAACAGGCAACAAATTTTACATTTTTTAAGAACCGAAAGAAACCAAAACCTTTATTATTTTTTTTTTTTTTAAACCAAAAAGAAACCGAAACCTTAATTTTTGTTTTTCTGAGAACCGAACCGGAACAGGAACCGAAATTTTAGTTTTTCTGAAAACCGAACCGGAACCGAAACCGTACAAATCATCAAGGTTCCAGTCCCTAGTCCTAATTAATATTTTATTCTAGTATTTATAATAATTATAGGTGAATTAGAATACTCGCCATGGGTTCGCGGATAATTCACCGCACGGGAATTCACCGCGCGACTGTTCACCGTCAACATTTCACCGTATTTGCAATTCACCGCGTGTATAATTTACCAAGGTTACAATTCGTCGTGGATATAGTAAATAATAATATAATAGTATAATTATTGTTCATTTAATTAAAAATTATAAATTAGTTTATGCAAGTACATTTACACACTGTCCAAAAAAAATAAAATAATATTAAAATAAATCTATATAAATAATCAAACATTTAACTGAAAATTATGGGCTATGCCTCTTAAGTAATCTTCTGTTATTCTATTATGATAGCCATCACACACATTTTTTAACCTTTCAGCAAATTCTTTGTATTTTCTCTTAACGCCCATTGAATGCCCGGCTATAAACCTGTTCAACACGGATTTTATTTAATGATTCTTCTTTTTTAAACGCTTCAATACACTTCCAAATACTAGGATGAATTACATTTAATGTGGATGAAAAACTATTATGCCAACCTTCGACAGAATTGTTTGTTCTTGGAATGTTCTCTGCTAAATAAGCATAACAGTTCCACAAATTGATCGGGAATAAAGCTGGCTTTCTTCTGTTCTTACGGTCCATTCGACCAATCCAAGTGTCTTCGAAATAATTAACCACTGGAGTTAAAAGTTCATCATTTGTTGTGTAGTAACTAGTATGCATCAAATCATTGAATGCTTGTTCAACATTAGCTATAGGTACAAAACTAAGAGCGGTCATCATTCTTATTTGTAGAGCGAATTCTGAATCTTCAGTATATTGTTGTTGAAGTCCAGCTTGTTGAACGTGTCTCCAAACAGACTGTGTAAAATGAAAAAAACAAATTCGTTGATTGCTTTGCATACTTCAACTTTTGCACAGTCCGGCACATGATTATGTTTAAATTCTTTTATAATTTCGCCATTACAAACACGTAAACGTCCTTCATACATTTTATCTTCTGATAATTTTCGCACTTCCATATTAATTTATTTAAACCTTGTTTTTCAAGGTTAAATATACCCTTTTAATATAAATGTATCTTTACCCCGTTCACTTTTAATATACGATATATTATTCATAACTATAAAATGAAACGCTGTCGTAAACGTTTATATACGTACTGGACGATGCCGACACAATAGATCAATAATCAGTGCCATATGAAATCGTATAAAATGCTGTATGACAAATTTAGAATTTTGGATAAGGAAATCAATTTGTATCGGTAAGATAAACTAAATGGCTCATCGTATCAAAAATGCCATGTCGTAATTTAATATATAGATATCGATTGATAAATTCGTTTTAAGATACTGTGTATAACACGATACGATGTACATGATAAGTACGATGAATTGTACGCGCGGTGAATTGTGCACGCGGTGAGTTGTGAGTGCGATGGGGTGTTGGCGGTGAATAGTCGCGCGGTGAATTAATTGCAGTGAAATATCCGGATACCCTCACTATGAACTAAAATATTAGTAAGGTCACTATATTAATAGCCAGCGTTTAAATTGTGAAAAAAATCAATAAGGGGATGCTAAAGTGTAAAAAAAACGCACATACCAGATTATTTAAATGTCTTATTGGTTACGATATAATTAGAAGGGATGCGTACGCACAGTTAAAGTTTTTAAAAATCAGGGACTTTGTTCCCCGAGTCTCCTTTCAATCCAAACATTGATATAATAGCTTTAGGTAGGTGTGCAGATTATAACATACCTAGTAATTATTAATACTGTGATAACACCCCGAAGAGAGAGAGACTCATCAGTGGCGGGGCTCCGAAGTAAATTTTTTTGAAAATAGAAATTTTCAGTGTATTTAGTTCAATTTTAAGCTATTGGTATGGACTTTTAAGTTGTAAATATACATATAATATAATAAAAATGGTTTTTTTTTTAAATTTAGACTTATGAACCGTCTTAAGACAAACTAGACCTAATAATGTGCCTCACGAAACAACCCCAAATAATAGATGATCGGAGCAATTTTTTTCTACTAGAAAAAGTATATTCAGACAAGAAAAAAAAACAAAAAAAAATTAAAACATGCATCGTTGAAAATCATTAATGAATACATTTATTGCTCTACTTAGAATCTAAAGCATACTTTTTATTAAGATAAAATAATATTTTATTAACGGTTGATGCATTAATAAGAATATAATTTTGGGCAATCCATATGTAAAGTAAATCGATTTCGGACTTATTATGAGCAACGGGATGGAATATTGAAATTTATTTTTGAAAGTAATTTAGGACGATCTAGATATTATTATTAAGTAATTAAACAAAAAGAATAATAATAACAATACTGGTTTGAATATCAATTCATAATTAATTACGTCAACATTTTCAGAAAAAATTCCACCAAATAATTTACAGTTGAAAATATAGGTTCACATTTGAAAAATAGATGTTTGTATCTCCACAGGACACTTCTTAAGTAGTGAAAAAATCTCAAGAATTGGAAAGTTTAGTCTTTATAAGTATATTTAAAAATTCCAAATATCTAGTTTTTAATAAGTGCATTGGACAAAAAAGGGGGTGCGCTTAATATGATAATCACTCTGTATAAAGCTGGTAGAACGAAATAAAGACAAGCAATGCAACAGTAGTTTTAAGTGCGTATATTGGGATTGAACATTATAATATAACATAGTCATTATTATTATTATTATTATTATTATTATTATTATTATTATCATTTATAATATTGATGGTTTTCCAGTTCTTATTGTCCAATAACATGACGAAGACTTCGGCTTGTTTCATCGAAGAATGTCACAAATTAAATATGCCAGTGCCATCTGTGGCGGCCCAATCGACCAAAAGTTGCAATAATAATCCAGTCCACCTGTCTAAGGATCGAGCTGCAACCATTATACAGTCTTTTAAATCTGCGTCCAGGTCAACGTTTATGAAGGTAACAATATTATATTATCACAATTTACCTAGGGGGGGGGGGGGCATCATTCGATTGCGTCGTTATGGTTTCTAATTTATATTTAATTAAAAATAGTAAAGTACCTCTACCTATTCGTTTTATTTTATTGTTAAATTATTTAATATTCTCCTTATTCATACTGGAACCAAAATCTAAAAATTATATAAATGAAAGATTTTAGCCCAAAATATGATGAAATCAGATATTTAAAGTTAAACAAATAATGATGATTTTTGTTATTTTGTCGTTTATACCAAATTCAAAAATATTATTCATTGGGAATTGAAACTTTATGCATATTATATATTTTAACATTTGCAACTAATGCAATGTTTTCGACAAATTTGTTTAACCTACCGTATTGTTCCCCCTGTTTAGTCTGTAATCGTCTTTTGGAGAAGTACAATGCTTAGATCTTCAATTTCTATACCTTTTCTAATAGAAAATAAAAAATCTTTATGGTGCTTTGAGTGGATTCAAATATTTGAAATTTGTACAAATATGTATAAAATATAGTTCATAACACTGCAGGGTTGAAATGCGTATGATTTCAAAAGTACGGGTGGCAGGGAACGTACCCTCCCTTTTAGTCTTTGGAGACGCTAATCTATATTTTTTAATATACTATCAAATATTTTGTGCATTTTTTATGATCCATTGAGTAATGAAATATTTTAGTAACAAAATTATCGTACAATTATAAAAATGTCAAAATATAATTTTCTATTTGTATACATAATACAAAAATTAAAAATTAATTAATTAATATAATGTAACAGTTAATATATTTCAAAACTGAGAAAAAAATTGTTTTATAATTTCTTGTATAAGTAATAATAAACACGTAGTAGGTAATTAATATAATAAATTTCAATAAAATATTATTATTATTTGAACGGAAAAAACACCCAAACAACTGTGTTCAGCTTTGTGGTTTGATCCATGTGCCTCATTAAAGGTTAAATTGGTGCCCAGACTGACGTTTATGAATGTAACAATAATTATTATTACTACCTTGGGCTAGGATTTATGTGTAAATGCAATATGAAATAATAAAATATTGATTTAAGTTTGTTGTTAAAATATGCTAAAATATGCAATAAAAATATAAAAAAATAAAATGCATGACTCGAAAAGTTAAAACTTATTAGTTATGTTAATATGGAAAAATGTTAGTTAACCGCTGTGTGCACCATTGTTGGTACATGGCTTATTTGCCATTCAAGCTAACTCATAAAAGTAGCAAACATACCTTATTTGCTACGAACCTACTTCAGTTGCTACTAATAAAATGTGGTGTTTTTTTTTTACCTTTAATGTAGTTTATAAGATACCAAAAGGCTGATTGAAAATTTATTTGCTTGATAAACGAAATATTTTATTGCGTTTAAATCATATTTACGTGTACCATAGTAGGTATCACTCCAGTGTATTGGCAAAACAGTAAGTGTACCAAAAATGGTACACGTAGCTCTCCAGGCAATGAACCGAAAAATAACGTTGTAGTTAACCTGTTAAAGTTACTACTGTCTTCCATTTTGACTTGTAAATTTTACTAGTTAAATAGAAAAAATAATCAACTTAACTCAGTTACTTATATAATCATAGGTTAATTTTCAATTTATTTAAATATTTATATTTTATGGCTAAATAGCAAATTTGATAAAAATATATATTAAAAACAAATAAATAAATTAAATGAAATATATTAAGCGTAAATCCACAATAACCTTATATTCCTTTGTAGAGGAAAAACCCCTTAATAATCATTACCAAAACTTAAAACATTATCAAAATACGATTATATTAAATATTATACTATTTTCTATTTCGTGCACGGACTTCTGAATGTCTTCGGTTAATGGTCACCTCAGTGGCGTATATGACTTAGTTTTATGAGGAAAAGAGGATACTTATTTACTATTATACACTATAGGTATATAATATTATATACCCATCCATCAACATAATAGTATTATATAGTGTATATTCATATATAGAAACTAATTAATTGAGTCATGGGGCTGAGGAATTTACCTCACTCCATCCCCCCTCAAATAAGCTACTGGATCACTTTAATATTGAAGTGTTTTTTTATTTTTTGCTGTTAAGGTACCTATAGTATACATAGCATTTTCACTGTGTACAAGTGTATTAGAATTAAACTATGTGATTAATCAAATTATTTTTATTTTATTTATGATTACACGTTTAATTCAAAGCTTTTCAAATGTATATATAACTATGCGCGACTATCCTAAACTTAAGATCAAGGTGACAAGGTTTTTAAAGAATTGCTCGTTTGACGACAATACGTTGTAATAAAAATCAATAAATTAAAAGTACCTATCCTCCAAAATACTTTTCAAAAGTATATTTGTATTCTTATCTCAATTATGTAATGTTATTGAAAAATTATTGAAATAAACGATATATGAAAACGTGGTTATATATTATGCAATATTTTCAGACTTGGGATGATTTACCCGATGATATAAAACAGATCGACGAGTATCGAAAACTGACGTTTTACCTTCACGTCTACTACACCATACTGGAATGTAAAAAACGTGTAAACAAATCGGAAAACTGCAGTGATGATAAATGCGACGAAAACAACAAATGTTCTATGGGCGCTTTTCGCACTTTCCTGCTCCAGAGAGGTGCAGAGTTCAGTACTGAAAACGAATTTTTACCGTATTTTGCACTGCCATACGTGTTCGAACCGATGCAACACCCTTCGTTTAAAAATTTGTTCAAAGTACGACTCTTTATTTTTTACTTATTGCAGTATGAGTGTATAACATATTAGTATTATAATACGTACACTGAAGCGTATTTTGAAAACGTAAGAAATTCAAATTGTTTTTAAACGTTTTTTCGTCTCAAGGAAAATCGATGGTGTGATTCGCTAAACAAAAGATTGGAAGACTTTATTTTGGACATCGCTATTAGCACGTCGATGACATTAGTGCCCAGCAAAGATGAGGGGAAGCGAAAATTGACGAAAAAAAAATTTAAAACGCTGTACAAGGAATACAAACCGCTAAATGGTTTGTTGAAATTCTTTTAACCGCTTTTATACTTTTGTATCGACAGAAGTTTGATAACGAACGGTGTGTAACATATTTATATAATATTAGCTTTGGCCGCCGAACTTTTGAACGCTTTAGAAAATTCGATCCGGGGACAATCGATTAATTTGGAAATTATTTTAAAAAATTGTAATGCAGTGGTGGAAAACAACGACTACAATGAAGTTAGTGTTGTTTTTGTTTTTTATTATGTACCAATAATATACAATTTTAAATAGTTACCCTGCACCATTATATTTTCATTCTATTATTATTCTTTTCGGTAATATAATATATCTTAGCAAAATTTAGACATTTTTGACGACCAATACGATCTGTCCGTTTTTAAAATCAAACTTGAACTCCGGGATGGTAACAGTACCAAGAACAAATTACTCATCCTACAAGCCTTGCGTTGGGTAAGTACGATGCCATATTATAATATATTATACCTATTAGTCATATTACTACAATACCACGTAATGCACTATATCGCTACAGATAATTATATTATAATATTTAAGATTGCTTGTAATCGCAATGCATCAATTTTTTAAAAGATAGCCATTGTCTAGCTAAAAAATAATTTATTTTTAAATTCTTAACATAAAACACTAGAATATATTTTATTATCATTATTTGGTATTTTCATACGTTATTAACACATACCCAAATGGCTAAATATTAATTATGATTATTTACTCAGATCGAGTATCTACGATTAAAAAATATGATTGTGTTTGTGTAATATTTTTTGAAGAGGTTGACGAAATCGGAAAACAGAACCGACACGGTAGTGATGATAAAAAAAAACGATATACTGGATTTGTGCAAGTCCAAAGCCGAACAAGGACTCATGAAATGGCTGATGATGACAAACGGGCCACATCCGCTGCAACAAATGATATCCAGACTGCTGAATGCCCTGGCGTCATTCAACAGGGGCCGCAAGTATTTGACAGGCTCTCCGTTTTTACTCCGTCTAATCATAACTCAAATCATATCGTCGCAACACTTTTGGGACACGATCACGAGCAATATGCTGTTGGGAACGTTACAGAAGCTCAGTATGGGGTACGTCTGCACACATATCTCATAATATGCAAAGACATAATATTGTAATAAGCTAATATTTAAATTAATTAATTGTTATTAAGCTCAAGATGAGAGAATTAGTAACACTATCTAATATCTATGTATCTACATTGTTTAATTGGCATAATTGCAGTATGTACTACATATAGGGGATAGAGGTGCAAGTTGATTGATTACTTTTAAAAAATATGTATTAAAGGAACATACACAACACAAAATCGTATATTATCCTTAAATTATTGTTAAAGGTTAAACTATATTGTGGTCCAAACTGTTGAAAATAATTCGTTGAAAATCCAATGGAAAAAAATTATATTATTTTAGGAAACATTATGACATATTTTAGTTTATTTGAGAGATTTTATTCGGAATTTATAAAATGATATTCAACAGAACTTAAATAATAAATAATAATCCACTATTGCTTCATTTAAATGTTATCTTGCAAACCCTGCACATAGATTTTTTTTAAGACATAAATAAATACTGAATATTGAGAAACCAATAAATTACCATTTAGGTACTCTTGGTTTATCAAACATTATTGAAGATCAAGTATATTCATGAAATTTTCACTGGTTATTTTATATTAGCATTTTTTATACAGGATAAAATTTTCAAAATATTTTGATTTGATTTGAACTATTTACAAACATTTTCAGTTTCCAATATTTTTAGTTTTTTATTCTATAAATGTAAATACAATTTTATTTAGTAGGGAAAAAAGTTTGAAAATAAAATTCAAGATTCCTTACAAGTTTGCCAACCTTTTTCAAAAAAAAAAAAATGTTTACCTAAAAGTCAAATTAAATTTTTATTTTAATGTTCAAATTTTTCCAAGATTGGATGTTCACTCGATTTCTCATCTAGTGATTTTCTTATTTTGCTGTAATTCAAAAACATAATACAAGGCCATGATACGTTGTTACAATAGTAGTTGAAAAATATTGAAAATACGTAGGAAATACACATTTTTTTTTATATGAATTTAAAGTTCGATTTTTGAAGACATTTATCAAATTTAAAATTAAAAAATGATTTTGTACTTAAAAATTAATAAAATATTCAAATTGTATAGCTAAGGATTGAAAATTTAAAACAAGGTACCACGTAAGTAGGTTATTCTGTAAGCAAAAAATCTCAAAAATATAAACACACAGTTTTTTTTATAGTTTTTATATGATCAAATTTAAATGACGAAACTGCATAATATTACATAGCCAAGAATAACGATTTTAGTTATTTTGTTGTAATTTTATAATATTAATTCAACTTACCGGCTACCGTGTTAATAATAAGAAATAACAATATAAATATTAAGTATCCACACTGACAACCCGTCTCAGCTCAGAATCGATTTTCGTATACTATGATGTAATATCATTAGCTTCAAATTAAATACCATCCATTAAATAGTGACTTGCTTGTAACCTACTGTACAGCAGAGAGACATCCACTTACTCTTTTTTTTAATTTTAAATTCAGAAAATCATCAAGAAACAAATTTGTATCGAACCTATTGGGTTTGACGAATACCTACCCTGGTTCATTATTGTAACCAACCAAAAACAAAAATACATTTATTTTTTAAAGGAACAGTTAGGGTATTTATGAAATGTAAAATTCACGTCTTCCTGCACTTTGTGCCGATGGCTTTAAGTGTTGTGCGATGATGGGTGTTAACTGTATTTTACTGAATTTTTTGGGCACAGTATTGTTAGGCACATATTTTGTATGGTGTTAAAGATCGCGAGCGCGAAAACGGATGATCGGAAATGGCCTGACCACTTGGCTGGCCGACCAGCTGGTTCGGAAAAGCGAATTCACCGGCGATCGGAACAAATACGAGATGTACGATCTGGAATATAGTCTGGGGCTGTTCATGAACCTTTGTCAATGCCAGACGGCCGTCCGGGCTTGTGGCTCGCGTGCCCGAAACCTGTTCAAGAGCTTGGGAGTTTTTATGACGACGTTAGACGTGGATGTAAGTGAAAAAAATATATACTACACGAGAACCTATAAAAATTAAATCTATTATTATTATTTGTATGACACGAGTGTACAAGGTGTTAATTGAATGCAAACAAAATTATTGATTACCTATTCTATTTTTGTACCAACATTTTTTACTATAAAACGGAAGTTTTTCGTTATTGATGAAATACCTTGAGTACAATAGTATGTAAATTTAACGTATGACGCATAAAATAACATAATAATTTATCATCAATAATTATTACACTAGTGCGTCTTGTAATCAACAGTGAGTCATGTCGGTTCACTATTTTACCATGAGTTGACTGATATTGTTTTTAGCACATTATAAAACAGTTTTTTCTACTTTTAAATATTGTACGAAACAATATTATATTATATAATTAATCATAACGATAACCTACACCTAAATATTAAAATTCTTTAGTACCAATACATATTATATTAATTAACATTTTAATGTTTGAATTTTTGGTCACATTTTTTTGCCATGCCTAGGTATCAACTATTTTAAAATATTATGTTATGTTTTATGAAACGCCAGAAAACGGACCACATTATAGCAATTAAGTACTTAAAAAGCCTATCTATAACGCCGTGTGTTCATAATAATAATATTATATAAAATATAAATATTTGTATGGGTTGTTCAGTTGATATTTGTGAAGTAATGCTTACTTCTCTCGACCAATTTCCATATTATACCGGACAAACTTTGAAATTGGCCTTATAAATTTTTAAGTTTATCGATTGAAAGCTAGAGCCCTATCTAACATACAATTACTTCCAAATTGGGATCTAAAACTTACAATATTAATTGTCCAGTGCGATTTGGGGAAAGTAGGGCTAACTTTACATCCATATTCAGAGTATTTTACTTATCTACTTAATCGAATTTTGTTCACGCTTCTCTTTGGTGTGTAGATCATGCCATGCATATCTGGTATCTTGTACAATATGTTCAAAAGCCAGGAGATGATGGTCGTGGCCAAAGAAGAAGGGATGACTGGCGTCGTCGAAAAAACGATTGACAGCAACATCAACGCTTACCCTTCGGCGGTCGAGCGGTTAGTGGATGTGAGGAACATGTTGTTACAAAATGAGCATCCGGCTTTCGACCAATCGTCATCGGATGACGAATACGATTATTTCAACGACGACAGTGGTGACGACGAGGATGACAGCAGTAATTCCGACGAAGATGAAGTACATATCAGTTTTATATATTCATAATAATTATATAATATAATAGATATACTTACGGTGTTGGGGAATGACCCTTTTTTCGGGTAAAAAAGTCTGGTATTCTTGTGGTAAAATAAGAAAAAAATATTTATTAAAAGAAAAGAAATACAATAACTATAATAACTAGCTAGGTTTTGAAGGTTAGTATAATTATATCACTAACAATTTGTGATGTTTTCGATATTAGTTATTGGTATAGGCGCCTACAAAATGAATTGTTAATTTCATTGGATAAATTATTTAGTTAAAATGTGTATTAATGTAAATTTATCTGTTAATCGCATCGCATTTTTTTGTTTACCATAATATGAACCGGACTTTTTTTACCTTGGACTTTTTTTACTTGGACTTTTTGGTAGTGTACCAATTGGAATGTAGTCGCATGGAAATAAAAAATTCTTTGAACACATTAAATCGTAAGACGGCCGTCATAAAATATGGGTACCAAAGTACACATCCATATTCGAGTTCCTATATATATATGCCTGAAGAAAGAACAGTAAAGGGAATTTTGAAAATCTAATTTATATGCATTATGTACCCGCCTACTTCACAATTTTCTACAGTTTATAGTGAATAATTTCGAATACCTTTCTGCAGTATGTAGGTACAATAAATATACACAAATTATAATTAAAGTATACATTTTCAAAATGAGGCCTACCTAGTGTGATATGGTGGTTAGTCGCAGTCACTAATGTGTATTGCGGTCAAGCATCGTCCGGCATCGCTAGCTCCTGGATGGGTAACGACCTGGGTTTTTTAGTGACGAATCCTCGCCACACATATTGGCTATCACCTATGTAGCTATGTGCTTCTAAAAACCAACCGTGAACCCTTGCATGGATAAACAGCAAGGATATTATCTACTTAATTTATTATTTAATAATATAGTTTATTGAACGATAACAAACTTGCAACTATAGTAGGTATTTTAAAATATTTAATGGTGTTGTCTTATGTGTAGGATGACGTCGACAATTTGGAGGCGGAACTGGACGAAGACGATCCACTAAAGATTCAGCCCAACGGTGAAGATTTTCTCGCCAACTATAAAACACGTGACAACGCGAAGCACACAACTTCGGATCGATACAATAATAATAATTAGTGTTGGACGAGTATTGATTTTTAATTTCGAGTCGAGTTGAGTTTAATTATTTCGAGTCGAGTCGAGTTCAAAAATCGAGTACTCGAAAAATGTCAAGTACCTACTCGATGAAAGTCGAATATTAAAAAAATGGTCGAGTAGTGGGAATTGCTTGAGTATTTTAAAACGTTATTTACGTTATTTTAAACTGTCCTATAGTATCACCTATAGGTGATAAAAATACCGGGAATATTTGGGTTCTTTCAGTTATTTATAGTTTTAACATTTATTTTTCAATAAAATACCATATTTTATAAGACGAGTACTGGATTCAAGGCAAGTACTCGATTGAAGTCGAGTACTATTTTATAGTCGAGTACTCGTAATTACGAGTACAAAAAAAATTTAGTCGAGTGGGAAATGTTTCCAAAGTCGAGTGCTCGTCCAACACTAATAATAATATATCATTATGATAATATTAATAACGTGTCAGTCGATCAAAACGCCACGCACCATCGAGTTATGATCGTATAAGGCAACTCAATATATTCTCAATGCACACGCATTATAATATCCTAATAAACATAATTTTACGTCAGACATCAGTACGATATTATGGAATACACGTATAGACTCTGTTATTATCGATAGAATCAAACATTCAAACCCGATAAATATCAAATCGGATTTATTGGTTAAACAAGTATAAATTAATATATTGATATGTTAATACATTTTTTATATGAACAATAGAAATTATATTTTTGTTACATTGTAGATATCTAATTTATGAATGTTGTAATGAATACGAATAAATAAACAGGTGATTATTAATATCCCATTCGTATTTGCGCAATATGCACTCATAGGCATACAATTTGGTTTAACTTTAATTTTAACTTTTGAGAGCATTATGATATTCGAATGTAAGTTAAATAATCAAATGGTCGCACAAATAGAATCGTGGGAAATATAGTCACGTACCTATGTCATATCGGCAGTCTTGTAAAAAATACTCTTAAAATTGTATTAAATTAAGATACGAATATGTGCATTTAAAAATATTTCAAATACAAATACGTACTTGACATGCATTTAAATAATTTTTTTATTTTACAAGTAAGTGAGTACCTAATATTATAATGACCTATACTATAATATACTATATTTTATCGATACTATAATATCAATTAATCAATAATAGACGATTGTTAATGAAAAATAAAAATAATATGAATATCTATTTGAATAAATATTTTATTATTTTATTTTACCATCAATTAGTGTGATAAATAATTCTTTTGAATTTTGAATAGTAGGTAGTTCATTTTAGAATACAAATATATTCAAGGCAGTATTTAAAATACTTTCCAAATATACTTAATTTAAAAAGCTTTAAAAGTATTCTAAAATAGTAGTCAGCACATAGTACATACACTTGCTCACTATTTTTAATATATAATATTATCTTAAAAGTAAATATCAACAGTACATATAATTATATTCAGATTTTAATATAAGTAATAAATTACCCGATTACTTATGTCCATGATGCTTGGAATAATAACACAGGTTATTTTGACGATGTATTTATGTCACAAGAACCATTTCCATTAAGTTCTAGAGAATTGTACATAATCAATAAAAAGAGTTACTTTGAACACTATCCTTCCAAGCACTGGCTTTAGTGTACTCAGATAACGAATATACCGGCGTTTGTGTACCTTTCTTTATGAACTAATTCGACTGAAATCAACAATTCGGCAGTGGTGTATTGGATATTTATTATAAAGTCATTATAGCGCTCAATATAAATCCAACGAGCAGTTCAAACAACTCTCTAAACTTTCTGATAACTCTATGAACAGTTTTATAATCAGATTTATTGTAATCAATGACAATCGTTTATGAACAAAAAAAAAATTTCGATATGACTTCATAATTGTGTTTATATTTTTTTCTATAAAAATAAGGCCATTTATCTACATCAGTACCACACCATTTAAGGTATTCTAATAAGAATATAAATGATCACTGCGGCTGTGAAAGTTAGTTGTAATGACTATTCATGTTAAAGGTATTTTATATTTTTAATTTGTTTTTAATCCAGGATAATAATAGTTTAAATTAAATAGGAATAACCAACTTATGAAACAACCAACAGGATAGCGAGTTGTATACTGTGTAAACTATTTTTTCAGGTATATACATTTGTATGGCCAATATATATTAGGTATGCATAAATATGTATAATAATAATACTTGTGTGTTATATGATACTGATGTACTAAATTGACGATTACCGTTTGATTAAGAATAATATTAAGAATATTTACTCGATTTTTCATGTAACAATTTTCTTATTTTGCTTTAATTCAAAAACGAATAACAGTAAACACATGAAATTTATAATTAATCAAATATTAATATTAATCAATTTATATACTTGATAACATTTTCAAAATAATTTGACTCGTGTTAATCTGTTTACAATTTTTTTCGTTTTTTTTTTTTCAATAAATGTCACTAGTTTTTTGGGTCGAAAAGCTCAAAAATTAAATACAAGGCTCCTGATATATTATTACAATAGTAGTTGAAAATTATTAAAAAAAACGGAGAAACACAGTTTTTTAAAAGCATTCAAAGTTTGATTTTTGACAACATTTATCAAACTTAAAATTTAAAAATGAATTTTTAGTTAAAAATAGTTAAAGAATGAAAATTCAAAACAAGTTTCCACGTAAGTATGATATTCTGTAACCAAAAAATTTTAAAAATATAAAAACACAGTTTCTACTTCTATTTATAAAAATAATAAATAGCTAATAGTTTATTCTCAGCTTTAAATAACTTTTAAATAATATTTTGGAACTAATGTAAGTTAATTTGTTGTACATTTAGTTTAAATTTAAACATTTTTCATATACTTACGAAGGGTACATTTTCTTACTGATTGTTCGTTGTGTTTAGATATTGTGGTACCTATTTGTCTGCGTACACCATATTGCATACATGTATCACACATATCATACATAGTCCGTTTGCCGAGAGAATATGTATTTCGCGCATCTGATTGGAGCTGAAAAGTGGGAATTTGGGGGTTCGCAGCGGTGTACGAGTACGAAGTGGTACGACATGTTTTGGTTTGATTAACCACATTCTCACGGCGAATGGGGTTGCGATTAGCAATAAAATAGTGTGCTCAAATCATTAAGGGCAATAATATGAACACCGCGGTAATGTACCTATTTTGCCTATACTATACGCCGAGCAACACTTTATGTTCGTGTGAGCCGTGAAGTAGGTACCTATTTAAAACAATATAATGTTATTTATGATCATATTTTATAAAAGTTTACCTGATTTTAACCATTAGTATTTACAAAGATTTTCGTTAGATTCTACACTTTACACCCTAGGTATATGAATAAAATATTTTACAATTATATATTTGAGTATGATATAATTCGTACTCATTTACACATGGATTAAATGTTGCAGATTTTTATATTTTTTTTTTAAATACACAAAGAGTTTAAGAACATATGATTTATTCGTAGACCTTATACTCAGTATAAACTATATTGTCTACGGATTCATCATATTATAATATCTATATCGAATCCATGGCAAACTGCACTCTAGATATATATCTCACATATATTTAACCAAGAAAGTCGATGCATACGTAAGTTTGTTTTTATATTTTTTTAAATGTACTTATTAAACTTAAGAATAAATATTCAAAGACACGTACAATCTGCCAACCGGGTAAGTCAATAATAGACAAATGTACATAGTAGGTAAACAAAGTTTTTAAGAAGAAAATTAAAAATAAATATAATAGGTACAATGTGCATAATGTACAAAATAAGAAATAAAACATAAGCATAAAGTGTACTAAGTTACTGTGCCTGTACAATAAATAAATATAATCAAAATATTTACAATATATGTATAATCAGTTAGAAAAGCACTGTCGTTGCACAGGTGTGCCTGTGCAAGCCTACAAAGTACAAAGTATATCCGAATTCAAACATAAAAACCAAGTCAGTTATCAAGTTGTATTATATTGTTATACATCTATAAATTTATCATATTGACATAAAAATATAATATCTTTAGTCTAAGGCGATTGGTAATCGTTGTTAAGGACGTAGGCGGTTCTAAAATTTCAACAGGTAAATTGAACATGAACGAAAAATGTTTCATTCCGTTCGGTTTTATTTTTTATAAATCATAATATTATCATTTCAGTAGGTACTGTAGCGTTTGCACGTCGGTGGTGGTGCACTGTTTATACGGCGTGGTTTTCGCCAAAAGAGTTATAAGTTTGTTTTTATATACTTCTGGAGACTTAAATAGTTAAATGTACTTTTAGACTTCAAAGTTAAAAAAAATATTTATTGCCACAGACAATGAATTAACCGGGTAATGTAGATTGTAGACGCTTATTTTATTTCTTATCGCCGAGTACATAAAATACTTACGCGATGCCAAATAAAAAAAAATTTGGTCATCGTACCGCCGTGCCCTTTTCGTTGAATAATATTAAATATCTGTATTATAAAACGAATTAAGTATATATATTATTACGTCATAGCGCTTTTATGTCCCCCAAAAATCAACAATTATTATTATTTTTTATTCGATTGACACCGAGCATTCGTGTTTAAATTTAATGTTTTTAAAATTATCCAAACTATATATGGTATGCCTTTTAAATAAATTCTTATAACAGTGTAAATCATGTACACTGTAGATGGATTCGTGGCAATAATAGTGTACAATTAAACAAGATATTTTTATAGCTGCATTTTGTGTAGAAACTTATAGTTAAAATACACATATGATAAATTATGTGGAAACTTGTATTCAAATGCCATGGTTTTTGATAGGAATCATTTTTGTTTAATATTCGACGGGAATAAACCAGGTATACACATTAAAACATTAAAAATAATTTAAAATAGCTTAAAATTTTAAATTTAATGTAGGTAATTATTATTTATATATAAAATAATAATTATTAATTTGTCACTCAGCAGTATTCGTAGAAAATATTTGGGTTGGAATTATGTACCTATTTATTATATACCCACATATTTGTGTTATAATTATTTTATCATTAAAATTTACAATTTATAATCTGAAATTCATATCTAATCATACTTTCTAGTTGTGATCACAATTATTGTGTAAACCTTAGATCATATACCATATCCCGATAATTTGAAGTATATAATTATTATATTAATAACAAGTATCTGAATAAGATACGCGTGTAAAGAAAAATGTCACATATTTATCTAAGTGAATTTATATGTAACAATAAAAATGTCAGAGACTCATCACTTATAAGTGCTTCAAATTGTTAACACGAATGAGTACATAGTCCACCCATAGTATTTAAGGTGTCAATAATCAACGGATCAATTTAATAGGTAATCAAATACTTAAGTTCGGCAACCATCTCAGGATCTTTTTATTCAAACTGTCTTAAATATATGATCATAAGAAGGTTATAGTTAGGTAAACCTATAGTTAGTTGAAGCTATGGTAATGATAGACGACTATCATCATTGGTCGTGAGCTTTGCAATGATATTTTCATGCTAACTATCAAAGTATTTGATATAATAAACATAATAACGAAGGAAAATATTTAAATATTATTCGCCAGGCGAGGTTAGGTTAGAATAGGATAGGAAATTATAACCTAATTAATTATAATAATTTATAAACACGGTTTTGAAGCCGGCTGGTTAGCGTTTTTCATATTTTATAATAACCTACGTTTTTTACAAGCATGTGCTTAAAGGTGATAGATATTTTTATTTTATTTTTTCATTGTAAATTTCATTTAATTTATCTACATACAATAAAAAAAAATTAAATGAAAAACTCTTAAATTTTAATTGAAATACGTTATTGGAACGAGGACCTTCGTATTCATCAGTAAGTCTAATATCTAAATTAGTGCCAACTCCATATAGTAATTAATTTAATTCATACATACATTTCTAATTTTTACCACCATTATTATTTAAATTCAAACTTTAGTACTTATCTCTTCAGAATTTAAATCATGCTTGGGTAGTATTTTTCTAAATTCTGCAATTTCCCCAAAATCAAGTAAGTCATATACTAAGTAAATATAACCTTTCTATAATTTTGAAATTAATCAAAATTTTTTACCAAAGCACATTTTTTTATAAGCGTCATAAATCCAATGTTGAGAAAAATCATCAAAATCACAAAAATTTGAAATACCTACCGCTTTTCGACTGCAGTCAGATTTGTGGTGACGAGACCCCTCCCCACACTTTAACTCCTGTTAATATATGCGTACAATGAGCACTTATCAGTATTGTTATAATAGTATAATATGTAGTGGTGTAAAAGTAACACGAGAGCATCGTTGTAAGGTGAGGTTAGGCATTATTCATTATTGTAATATCATCGACACGCGAGCGCTTTCTAATCAAATAATATACCAAACTTTCTACTATAATAATATAATAGGTACGCACGCGTGCGAAATAAAATTAGTTCCTCGTCTGGGCGCACTATAAGATTATAATATTACAATAACGATATTATAGTATAAAAGACTCCTACTGGGCACGGTTGTCAACGCCGTTATATTAATATTCATAGACATTGAGCGTATATACTATATATAGTATATAATATATATGTATTTAATTTATATTTATATATAGATGCTCGAAGGTACATTAAACCACTTATTTGATAAGAATATAATATGTGTGTATAGGTACACATATAGTCTCTGCGCGGGAATGTATAATGAAGTTCGACCGGTTTATGTAGTCGTTTTTTTATTATTATTATTATTATTATTCCGTTTTTTTGTTTTCGTTTTTCCATACAGATAGAAAAAGATCATTGATCTCGGTCGCGTTCTCATCGAAACAACATCGCAGTTTTACCACATAAATGCACAGCAGCTGTATCCACGGCGAGCACAACTTTGTCCAACAATAATATAATAATATGACGTCTGTCGTCCGCGTTTCAATGTTCGCCGCCGCCGTTGGCTTGTGCGTGATGGCCCTCACTGTTTCCGGTCAACTGCTACCGGAAAATGAAATATCGAAAACCACGGAAATCATGACCGACGTTCTGCTGAAGGTATGTTAACAGCTGCATGTCAGAATATATGCGATAATAGTCGTTCGATTTTAAAATAAACGAAATTTATCACCGCGAACCCACTCTTTATATATGTACATTTGCCAAGTATGCTCACACCATTATATTCTTTGATAATGCAATTATTTAAAAATCTAATTTTTGGAATTTTTAAATAATTATAATTGTATATACTGGAAGGCCATATTTAAAATTCTTGAAATTTGTTGGGCTTCGTAAGGATAGTGTCCTGTGGAGATATAAACTTCTGTTTTTCAAATGAGAACTCTTCATTTTCTACGTTATATTATTTTTCTAAAAATATCGACGTATCAAAATTACAATTAAAACGAATAGTTTTTGAGTTGTTTGGTCCACGATAATGGATTTGGAAGAAGGATGTGGTGGTTTGACAATTTTAGTAATTAATATTAATCTGTCAACATTTATTATTTTAAATATCATCCATGTATAATAAATACTATATTCAAATATTCAATACATATATACTTATTAGTTATTACATATAATATCTTTTAAGCTTTTACTTAGGTACATCCAAGTTCCCAAAAATATTATCCACTTTATAGTTTACAGTAAGAAGGGGGTTCTTATTTGAAAAACAGAAGTAGTATGAAAAATCTTAAGAATATTAAAATATAGTCTTTAAGTATATTAAAAAATTATATTATAAATTGTATTGTTAAAGGAAAAATAGAGGGGGTGATCACTGATTATGCTTGTTGAATCACCCCGTATATCAGGTATACCATATGTATAGAACATAAGCAATATTAAACAATACGAAAACGGTTTTGTAAATTTGACTTGTCTCGTTACAGGCCACGTCTGATGATAATTTCAATTACGTGGTTTCTCCATTCGCGAGTTCGTTGATTTTGGCGCTAGCAGCTGAGGGAGCCGACTCGGAAACCAAGAGCCAACTTGTGACGACCATGGGCGGTGAGCTACCGGACAAGAATTCCTACAAAGAAGTGCTCACGACCATAAAGGTATATGTGTAGCCACCATATAGTTAGTACTATGTAATATGCATAGATCCGATACATATCATGATAAGTAAATATTAAGTAAATCATCGCACAAGGCACAACACATGGCTACGGCCAGTGGCGCCGAACACGACTATCTAGTGGGGTAAATACCCCAGTGGTTTAATGGGTGGATGGGTGGGTGGCTGACCTGTACTTAATGGACAACTAAAATAATAAGGTATACCTAAAATAAAATAAATTATTATGCCTGTACTGTCGAGCGTAGTGAGACATTTTTTTTGGGTGGGTGGGTATAAAATAGGTTTTTGGTTTTACCCCAGATGTTTATAAATGGATCGGCGCCACTGGCTACGGCGAAATAACACCTAATAGTTATAAGGAAGTTAAAAGTGTATACCTATATAATTGTAACATTGTATGGTGAATAGTGATACTCAAACTGTGGTATGTGCGATAGCCGGTGGTGGTGCGGAAAATTAATAAATAAATATTTTTTGGTAATGTATAAGTAAAAAGTACTGGAATATTTTGAATACTTCTATTTTAAGTCATTAGTGGTAGATACATAACTGATTCGTAAATTGTAATACACATGATATGAGAGTTAAATGAGAAAAAAATTTGAGAACCTATATCAGAATTCTAAATTATAGAGCAGTTGTGGGCAGCTCGACAAAACTGAAATATTATGCACTAAAATATCGCGGTCCTATTATTTTATTTTATGAATTTATCCATATTGCCCTTAAGTATAAAATAAAGTCTGGTACTAAAATACTCTTATAGGATAGTAGACAACAAATTCAACAATTTTTGTATATTGTAATAAAGGATTGGGATTAAATGAGAATCTTCGCAATGAAAATAAAATAATGGTATTGTTGCTGTAGAACTTTTAAATTTTAATTTTTCCTGATAACATTGCTATATTATAATATTATATCGTATAATAAGAAAAATTAACAAATTTTTATGTATTTTTTTTTCATTCATTATATTTTTATGGCACAGGGCTATTCATTGGACGGGTTTGCACAGAACAAAGTAGTGCTGAAGAACTTCTTGTACGTGTACAAGAACTACAGTGTTCACGAATCGTACGCCCAACTCGCCCGAGACTATTACTTAGCAGATGTGAGGAGCGTCGCAAGACCAGACTTGGAAATTAAGAGAGCCGCAACCAACAACATCAACGCCGACGATACCAACGACGATTCCACCGCTGGTAACTTTTTATGATATCGTATAGTAGTACTCATGAATCTCATGGGCTCCGTAGTTAAAAACAAAATTATTAAAAAAATAGTGTAATTATTGAAAACTTTTGTCGAAAAAGTGAAAACTCGAAGTGCAATATGTGCGCTATAATGGGAGGGGATCCCGTGGAAATAAGGGCTCTGTGAGAACACTTGGAAGGATATTTGGAACAATTTCATGAAAAAATCGTGAAAAAGTAGTGTTGTCAGACAATGGTAATATGGTACAATAAAAAATACCTGTTATTATATTATAAGGATAAGAATTACGCGATTTCAGTCCGAATGACAGTCATTAATGCAGTGTGAAATCCGCGCGTTAATAATATATTATTGACATTGCCGAAGTACATCCCCAAATATATTACCGTCAATATTGAAATACTTCATAAGATACTGATTGTAAAAGACTTCAATTAGTAAAAATGAATGATAATTTTAATAGTTTATGCGTAATTCTTCCTTTTTAAAGAGTCCCTTCTTTTGACAAATAGAAATTTAGTGAATATAATATATTTTAATAGTTAAACATAACCTATAATAATTTGCAAGTTATTTTCTTTTACATTGTATCTATATCTATATGTAGACAAATCTGAAGAATTTGTCTTGCAATATACTTTTGGTATAGACATGTCCCTATTTTGTGAATAGCCGAGAAACTGTGACTGAGCTAATTGGCAATGATATATGAATACTTGTAAAAGTTTAAATAAATTATAAAACATATTTTTAGTTTTTTTTAAATCATCACAATTTATTTCATTTTTGAACGCTCCCGATATGGTACAATGCCGTTTTTGGCTACAGTTATTACCAACTGAATATTGATTTTAAAACCCTAAAGTTTGTCTCACGTAATTAATTATTATGTTCTGTGCGTTTAACTAAAATAGACTGGTCGGGTAGTAAGGGTGTATCAGTAAACAAGTCGAGGGCGTCCACAAGTACTATTTTGTCATTAGGGGAATGTATTAATTTTTAATTATACACAACTTTACTTTTTTAATACCGTGATTTTTTTAGATAAAGGTATATTAATTTGTGTAAACAAACAGAAAACAAAAAAATAATTTTAAATTCCCTTGGCTCATTTATTACTAAACTATACTTACGTCCCATTACTGTATTAAATTATAATAATAATGAACAAACTGGTTAAAAATTTGAATAGTAGTTAGTTAACTGCTATCTAAATTAAAACATGAAGTATTATACCATAATATAGTTAGATGGTATCTTAGAAACTTAACAAGAATCAATTGTATTTATTGCACAGTGCATATACATTGTATTTATATTATATAAAAAAACTCTTTAATATCTATTAATTACTGTTCCGTTTTCCAAGCTAATAATCGAAACTAATTTATAATTTTTTCAATCCAATCAGACCTATGAAATTTAACATATCATATCGAACAATAATCGTACCTATACTTACAATGCTCGAGTTGAAAAATAAAAGTATGGGTGACCCTGTTTACTTTTTAAAAAAATCACATTCTATACGTTGTTAAACCACGGGGTAAGTAAATAAGTAAAAAAGCATCACAATAAATATTAATGGAATAATCAATAAGATAAATTATAATATTTAGTCCGACTTAAGAGGACTTGTCTTTAGCAGTTCTAATTTTTTGTAGTATAATACCATTTAGGCGACCATCAGTCGAAAAAAGTATTTCTCACCTCAAGTTTTTTCTTTACGTTGAGTACTAAAAGTTCTTTCTGTGAACTGCTGGACATAAACAAGTTTCATCCGGTAAACAATAGTTTTTAATTCAGTTCAACTGATAGGTTTTTCTACTTCCTGTGTATGGAAAAAATGTATGGTGTTACTCGTCTATCAGCTCTGCCATAGTGTCGTGAATTCACGAATAAACCGGAACGACTCGCCTTGTATAATATAAAATATTATTTATAATTTATCCCGTTTTGCAAATATTGAGCGGTGTAAACCGGGTTTTAGCGAACGGCTGCTGCTGGCAAAATCCGCCTACGTTCACCATTATGCGAGTGGTCTCGTCGAACTGGATTCGACGAGCGTTCGCGCGGCAAGTCGTGACACATAATAGACATGCTGTACATACGCATAAATCAGATTCAAGATGCATGTAAATAAAATAAATACATTTATTCTAAACATCATATTATATTATAATCGCTCCGGTCGGAATCCCGTTAATGGTTAAGTGCAGCATAGCCCCATAGAATAGGTACGCATATATAATATTTGCTAATTTGTTTATGCTAATATCAAATCGAGTTCAAATTATCTCACCACGTTAAATTTATTTCGAGTTTTTAACTGAATAATTTTACACCGTTATAATTTATATCATATTATATTAACCGGTTTAAAATGTTTAAAGACTTCGAAGGCGATGCGATAAAAAACATACCTGATCGAACGAGTCCGTCAATTGAAATATCGAAGCGAGAATTGATTATTTTGAGAACATTTTTCCGCGCTTACTATCGAAACACTTCTGCAGTAAATAAATATAAATTACTCTTTATTTTAATGCCAGTGCCAAAATAAATTTATCGCTATATGGCCTTGAATTTTAGATTCTGAGCGGAGCGATGAATGCATTGATTTTATAATGATGTGTGTTATTTTTTTTATTTTTTTTTGTATCTGTCATCACCTTTTAGGACAGTAAAAATGCTTCAATTTTCTTCAATAGTACCTTTTCTGATAGAAAAGTGAATCTAGTTGGAACTTTGGGGAGTCAAAAGTTATAATTTCCTAGTAGTTTTCAAAAGCGCCGTGAAAAACAAATGAAAAATTAAGGAAAAAACGGGAATTTTTACGCAAAACCGATTTTAGACAAAATCGATTGTTAGAAATTCATAAAAATTTTTCTTTTTAAATCTAAGGTTTTAAAATGTAATACAAGATTCCTCATAAGCTTGCCTAATTTTATCAATAAAAAAATGTTTATAAGAAAGTCAAAATACATTTTGATGAGCATTTTAAGTTTAAATTTTTACAATATTAGATATGTAGCGATTTTCTTATTTTGTTGCAATTCAAAAACGAATAACTGCAGATGCATGAAAATTGCACTGAATGTTTATATAAGTATTTTCTATACACCATCTAATTTTGAATATATTTTGAATCTTTTTGAGCTGTTTGCGGACATTTTCAGTTTTCATTTTTTTTAGTTTTTTTTTCAATAAATATCAATAAAGTTTTATCTGTTGTGCCAAAAAGTGTAAAAATTTAATACAAGGCTCCTGATATATTAATACAATATCAGTTGAAAAATATTAAAAATATATAGGCACAATTTTTTTTTATAGTGCATTAAAGTTCAATCAAAATCTCGAAAATTATAAATTATTGTAATTAAACAATTATAAAATGGTCAGTTTTTATAACAAAAGATTGCAAATTTAAAACAAAAATTCTAATAAATAGTACATACTGTAATCAAAAAATATAAAAAATATTTAAACACAGTTATTTTTTACAGATATTTTAAGTTCAAATTTGGACGAAATTACATAGGTATTAAAATCAATTTTAACGAGTAAAAGTATATATTATATTATTTTTCTAGCATCACTGATAATTTTAGGTTAATAATTAAATAATATGAATAAAATTAATTCAACTTAGCAGCTACCGTAAAATAACAATATCGATATAATTTAAAATATCCTAGACTGACATACCGTCTCCGCTCAGAATATGTTTTTCGTATACAATGATATTATATTATTGAATTCAAATTTAATACCATCCATTATACAGTGATCTACTTGTAATCTACTGTACAGCAGAACTACATCCACTTGACCCCCTTTTTTAATTCGAGTTAATTAAAACAAAAAAATGGTTCCGCTAAAGCTATGTTTTGACACTACTATATCACTGTATGTAAGCTTATTTGGACAGGAATACTAAGAATAAGATATTCAAGTGAAATTTCCCTCCAAATTATCAATATATTAGTAAAATTTAGGACTCCCGCATAAATCGTTATTTTCCAAAAACGCGGTCCCCTCTCCATTGAACACAACTATTCACTAGCTCCGACGCAAAAATGAGGTTTCTATATAGTTACTCAATGCCTATACTGAGAGATTCTTTTATCCAGGAACATTTACGTTATATGCGCCTCCTCCCAGGAAATGTATGGTGTAGGGTAGTAATTTCATGCAACAGACGAAAACGCGTTACCGTAACGAATTCAATTTACTAACGGCTGATATCAGAAACTACTTGACCGATTTCGGTAAAAGTTTTATCAATATAGATAATCCCAGTATTCTTTGAGACTCAATTGGGATTTTTAGTATTTTTTTTCTCACTCATAAGTTTCATTTAGGCTCAGAAAAATCAAATATTTTTTGTGTTTATATAATATATGCAATTGGTTACAAATTATACTACTTTTATAATAGTTATTTTATAAATATTTAATGTTTTATACTTTATTTCTATAATTATTCAACTAACTCTCATGTATATATGTTCAATTTCACTGATGTTAGGGCAGTTATAGATTTGATTTTAACATTAAATTTTAACAAATAAATCACATATCGAAATGTTGTTTTGTAACAACTTGAAATTATTTACAAAAATGTTGACAATTTTTGAAGTTATAATCGAATGTTAACCAACAAAAGAACAATAAGTTATAGGTACATACTGAAAAATTGTTTTGCATTAATTATAGATTTCAAAGAGCACGCCCTGTTGATCTTCAACGGTTTGTCATTGGAAATGACTTGGCCGAAAAGCACGTGGCACAAGACGTCAATGTCGTGGAATGGCAACGTGGTAAAAGCGTTCGGCGCAGCAGGAAATTTTGCCATTGCACAAATACCTTCCCTCGAATGTACAGCGTTGAAATTGCCCTACAAGGTATGCAACCTAATCTAACATAAAATAACCAAGTTACCCTTAATTATATATTTTGAAAACCAGAATCGATATTTTGAGTTAAAAATGTTCACTTTTCAGTCATTAATTTATTTATTTCTTTTCCGATAATGTGAATTTTTTCATAGTTGAAAATGTTTTGTGTTTTGTTGAATCTTGTATAAATGTTATAACTAAATTTAAATTAGTATTATCCAATGTTTTGGTTTTGCTATAAGTACAGATAACTGAAACCGAAAAAATCACGAAGTTTCTAGTCATTTTATGAGGGCTTTATAATAGAGGGAGTAAATGCAGTGTTAACATGAGTTATAACTAATTTATTTACAAAAAAAATTGGCCACGCGCATGAAAACATTGACGGGAATAAAATATCCTTTGTATCAACATTTAATTCGTCAGCTGAAGTGTATAATGTGCATATTATATTTCGAAAATAATGTTCACAAACTGAGATAAAAAAAAATATATTGTAAATGCTTAAAAATAAGTGAAACAAATTGTTCGAGTAAGAAATTCATACAATTTTTTTTTTTTAAATTTAAGATTTTAAAATATAATTCAAGTCTCTTTATAAGTTTGTCAACGTTATTGAAAAAAAAGTCTATAAGAAAGTCCAATTAAATTTTTATGATCGTTTATAGTTCAAATGTTTGCAAGATTGGATATTCAATCGATTTCTCATTTAGCGATTTTCTTATTTTAACGTAATTTAAAAACGAATAACTGTAGATACTTGAAATGTACACCGAATTTTATATTAGCATTTTCTATATACGATAAAATGTTCAAATTATTTTGATATGTTTTGAGCGGTTTACTAACATTTTCAGTTTCCAATTTTTTATTTTTTTTTTTGTATAAATTTCAATAAAATTTTATTTGTTGAGTCAGAAAGCATGAAAAAAGGGTCCTGAAATATTGTTACAATAGTAGTTAAAAAATATAAAAATACATAGGCTCCTAGAGTTTTTTTTTTTAATTACACTTTGTATACGGAATAAATAATCAGAAAACTTTTCCAAACACTTTCAAATTCACAGCATATGCCCTATATTTTAAGATGTGTTAAAACAAACGTCTTGAAAAAAAAATTAAATATTTAAATATGAGCATAATATTATATACTTATTTAACTATTTATTTTGTTCTTTGCAACTAATTTCCTGCAACTTATTGGCAACTGATTGCCTTATGCTACAATAATATAGCAACTATTATTATTATTCATTATGTATACCACTCGTCGATCACAACATTAATCATTTTAATGCGCGTTTTAGAACACTGACTATGCCCTGTTAGTGCTTTTGCCGAAAAACAAAGACATCTCGCTGAATGAAGTACTGAAAAAACTAAAGCCAGAAAACGGTATCGAAAAACTAACCAAAGCGATGACGATAAAGCCCAGTTTCGTGACTATGCCGTGTTTCCAAAGCAGTAACATTACTGACCTGAAAGCGGTTCTGCAACAGGTACTTATAACTTAAAATAGCCATATGTATGATATAGGTGGCAATATTTATATGATAACAATAAATGATAATAGCAAGTTTTGACGTTATGATGGGAAGAAATAATATTTATAGATGTATCATGTACATAATATTATTATAGTTGATGTGTAATCCAAACATTTCAATATCTAATATATTTCGTTTTTGCCCCATTAACCGCGAGCGCATGCAGTTTATATAATAATATGCTTTTTAAGATTGCTGCCATTGGAAGCGTTTTACTACGTTTTTATCACCATAGTTTCTTATTTATTTTATTGGGTTTTTATCATATTATATATAAACCAACATATTTATTATATATTTATTTAGGACGTTCCTATTTAAAAATTTGGTGATCAAAATGAGACGTTTATACATAATGATATGTTATGGGCAAAAGTAAAAATCGGGCAAATTTCAAAAAAACCTGGGCACAAGCTTTTTGTACAGCACGGTGGTTATCTATTTTTTTTTTTTTTTTGCTCACCGATTGTAATCCGTCTTGTTCATTGGAGTGTTTTGTTAAATAATATAATAACTACGATATTGTCATCAATTATTCATAATATCACCTTAACACTATTTTTTCTCTTTCCGTCGATCGTCTGCAGGGAACCCAAACGAATGCCGTGTTCACCGAATCGGCGGACCTGTCGAAACTGTCGCCGGACAAGCTGTATCTAGACGGCGTGGTCCAGCAGGCGAACCTCCGGGTGTGCGTCGACGGCACCTCCTCCTCATCGCTGACCAGTATGTCTTACCGCGACGCGTCGCTGACTAAACACGCGGACCTGAACGACCGCCGTCGTGACATCGTTAACGGTTTACCGAACGTTTCAGGTTCCGCATTCACGTCACAGAGGGTCATCAAGGAGTCGGTGGTCATGGACAGGCCGTTCGCGTACGCGCTATACAACGTGGCCAACGGGATCGTGTACGCAGCCGGCAAGCTGGAGCAACCGGTCTGGGAGGATACTGACGACGACAGCAATGGTTCCGACATCGAGATGATCAACATTTAGACAGCGCCGAAGCGATCATGTCCATTATAATAATTTATTGGAGTTCGGATCATATGTTGTAGCCCTTAAAAAAAAAAAAGAACATTATTATCTAAAGAGTACAAACTCCTAAAAAAATCACTATAATACACGTAATTATGCGCATGTATATTTATAATGTACCTGGACTGAATTTTTACCAAATTCCTTACGTTGCACCATGCGGAATGGAATATTTTGATTTTTGGAACTCTTTTACAAACATAAAAATGCACAATAATCCCGAATTGTATAAAAAAAAAAAAACACTGCGGTGACACGGCACAACGGTAAACGTGTACCTCTTGTGACATGTAATTTCTTATCCGTATCATAATATTAGTATATTACTATCGAAAAATCAAACATTACAAAATTGAATTAATTTTATCTGTTTCCGCGGATATTATATAAAAATTTGGCGTAAAAATATAATTGTTAACCTATAATTAATACCAAAAAAAAAATAAAAATAAAATGTCGTGTATATTAATACGGATTCTGAGTACATAATATAATATGAAACAAAATATGTACCAACAGCCGACCTAATTTCAAAATTTCGTATACTGGACCGATAGCAAAGTAAAAAAAAATTTAATAAGAATTCTACGACATCCGAACTCAATATAGTTATAAATTACAATATAATGATAATCGTTTATCCGTCGCTCATATAGTTTGGTGGACGGATATAATAATCGTATTAAGTTATGATCGACAGAGATTTGATGACAATAGTAATAATGTAATTTTATTATGACGGTCGGACATTTAAATAGTATTATATAATTCCTATATTTCGATGTCGACGTGACGTTTACATTGTATTTAATATTTATATTTATTATTAAATTATTAAAAATATTTAAATTATTTCTTTAAGTGTAATAATATATTCATTCTATTATTAATTTGATATTATAAATTATATGTATGAAAAATTTAATTTGTTATTATTTTATCCCTGCCAAAGAAACTATACATATTATATATAATATTAAAGTGTGTAACAGGAATACCTGAAAAATGATATACTCTTTATTCTAATCAATATTTTAATTTTTTTTTTTTAAAGTATAAAAAAAATTGTATTTTTCAATAATGAAAATAAACAATTTTAAATTTGATATAATTTTATTTTAAAAAACTCAAAATGGCCAATTTGTAAATCTGGTTTTTAGGAAAATTTTAATTGTATAAACATTAATTGAAGTCATAAGTTTATTTTTTACAAATTTTTGAAATCTCGTTAATTTTGTTATGTGAAGGTGATCCAGTCGTTTAAAACATTTTATTTTTAAATAACGTAAACTATTTTTTAAATATTTTATGAGAATTTTTAAACGATACCTTGTTAAAATATAAATATTTGTATATGACTCAAATACTCAATATAAGTGTTCACAATGTTCACATAATAATAAATTGTTAGCTGTACAATGACCCTAAATTGCCTAACTAACGCGCCGTCTTAAATTAAATTAATAATTTAAGTTAATTTTGTTGTATCTGATTAAAAAAACATTATTTCCAGTGGCAAGAAACTTTTTACCATACATTATATTATTTATTAATTTGACGATATTAAATAATCATTAATCATATAATTTTGTTATTGAGGAATATTGTCAGGTTTGTCAACCGTACAATAGTCTGTTTTTTTCTTCGACTTACGTGTTTAAATCAGACTAAATCATAAATCCCTGCAGGAGCAATGCAAAAACTGACTTGATTTATATTTTATTTATAAGTTATTAAATGGCTATATTGATTGTCCAGACCTCTGAATCGGTCTAATGTTCCAAACTTCCTCAACTCACACCCGATCAATGGACCTATTTTATTGAAAAACCCTTACTACAAATTATGCTACTAACTTACCACATTAAGCGTTATGAACCTTGTAAATATTTATAAAATTGATCTGTTCCGTTCAATTTACTTTACTCCATTAAAATAAATCATATTTATGTTAGGTCGTCTATAGTTTCACGTTTAAATTGATACATACCTATAATATTACTGATTTTTATTAGGAAATTAATTATCTCCACCATTGTTATGTACGTTTAAGGATGCTATGCTTACTCTGTCACACATATATGTAATTGCGACCAACCCGCTTAATACTTTAATTAATTAACTATTCAAATAATTAAAATTGAATTCATGTCTTATCAGGAAATATTAAAAAAAAAAAATCAATTAGATACAAACATATTATTTTTATACTATAGTAACTTCTTGTTATAATGTAAATAATATTAACTTTCGATTCAAATTAATAATTTATCAGTTGTCTGTTTTCTATGTTTATCATCTGTGCGTGGTCAACGCGAATTATTCTATACTTAATTGATTTTTTTCTATCTGTACACAAAAACTGAACCAGCTTAAATTATGATTTCAAATAATATGTTAACAATGTTTCAAGTCATTTCGACACTGTTATCGCTGCTACAGCCAATCGTCAGTGGCCCGACTCCGATAAATAGTAATGTCCTAAGACACATATTCATTTTGACATATTATAATATACCTAACGTTCACATTTTTTTCACTAAGTTCGGTATACCGCACAAAAAGTATTATGCAATATCTATGCATCGATTTATGATTTAGATACATACATTCGGTTATAATTTCAGGCGAAGAAAATCAGGATACGAAAAAAAATAATATCGACGGATTTCACAGTGCTCCGCCGTCTGGTGACGGAAATTTCAGGGACCCACTTGAGATCTTGGGTTCGTAATACGTATTTACTATTTTTACTCCAAATTTTACAAGACATCGTGAGCGTGTTTTCGTTTACGTAAAATTTCATAAAATACTTTATAAATTTAGATGGTGGCCCAGGATCAAAATTTAAGATTGGCCCGGTTAGGTTAAAATGAATTCATAGTCGAGTTAATTTTGGATCAAAGTACATAAATATATATTTTTTCCAATTGTTTTTACTTCGATATATTATGTAGATTAATATATAAGTATTGTGTTATAATATAATCAATATTACATATAAACACTTGTCTAAAAATGTAACTTCATAATGTCGAAATAAAAATTATAATAATGACTATAAGCCTTATGGGTTTATACAAAACAGGGTAGGGCACTGGTCCGGGTATAGTGCTCAGTTTTCGGAGAAGATATAATTATAAACGACTGGGCCACAGCGGTGGATATAATAATATGTATTTATGTACCCACACAGTTTGACAGGACTCTTTATTTTCTCCGAAATTAACTTTATCCTGCTCCTGTCAAATTTTAAAGGACCGGTTAGAAAACCGCACAGGTAGACTTGTCAAATATTATTCAGTCCGTCCTACCCGGATAACAACGTAACGCGTGGCTAGTGCCCGCGATTCCGAGTTTCAATAATACGATATTATTGTTGTCTCGCCGTTCAGTTTTTTTGATATTAATATGATCGTTTTTACAGGCGTGAAATTCCCAGAGTCAAAAATGATGCATTTGTGCAAGGCAAATGTCTACATGTACGCCGATTTCGTTTCGGACGTGACTTTTCCGACGGACGCCAGCAAGCTCTGTGGGTCCGTCTGCAGAAGCTACCAAGAATCGATGTACACGGAACAGGGAGTAACCGTCTCGTTGATAAACTCAAACTGTGATTATACCGGTGACACGATCATCGAGGAACGTTCGGCGAACGAAACGCACGCGGCCACGTGCCCGGACCTGAGCACAGCGTGTGTGTGCGCGTACAACGTTCGCTGCAACAGGAAAACGAAACTCATGAAGTACACGTTGACGCCGAACGAAAAAGGATACCTCAGGGTGTTGGCGGCAGACTGTGGGTCGTCCGGTTACGTCACTTGAATCCTACCCGGCTGCCACCCCCCCCCCCCCAATACCAAAAGTTACGCACTATGCCTACGGAACAATATTATATGCGTGACTTTTACAAAACTTCGCACGTCCTCTGCAGCGTGGAGGTTACACAGAAGAATATACTTAATGCCAAACAAATGTTTTCAGTAGATTGTGTGTTTACATATAGCCGGAAATTTTAAAATGACAAAAACACGTTTTAGTTGAGATTAACCTTTGGAGACATGAGTGGGTAATTATTTACCTCACTAGCTCAGTTATACACGGCGCTATAAATAATTGTTGTGAATTTTCTTTACTCCATTCAGTACTTATTGCTTTTTATAATTTTTTTTTATAATTTCTAGTATAATAAATAATAATAACACTTGGCAACTTGGTAATATTAATACAATTGTGTTAAAAGTATTATTATTTCAACGGAAAAAAATTAACCAACGCACGTAGCTATGTGGTCTGCAACAGGTGGCTTGTACCTATGTTTGTAAATATATATTTCTTAATATTCTTATATTATAATGATAACAAATAATGGCTAAACTTAACCAACCCCCTTGATTTTCAAAGCGATGATGTAATTTTTTTTTACCGAAAACTATTATTTTAGAAGTTATAGCCGTTTTAAGTTTGCGGTTATATACCAAACAGTACGTATAGCGTACAACAGCCAACAACGCGCGCTATCCAAGTTGGTTTTACACAACAAATCGAGGGATATTTTCGATTTTTTTGTCAGAGAGCAGCGCAGCGAGTGGCAATGCGGACATCACTTTATTCGCAACAGTTCAGTCGATGAAAAATTTATCATAATGAGTATTTGAGTTATAATATAAGCTGAAAACTTCGATTAGCTATAACTTCAAAATTAAGTTAGAGCGCCAAATTCTCATCTCACCAACATATTTTTCATCCAAAAATGACTGTGTGCCGCAACGACTGCGCCGCGCTTGGCAGTCAAGTAGCGTTGCGTGCAAGCACATAAACATAAAATCGAAAACTTTGAAAGACTATAAATTCCAAAATAAATTTAAATTAAAAAAATGTACACCTTAGTCCAAATGCCTAATATTTGTTGACATTGGTCATATTATATTTTTATTTTTATTTATTTTTTTTTATTAAAAAATATTATATTATATATTATATTATTAAACTAGTCGATCTTACACTCTTATTTCGAAGGCGCGCCAATAGAAGCTTCACATCAAAATAAAACATCCTAGATACTTATTCCATAAAATAAATTAGTCTTTGAAAAATCAGATATTGAAGGCGGCGTTTATTTTAGACAGATATTAAGATTGGACAGATTCTTTTACAATTAACATTATTTAAATATATCTGAAATCTATTTTTTTAATATATCTTAAATTACGTTAAGCCCGTCGGAGACGGAGCATTTTTTAGTACAAAAACATGTCTCATAGGAAAAACTCTCATACCATGTAGAATAGTAGGATTTTGTTAATTTTTTTTTATTTGAAAGAAAAGAACATTTTGCAAGTCGGATCAAGGCCAGATTTTCAAAATAATAATTATAGAAACTAAAATATGCATTTGAATAATGCACAATATTTGTTATTTTCAAACGTATTTTTTACCACTATTTAAAGTAAAATGAAAATTCAGTTTTTGATCCGAACTAAAAAATGTTCTCCTTTTAAATAAAAAAAAATAACTTAATCTGACTACTCTACATAGCGTGAGAGTTTTTCCTGTTATAAGTCATTTTCGTTGATATAATACCGTATCAAACCCCATAAATAGGTATCAAGATAAATAATAGTGAAAAAGTATTATAATTAAGGTAGTAACTGAAATATAAAAAAAATCTTCATATATAATTTTGGAAAATTGGAAAAGCCGGCACCGACACCCTTAACAATAACGCGGAATATAATATATATTCAGTCGACTCTCGATAATTCGAAGTTGACGGGACTGTTGAAAAACTTCGAATTACCAAGAGTTCGAATTGTTGAGTAATTCGAAATAACGAGGGCAAAAAAAAAATTCTAATTACAAAGTTAAGGAAAAATTTTGTTTTTTTATTATTGTACATATTAATTATTTCAGTAAATTAGGTGGTATATATAAGTTATTTATTGTTTTTAAATTTTAAATTAAAATCTATAATAATTATACTATGTGAATTAAATTATTATTATAAGAGATTATTACTTTTTGAAGAATTCTGTAATGGTTTTCGGCTTCATCGAATTTAGTTTCATTTTTTCAATTGTATTTTCCATAGTAAATAAAGCATCAAAAACCTCAACAGTGATTTCTGACTGGAGCGAAGAGTTTCATAATTTTTCCAAGGATGAACTGACTATTCTTTTAAAGTCACGAGAGGTAGAGTATTTGTGTCGTCTTCGTTGTCATCAACGCTTAATGTATTTTCCAAAATTTCGGCGTCAGAGAGGATAGCATACAGCAACATCTTCATCAACATTTAATAAGCTAAATTTATACTCGATTGTATAGTAAATTATTAATAATACGGATAAAATACATTTGGTGAATATACTTCAAATTGCCGATCGTTGAACGAATAATACTTCGAATTGTCACGTGTTAGTGGTCAGTTTTCTCAAAATTTAATTTCGAATTACCGAGTGTACTTAAATGCGTTGTTTTTGTTCGAATTATCGTATGATTTTCGAAGGACCGAGTATTTTCGAATTACCGAAGATTTCAAATTATTGAAGGTTTGAATTATCGAGAGTTGACTGTATTATGTATGTATTATCAATTTATTTTCTCATAACAAATTCAAACATACAATGATAAATAATTGTAATCTAGATTCTTTTTATTCATAATTGCCATTGGGACTATAATTACCACCGTGGTAATTAGCAATATTTTTGATGTCTTCATCAAATAATAATTACTGAACCTTGTTTACTAACTAATAAAATACATCGCAGATTATATTAACAATTAATTAACATGAGATAATATATTTTCAATTTCAGTAGTAATATCAAATGTTTCGGTTGTACTGTATATATTAATTATTCTTAATTACTATAAAATATAAATCAACAATTATACCTAAATAAAACAATAGTTTAATTAATATTTATTATTCTATCAAATCCCTTAAACAAAATAAATAAACAAAATTTTTGTATAATACATACAAATACACATTTACATTTACATCCCAACCAATAATATAGAAATGTATACACTAAAACTAAAATAACAAATAATTAATTTACAAAAATGATTATAATATAGTTGATACATATAATATTCTGTGAAATATAATAACACACTAACATAAATTTAAAGACCCAAAGTATAAATCCATCAAATGTTATGTAAATGTATATAATAGCTGATTAAACTTTTGAAGTTTTAAGTAAAATTTACAAAATTTAATTTGGGTCAACAATTAGGTACAAGTGGAATAAATAAGAATTTAGAAAAAAATACACACAAATACTGTAGACAAATTAAAAATAAATAAAGCTATAGAAAATCCAAATTTCCTGATATTTTAATTAATAGAATAAAAATTGTAGTAATAAATGTATCATATTTCATTATTTATATTACTATAATTTACTGTTAATTTGAATTAAAATACAAATAAATAAATTATATGTATATTTATTATTGAGATGGATTATAAATAGTAGTAGGCGTTTGATTTGTCTGGAATATTGGATCTGGAGATAATATATTTTCCGATGGTTTACTGTTGCTCATTACATTTACATACATATCCTTTACACCTGAAACAATGAAAGATTACATTATAAGTTAATTAAATGATTAATTTCATTTATTTGTTCATAATAATGAAATAATAAAACATATTTTCCTAAGCAGGCTGAAGCCCATCTTTTAATTTATAAGTACCTCGCTTTTTTTGAATTTTAAATTGGTTATGATTTTGATTAGCGGGCGAACTATTAGCCACCGGATTGAATTGTAATTCTGAATCCAAAGGAGGGGCAGCTTGTTGAACAGGTTCTTCGGCACCAAAATTTTCCCCAATAGACTAAACAAAAAATGTAATATTCTTATAGTGTCCAGATAAAATAATTAAACATTTTTGATGTTATATACGTCTATATTATTTGAAGGCTTCCAAAATTTAGTTAACCCTCCGAGCCAGGAATTCTTTTCTTTTTGCTGGCGTTTATCATCTGCATAATTTTTTTTTTGCGATTTTTTTTCAACTGTACCAGACACCTGTCAGCAAACAAATTTAAATGTTTATATGATCAATAGTTTTATATGAATCTCACCAATTAACATACTTTAGGTTCCAGTTCAGCCATTTGACGATCGAAAAATCCAAATTTTGGTTCTGTTGATATCGTCTTTTCTGGTTCAGCCATTAAAGTGAGATCTGGAGCAATGGTCGATATTTCCGAAGTCATTTCATTTGGATTATTATGACTAGCTATTTCTCCAGTAGTCATAATCATAGATGTAGGATCATAGTATTGTGAATATTCTATAAAAATACATGTTTTAATTATTGTAATTACATAAAATACATATATCTATAATACTATGTCCCATAAAAATTTACTCATGTATAGTACAGATTCTATTACCATATCACTTTAAATTATTCTAAAATCACAATAAATACAATACATTTTAGTATAAAAAGTAAGTGAACAAATTTAACTGTTCAATTATCTTCTTAACTAAAAATAATAAATTATTATAACATGTTTTTCTCAGTAACATACAGTATTTCACCCATTAATAATCAATATACAGTATAAAATATGTCACTTTAGTTTTAAAACATAGTAAAATACTAACATTAATTTACGATATTAAACTTTGAACTTTACGAACTTCAACTGTTAAATTTGACATCTTGACCAATATCAATATTTTTTTTTAATTGATCCATACTAATATAATTTCCAATTTCTAGGCTAAGTATTTAAATAATGTATAGACAGTTTTTTTACAGATAAAATTAATTATAATCATACAACTAATACAAGTTGGTAAAACAACTAATTAATGTGTAAAATACTACAACATATTAGTCTCTGAATATTCATTGAACCAGATAAAGCGATAAGGCAACAATGAAATGTATCTGTATTTAGTTTGATATTCATAGTAGCAATTAATTAAAAAATTATTATGATTTGTATAAGGTAATTAAAAATAAATAATTTAAATAACTTTTTTCTTTTTAAAAGACACTCTTTGTACTTACTATAAACATAATATAATATACAGTAGTCTCAATAACTTGAATCATAAAGGATATAAAAATAAGTCTGATTTTTGAGTTATATACCTTAATTATAACTTTTAAACATTTCAGAGGGCAAGAAAATACTAAGGATTTTGAGTTATCGTGACTTGACAGTATATTCAATTATTAAATACTTTAATTTAATATGATTGTAAAATTAAAATTTGTTTTTTTAAATTAACAAAATTAAAATTCTTTATACAAAATTGCTTGAATCATTACTACTGTAATAGTTTTGTCATTTAAGATTGATATTTATTTATAAATTGTTTATGATTGACAAAGTTAATTAATTATTTTATAAACAATCTATGTAGATATTGAAACAAGTAAGTATATATCCTACTGTTTATATGTAGGTACTGTTTAAATCCTAAGCAAAGATGGGAAAGTATTCTTTAAATATTTTATGACTTCCTTTCAACTCTTTTGTTGGTTATGAAATAGCGTTAAGTTTCATAGAACATCAACAAGCTAAATTTCTAAATTATTTCGCAAAACATAAAAAAACCATTGGATCTATAAAAAAAAAAGTTTATGAAAATTCAAAAAAAGCTGTATAGCTAAGCTCAAAATTGTTTTTTTAGAATACAATTTATAATAATAAACCACTTTCCTGTGTCGAGGTGTACGAAGAAAGACGAGTTCGCAAAATTTGGTCCCTGTACACTGTCCGGATTTTCTTTACATTCATTCAACCCAAACTAAATACTAACCATAGAATATCATATAATTTTTCCTCTAACCAACTAAATATTAACTTACTGCAGAATTTTCTACAGTGTGTATAAACTTAATTTTACAAGGAACAAAAGTATTTTTGGTTGTCACTGCATGTTGTGCGCAACTAATAAATAGCTCATTTTTTATTCAAGAACTCATTATTTTTAAATTGAAAATTGAAAAATCGGTTTTGAAAGACGAAAATAGATATTCAAAAAGTTATAAGCTAGTTCAAAACACCATAAGTATTTTTTTTAAGTTACTAACCAATTTTATATTTTAATAACAATAATTTGTGAATTAATTACAGCAAACATTTTTGTTTGAATAGGGAACGGTCCAATTGCTTGTTTTGAATAACTTGCCAAGTCACTAATGTCCATTTGCATAATCAATGTATGTATAGTTTAACATATTCTATGTGACACATAAATTGATTATGCATAAAGACATAAGTGACAACTGACAAGGTTAGTTATAGTATGCACACATATTTTAGAATGGAAAGCAACAATTTAATAAGACATAAAATAATATATACATGTAGTTTAAACAAACCACCGATTAACTCTTAATTAAACCATTTATTTTCTAATTTGACAAATGCCCTATCGGCTATCATTAATCTAATTGTTTCTATATATTGTCTATAAACCATAATATTTTCTACACATTTATAAAATGTTTACTGTTAAAAACATGAATGTTTAATATATTTAGACTTTTTTTTAATAAAACAAATATAAGCATTATTGTTATAAGTTTAAAATTGTAAATAAGAAAATATAGTAAATTTTATAAAAAAAAAAAAATGTATATATATTTTTTTGTTATAATTGTACTATGTTAAGAAATAGAATTTAAAGAATACAACTATAAGAACATTATATAGTAAAATATTCAATAAAAAAAAATTACAACTAATTTAGTTTATAGTTTAAAATGTAAAATATATTAGTTACAAATTTAAAATTTACCATTTTGAGGTGGCGGTGGAAGTTCAGTTGATTGTGAAACGACATTTGGCTGCCAATAAGGGTTCGCTGGAGGAGAAAGTGGCTGTTGAACCATTTGTAAGGGTGCTTGAATAGGGGGTACTTGAAAAGTTGGAGCTTGAATAGTCGGTGCTTGAATAGGTGGTGCTTGAATAGGCGGTGCTTGAATAGGCGGTGCTTGAGTAAGAGAGGCTTGATAATTAATAGAATAATCTATACTTGAATCTGGAACCTATATATTCATATTAAGATTATTTCTTAAAATTCAAATTATTTTAAATCTTACAGTTTGCTGTTCATTAGGCACAACATTCTGTTCAATTTGATGTGTTTGATAATTATCTATTTGTTGTATTGGTGATATGTGTTCTACAGAGTTATAATTCTAAAAAGTTTATAAAAATATATTTAATTCAGAATGACATTTAAAACATATTAATAAACTATTTTATTATTTTTTACTTACATTTTGAGTACTCATTAAAATACGTTTCAATTCTTCTAACCAATCCAATGCATCAATACATCCAGATAAATTATTATTTGACACTTGTGTGTAATGCAAATCTGTACTTAATTCCACAACATTGGCAACAAATCCCAAATTCACCAGTTCAGGTGATGATATCAACTGTGTTGCGATAGCTTCCAAATGATGTAAAGCATTTTCACACTCTCCATACTCAGCCAAGCGAATGGCCAGCAAATATTTATAAGGCTAAGAGTAATTCAAACTATAAGCTTTCTGTATAAATACAACAGTAATTATGCAAATATTTTATAATACTTCAAATTACCAAAAGACTAGAAATATGAAAATGGCTCAGATTTAATCGCATAGAAAACTCATAAGCACTGGTTAATAATATGGCACGGTTTGTAACCATAGTATTAAATACTTGATCAGACGATGTACCCAAAAGAGTAAACTTAGAAGATAATCCAATTGATTCTAATGGTATCTGTATAGCCAAATAACAAAAATGAGCACCAAACACATCACCTTTAGCATCTAAAAAGTAACATTGAAGCAAATTTAAATAATGTTATTTTTTAGAAAGTTAAATGCACAAACTTAAAGTGTCCCCAAGTTGAATGGTGGCATTACGAGCATTATTTACATTGACTTGTTGATTACTCAAAATCATCGCTAAATGTTCTCTCCAATCTCCCCAGCTGTTATCTGTACAACACTTTTATAAAAATAAAAATTACTGTATTAATAATATGTTATATATTGTGTATTTTTCACATATTTTTTTTTTTATAAATATTTTAACAATATGAAGTATATTCTAAATGTAAACACTTTTAAATGTGCCATATAATCACTTTTATTGTTATGTCTGTTTTAGTACTTTGAATAATTTTACATTTGATATTAAGGAGATCAAGTAACAATATTTGATATATTTTTCTTTCATGTGTGCTGCATAGTAAATACCGTGACAAAAAAGATTAAGTATAATCACATAAAATGTATAATCGTTCAGTCGGAGCATCTCACTCCTCCATGCCCGGCCTTATCTAATTCTCCACTTATGATTTGTTGATGTTGTTACTTTTAATGATATAAATGATAAAATGACAACCAATAAGAAGCAGAGAAAAATATTTTTTAAACAGCATATGCGGATAAATAGTTGTGATCATACATATCTATAAATCTATCAGTCATGGTAAATCTACTCACATTGCATACATCCAATCAATAAAGTCAATGTTAGTGCTGCAGGAATAAATATAAAAAAATAGATATGAATTTAGCAAGAAGTGTACACTTTCTTGAATTTCAGTCACACAATCAAATTTTATTTATTTAAAAAAATTTGAAAATGTAATTTATTATTTAAAAGATAACTAAAATTAAAATGGAACTAATTGCTTTAATCAATCTTATATACATTTTTTTTGCTGATTCAAATTTATTTTATGATATTTATTGCTTTGCGACATTGATCATGCTGACTCAAAATGGGTTGTTTTAACTATGATTCACATGAAAGACAGAAATAACAAATGTCGGTACCCAATCTCCTCAAATAAATAAGTTAAATCATTTTTATCTGAATGTATTTAAGAATCTACGCTGTCTACAGACTAGCACTAACAAGTCAAAGTAGGTACTTACTAATCTAAATTAATGTCCGTTTTCAATATTATTTAATTTATTTGATAGTAGAAAAAAAATTCCTAAGATTCTTTTATTTATCTCATTTACCAACGGACAACTATGAACAAGAATAGTACAATATACTGATATCTGATGCAGCCGTTCTCAACCTTTTAGAGGCCCTATAATGTCACCCAGATTTTTGGCGACCCTTTTATTATTATAGCATTAAAAAGTGTATGTATTGGCAACCACCAGTTAGAGAATCTCTTATCTAATACACAAAAATGAATTAATACATTTTAATCAATGTATTTTAAAGAAAATGATCACCATTTAAATTTCATATTACATGGCAAAACTTAATATATGTAAACCGTTAGATTTTTTTTTATTTAAAATAAATACAATTTATATGTTTCAATATAATATGAAATACATCTTTTTTTCTACATTCTCACTAGTTTAAAATTACTCACAGTTGTGCATGATGGTATAATTCCACTACTAAGTTGGAAAAATGTTTGTAAAGTGTCATTTTGTGGAATTGTTTGAAAATATTTAGATCTGACATAATTCAATGTCTTTGAGTCCATATATAATGCTAATATAAATGCAAATCCCCAGTCTTGATGTAATATAGCAAATTCTATAAAAATTATAATATACAATAATAAAAATATATAATAATAAACAATAATATAAATAAACTATTTGACATGTGTTCTAAGTAGAGATTACAATCCCGGGATCTCGAATCCCGGGATCCCGAGATCCCGGCCACTTTTAGGTACCGAGAATACCGGGACCAGTATAAATAAATCCCGGGATCCCCGGGACTTGTGTAACAGCACTCTATAATTCAATTCCCTGATTATGAATGCCAATTAACGTGTTTTTAAGATTAGATTATTATGTATACAATTACATATTTGAAAGATATATTTTTAATCCCTAAAAATGATTTTATTAGAAAACAAATAATAAAATTAATTGAAAGGATTCATTATAATGAACACCTAATGACACCTAATGAAGAAGAACAACATTGTTTTGAACAAACAGAAAGTGAATCTATTACACTCACTCAATTGACATTGAAATAAAAGTTGGAGCTTGAAATAGGAAAAAGTAAAAGAACAATTGATCATATAACACAAAAAGAAACTGATTTGATAAAAATAATCAAAAAAGAGATGAATTTATTTGAAAATGGAGGAACTCGCAGACATCACTTAAAGCTAGCATTTAAGTACTTAATGTCTATTCCTCCTACAAGTATCGAGTCCGAACGTGCATTCTCAGCAGCAGCCTATATTGGAAACAAGCTAAGAAGCAGATTGGGAGACGGAACATTAGATGCTCTACTATTCCTGCGTTCATATTTTCAAAATAATTAGAACCAATGTATATTTATAAACTTATTTAACTAATATAAACTTTATTAACTAATATCTATTCTTATGTATAATAATACAAATATTTAAATAAAACAAAATTGTGCATAATTCTTTTAAATATTTTCTTATTAAATTTCGGGATTATCCCGGGATCCCGGGATTAATAGCTAAATATCCCGTGATCCCGGGATCATAAAATTGGGCCGGGATTGTAATTTCTAGTTCTAAGACAATAAAACAATTTGAAATTTGAAAATTTGAAATATAAAATAATATACAGTAAATAAAGTGGAGAGAAGATTAGAATAAATGTACTATTTTTCAATACATTTAATTGAATTTATTTTGTTTAAATAAAAAAACTATTGAAATAAAAATGTAGTTATGTGAAGATTTATTTATTCTAAAAATTTAGAATATTTTATATTAATTGACATACAATCTTAATTGTTTTAACACTCATACGTACCTAATTTTTTTTTCTGATTCTTGAATTTTGTAATAAGTGTTAAACATTTTCATTTAAAACTTGATAATTTTATAAGACTTAGATAAATTGAAATAGGTATGAAAATAAAATGCCCCAGCTCATGTTAATTAATCTCTTTTTATAAATAAATAAATTATTTTTGATATATTATGTAATATGTACCCATTATTCTGTTTTTAAGTTTAATTTAATAAGAATAAATGTAATTATGTTTATTTATTTCTTATAACTCATTATTATTACTCAATTAATAAAATATGCACGTACCTAAAGCTTCAGACTTATTGCCCTGTAAAAGCAATTCTCTGAAATTATTTAATGGTTTGACTGACATTCCCTTGGAATCTTTTAAGCTCATATTGTCAAATAATATACAGTCAACTGGGAATTTAGCCACATTCTCCATTAAAAGTTCTGATATATCAGTTCCATCAACAATCTTTTAACAAAATATATTATGTACATACTAATACTTTTGATTATTTAAACTATACTTTTACTTACTCCATTACGCTTAGTTATCATACAAATTAATTCATACAACAGCCGCTCTGAATTATTTGATGCCTCCTCCGCTAGTTTACTCAAATACTGAGCTACAGCATTTTTATGTGTCTTACCTCTATTAAATAGTTATAGAAATTAGTAATTTATTAAATGATACATTTTATTAGCGGTTGAAAAAAATTTAATGATCTAAAATTGTTATATACTAACAATACAAAAGGAGTGGGAAATCTGAAAAGTTCTGCTGTATCAACGTCATCCAATTCTGGCATTGCTTTAAAAACATCTATAGTTGCATTTGAGGAGTCTAACACATATAATTTTCCAAAACCCATATTCATTTTTGCTGAAAAAACATTAAATTCTAATAACTGGTGGACATCTCTTGTACTTGTCATGTGCATGAAAGGTAAAAAAGTCATTACCCTTTGTGGACACAAGTAACGGTTAAGTATTTTAATAAAATATTATTCATATAAGTTAAACTAAAATTAAATTTAGGATTCAATGTATAGTAAAAAGTTTAGTTTGTTTTAAATTACCATTTACATGATACTTTTGATATCTCGGAGGAGTAGTTCGGTGATTTTCTTTTTCAAGTCTAGCCATATGATTTAAAGATCCTCTAAACATACAAAACATTATTTAGTATTATAATATTATATATATAGTTAAATAATATTTTATCAAAAACTTACACGTCATGTGAAGTAGTTGATACTGGTGTACTACATTCTGAACCATTTTTAGTCCTTGATATTAACTTCTGCATTTCAACTTTGGCTTTATAATTTGTGTACCATTCAGTATATGCTTTAGGGTTATTTTCTCTGAATTTTAAGAGGAAACTTCTCCCTAAAATAACAATATGCATATACAATGAATGTTTATATATTATATAAAACAATATAATAGTTTTAGTGTAACAAACTTTCTAATGGGTCAAGCATTTCAATATGAGCTGAATAATCTTGAAATGGTACAGGTGAATATCTTCTATGATAATCTGAATCTGTTCTACTTGAAGGTCTGTTACGATAATTTACATCTTCTCTTCTGTAATACTGGCCACTAAAAAGATAATATAAATATTAATAAATATATAAAAATATTATCCAAAGTTATTAAAGAATACCTCATTTCATCTTGGTATCTTCTATCACGATAACTTCTGGGATGTCTTCTATATCGATCAGATTCTGGACTCCTGGAAATAATATATTAAAATATGAACTATTTTATAAAGAGTAAGTTCTAAGGTCATAGCCATAATTTTATGACAATCATTAAATGTAACATAATTCTTTCAAGACCAAAGTATTATTGGCATTTTTTAAAATATAAAACAAATAAGGAAAAGAAACAAACGTTTATACATACAACCCAAGTTAGATTTTAAATTTATGGTTTTTTTTGCTAGCCTTAAGTAATTTTTGGAAAAAAAATATACATAACTGTATAAACGGAACTATATAGTCATAGCTCAGAATAAAAAGTGAATAAAACAGAGCATAGTTTTAAAATTATTATTAATGATATCATAATCAGTTTTCAATAAAAAACCACTTCAAAATTAAATTAATATTAATGTGTAACGAAATCAAACAATCACTCATTGCATAATATAAACATTAAACATCGATACCAAAACGATTAATTTACATAAATAAGCAATTTGGTGCAGAAAAAATCTCCATCTACCAATACAAAGACTAAAATACTAAAGTAACAGTTTAAGACAATCATACTTATTATTTAATGTATAAAAATATAGAATATTGAAAGTTAATAAATGTGTGTAACATGTATACAGTACATGTATTATCAAGTAATTATATTCAAAAAAGTGTATTGAGAAAATATTTTATTACATGATGAAATGTATTTATTACCATAAGTTAAGTTCTAAAATAAATCATCTTCAAACAGAGCTTAATACATAAAACTGTAAATTTTTGAAAACAAGTTTAACTTAAATGATGAATATATAATTTAATATAATTTCTGATTAATTTAATTTAATTAACATTTTTACCTATATCGCCTTCGCCTTTCATATTCATCATATTCACTTTGGTATTCTGTGTCCGAGTGGTCGTAACTGTGCAAAGCAGGACAAAAACATGCCACAGTTAGGTATGTAAGTATTAAAATATTTAAAAGGTAGGGTGAAATTTATTAGTTGCAAATTAAAAAATATTCATGAACAAACAAAATTCACTTAATATTTATAATTAAAATCAAAAACGTAAAATACTTTTCATTAGGAATTCTTTGTCTGTATCGCTTGGGTGGATGATTTCGAGAGCGGTGGGATCGATATTCAGGTTCTACTTCAGGACTTAATGAAGCATTTTCTTCCTCCTCTTCATAAAAATAATCTTCTTCACTTCTATTAATATAAAATACACAATGTTAACTATTCATATAGCAACATTTTTTTTTTTTAAATAATAATAAATGAACAAAGCTGTTTTTAAATTATTTGTATTATTATGTTAAAGGAGAAGATAATAACAACATTTCTACTTACTCTCTAGGAAGTCGATAGTGTCTTCGATCTCGATTATGATAATGCTCCACATTTTTATTGTATTTTTTTTGCTGTGGTCCTCTTCGGATAATCTTAAGACCTTCTTCTGACACTGGATTAGTTAATGGAACTGATGAATCTGAATCAATTGAATGTCGTCTCTGCCTTTCATCATTTTTTTGGTTAATTTTTGGCACTCTGTTCAACTTTTGAACAGAATCTTCTCCAATATTACCTTCAACCATTCTACAAAATCCAGGTGGAGGTGGTGAATGCTTTTTCTCTACTCGCTTTTCATTGCTTTCTGATTGAGTAGAAGTTGTCAATTTTAGACTATTATCTTGTTGGGAATCTACTATAGGTTTTATTTGGTTTTGAGCGGTTGATCTTAAGTATGGGCTTGATTCATTCATATAACCATCTGGTCCAGTTCGTTCATCACGATCATTTTTCGGGCAACTTTTCTTTATAACTGTAGTAGGTTCTTTTATTTCAGCTTTTGATTCATTTCTAGTTGATATAAAACTATCAATATCAGAAATATTTCTGGCTGAATCATTCAATTTTTGACTATCATTAGCTTGGTTAACAAAATCTTCAACGTCCCTGTGTATAACTTGTCGAGAATGCCCTTCAAACTGATTTTGATATTGTTCTAATGACGGAAGCCTTTTTAAAGTAATTGAATTGTTATCAATACTTTGAAAATTTGAGTTATTATCTATTGGTCTAGCTCCAATTTGGGAACCTGCGACATGTCGTTTAACAGGAATATCATCATCACTTAATTGGCCAAGTACTGTTCGGACATCAAATGGTTGTGGTCCACATGGTTCAGGATTAGAATAATCTTCAAATGATTTTGTTTGCCCAGTAACTAATCGACGAAGTCCAACTGGTGGTCTATCTAAAATAAATCAAATAAAAACATTTAACATAAATCAAATTAAAATAATGAAAATTATTTTTTCAATCATATAATATAATTCAATTTGCAGCTTTGGAGGCTACCCTCACACAAACGCAGTTTTTAAATAATTACTTTTCAATTTCCAGAACACATTCGCATCCTAATAGATAACAAACTCAGAACAAAAGCACTATATCAACGCCTTCCATCACATAAACGCAACTTTAATAATCTGAATCTTAAAAAAAATTCTAGCTAAACATAACAACTGACTTCAAGTCAACTAATTTTTTACCAAATAAAAGCCTTTGGGACGACATTAAAAAGTCCCTAAAACACGCAGTACCAAACTCCCCGTTTATTAAATCAGACGGAAGTTCTGTCTCCTCAGATGCTAGTTAAGCTGTACTACTAAAAAGTCACTCAGCTGAAACCTTCGATCCTCGCACTGAGATACAAACTCCTCTAAATACCGAGTTAGTTAAGCAATACTTAGATACTCCTTTCCTCTCTGTCTACCCACTAAATCTTTTACTCCAAATGGTGTTAAATTTTCTATACAGAAATACAGCCTTAAGAAATCCCCGGGCTATGGTTTAATCACTGGGGATTATAGGATGTATGTTTGTATTATTATTGTATAAAAATATGTATACACGTTGAAAATTTATACGTTTATAGCTGATTTTCTGTTAACTGTCTACTCGGTAAACAGCCAATGATAGTTAATTAAGTTTCCACTGTACTTGTAAAACTCTGGTAAACAACATATTATATGACAGCCGTTTGAATTAGCTACCACCAAATCCAATTTTGAAACTTTAATTTTGAAATTGTTTGCATTGTTTAGCTCAGAATTAAACCTATTTAGGTCAATGTTTTTTTTTTTATTAATTCTTTTGATATTTTTAGTAAATATTCTTGACAAATATATTTTTTACATCTTACAAGTGTTTTATAACTTTTGACCACCAAATGTTGTAGAATAATTTAAATAATTTAAAAAATTGTTTATTCTTTAGGTAGAAAAAGAATTCAGATAATTGAAAAATGTAGATTTTTAAGTGCATTTTTAATGTTTTTTAATACATTTCTAGTTAAATTCCACAGTCCTAGTTAAAGGTAACAATAATTCAAGTTTCCAACCTCACAAATTGAAATTGAATATGTTTAAGATGCAGTGTCGGCCTGGCCATGGCTGCTGGGCAACTAACGCAGCCGGACTCCTTACTATATTTTTTTAGGGTCTCATAAATGTTTTATTTGCTTGGCGTGTTTCTTGTCTGAATAGGGAGTAAGGACTTCGTAAAAACTTATTGTATCAAAATATTTAACTGCACATAATTTTTAGGCGCAATTTTTTTTTACAGGGCCCAAGGCTGTTCATTATAAAGCCCCTTAACAAAATTGATCCATGGGCCTTTTGTGTGCCAAGCCAACAATGTAAAGATGTATCATATAAATATGAACTTATACTAATGTTAAATATAATATTAATTAAAAACATACCATCATCATTTTCTGCAGAATTCATGTTTGTAATTTCAGTGTCTTTATGTATTACATTGTTGTCATGTACTACCTAAAAAATTATATAAAATATGTTTTACTACTTCAATTATGTGTAAAATAATTGATTATAATTGATTTCATACAACAGTAACATGCTGTGGCATAATGTTTTAAAAAGCAATTTGATCCATATAACAATTTATGAATTAGGTATAAGTTAAGTGGTCAAGTACTAATATAATACCAAATCAATACAATTAAATTATTAAAACATAATAACCAGCAAAATAAGATGTTTTTAATAAAAATTTTATGAATAATAAAAAAGATTCAAGCTTTTTAAAATATAGGTTAAAATTGTGCGAGTCAATGAGGATTACGCAATTATTGGAAACCAAATCCAATGCCAAAAAAGTACATTTGTGAAACAAAAAAATTGTTTATTAATTATTTTTAAGAAATATGAATTTGCCACATCAATAATGTTGTACTATCACAATCTTAAAATGATTTAGTTAATTTATTGTTAAACTGGAGTCAAGAATCATAGTTAGGGTGTGGCGATTGCACAGGTTATGATGGACCGAGTGATGCCATATATATAACTTGAGGAAAAAGCACTTAGTATATGCTCTGAAATAAATAATATATAAAATAAGCCAATCCATAAGATATATAATGAATGCAATATACCAGAAATCTTAATAATAATTGATTTCTTTTTTTGTAGTTGATGCTATAAAATGTACTGTTTTAAAAACTACAAAAATAGTATATGATTAATTGCATTTACCTATACTTTATTAATTTGTAAATATTTTTTAAAAACGTTAAGGTAGAATAATAAATTATAATTTGCTCACCTCATTACTTATTTGTAAGTTATGCATTGCAAGTTGAAGTGATTCATTCTGGAATGATTCTGGTGGAAGAATTTCACTATTTTCAACATCCGCCCAGAAATTGTCTTCAGTTTCATTAATATCGCCACTTTTCATATTATCAGCATGCTGATTAACAAATGTATGTTGGACATTAGTTATTTGTTCAAATTGACTTTCAGGTTTTTCAAACCCATTATTAACAACAGGAAAGGTATGTTGTTCATTTTCAGTTCCATTTTTATAATTATAGGTCGGCCTATTTGAATTAACTAGAGAATAAGTTGTTCCATTATGAGTGTCTGAAACAGAATAGCTATTCAGAGTTGAATCTGAATTTAAAGTAGAATTAAATTTCTGTAGATTAGCGTTTTTATTAGTTGAAGACTGATCAATATAATTCCAATCATCTGTACTGCAGCTCCATTCGTCATTTGGTTGTGAAGTTTCATCCTATATAAGACAACATTTTAAATGCATATTATCAAACAAACAATGAAAATAGCAAACAACACTTACTGGTTGCTGTTGCAAGTTTGAATACGAATCCAAATTACCCCAAAAGTTATTGTTGGACATATTCTATACTCGAAGTCTACGCTATAATTTCAAATAGATTTTAATTAAAAGTTTAGCTTATCTATTTGCAAATAATGGAGAGGTTGATACCATTTTAAATGATACTTGGATCTCAAAAACAGTCAACTAATCTTACCCTGTGAGTTGAAGATTTCAATTTTCACTGTACAATGTATACCTTAATCCATAATATACACGATTACAAACTACCTAAAGTAGGAATATTCAAAATATTCCATTACTTTCACAAATCCATAAAAAGTTGAATCGTTCACGTCACTGAAAAAAATGATATGCAAAGTAGACAGTAACTATAGTAAGTACAATATTAGGCCATTAGGGTTAGATGAAGACCGAGAGCCAAGGCACAGTGCAACCATACCTGTATTAAATATAATATCGTAATATTGTACCCAACTATAGTATAATATGGCGGCTATTTCAGAATGGCCAAACCTGCCACGGTCCTATATAAAACAATATATTATTATAGGTACTATAATACCGAATACGTATATTATATGTATTAGTTAATATTATGATATATTATGAACTATGATCTATAATCTATAACTATGTACAAGACAGAAGTATTAAAAGTCTATGAATATAAGTACTGTATTTAGCTTTGGTTTTGAACTTGATACAATGGTATAGACTTATGGTTTTATACATTTATATTTGAACGGTCTTTTTAGCCCTTTATTTTATTTAATAATATTGTCTGCAGCTGAAGCTGCAACCTGCGAGCATAGTAAAGTTGCTGAACAAACAATAATAGGATAATTATCTTGAAATACTAACTTAATATTTTTATTTTTTTATACTTGGTATTATTTATAAATACCCCTTAACTGCTAAGGTTATTGACGTTCATGAAAATACATTACATTTTAGTGTTATTAGAAATATATTAACTCTCGTATTAACTTATTAAAAACTGCCGATTTGTTGGTGGTGTAAAATAAATACCTTATGATGGTTGGTGAATTGTAACGATATAGGACCAATAGGTATATTATTATTAGGTATTGTTTGTATATTAAGAATCTAAAACTTGAATATAAATAAATTATTATACAGTGAAACTTACATATTATAAAGTGTCATGGGAAAAAACAAAAATTCGTATTATAGAGAAGTTTGTTAAATATAATTAAATAAAATGTTGTTAAATAGAAGTTTTGCTATATATAGTTCATATTTTGATGCACTCTAAATAATAACAGGTAGGTACTTACTAAAATGTTGAAAACTTAAAAAAAATTTTCTTTTTCCTATTATAATTATCGTTATTTTACCAATTAGGTATGCTTAGGTATTTAATAAAAAATTCCTATACCTTTATAACCTACTATAATATAGTATAAATTAATAAATTATAATACTATTTTTTGATTTAATACATATCAATAAAATGTAAAAAATTGGAAGAGTCATTATAAATAAATAAATATAATATAATAAACGACAACAATATTAGGTAGGTAATTCACAAAAGCGAAATCTAGAAATTCTAGAAATCACGAAGTTTCTACCATTCGCGTATCCAAACAATTTTAGCAGATAAAGACATTAAAATAAATTAAAAATTACAGTATATTATAAAATTTAAGCTCCTAAAAAAAAAACTTGATTTAATAACTTAAACTTACACAGGCTGTAGACCATATTATATTGTTAAATCTAATCGTTTACGTATAGGACATACTTTATTTTCAAGTCAGTATCTATAGTCATTGGTCACTCGTTCAAACTTGGCTAAAATGACTCTTCTTTTGAACACTTTATTCAAATAAATGTATCTGTGATCTACCCCATTTTCTATTTGATTGCCCTGCTCAGCAGGCTAAACGACTAATTTTATTTTACTCTCATATATTTAAATCTGTATCTGCTATAAACATTTTATCACTTTTATAATAGAGGCTGTATTATAATTATATAGATAATATGCTGTTAATTATTATAGTTTGTACTATATTATATTGTCATAAATTGTTGAGTTATCTTAGTTTTTAATAGTTTGATACAGTGGCGTTTAAAAAAAAAATATGTCATAACTTATAATAATAGGTTGAACTGGTTGAAGACAGAAACACATTATAAAGTGTATGTATATTATGCTCTATTATTATAATACTATTTCACTATGTTCTATGGTTGAAGGACACTATTTTTAGTACCTATTTATAATTGTTACATGTTCAAAAGTAATTTTTAACAGAAAAACCAGTACGGGGACGTAGGCAGTGGCGGCTCCAGAGCCTTTGTTGGGGGGGGAGGACGAGTTATAATTTCACAAAACTTTAAAACAAAAAGAAAACAACAATTTTTAGTTTATTGTACACCGTACATGCCACCATACCTGTATGACTCTATCAACATACTTCAATACTTGTGAGTGTCGTAAGATATATCTTTAGTAGTGCTATTGGTACAACCATAGACAAATCTACCTTCTCTACACCATGGGTAGGTTAAAGACTTGAATACACAGATAAATAAAGTAACTAATATATAAGTTACTTTATATAATATCTGTGCTTGAATATAATATTATTATAAGTTTTATAATTCTATGGTTACAAATTACAATTACGTTGGTAGAAGATACAATATTTTTTATACCGTACCGAGTGAATGAGATAACAGACTAACAGAGATACGACGTGTCAATGTGTATTGTGATTATTGCAAAATCGACGATGATAACACCGATTGGATAACAAATAATTCCAACACGTACCTACATTTCATATTTTCATTCAATTTAAAAATTTTAAACACAATTATTGTACCAAAAGTGGATTTCTTACACTTGTAATTTTCAGTCTTTGAGTGATTTGTTTGCGTATAAATATGGTTTTGTTAACTATGATAGCGAGAATTCCAGATGGATTACCATTAGCTGCATCTATGCAAGATGACGAACAGGTATTTTTTGTAGAACCATTTAGAATATATTATTAAAAATTAGTTTCATTAATGATTGGTTGAAAGACAATAATGTGATGATTTTTGTTTGTTATATAGGTCGGGAGAAAATTAATTGAGTATCAAAATCAAGCAAAACTTCTTTTTAAAAAATTAAATTTTCAGTCTCCAAAACAGTGCACAATTGAATCTGTACCTTATTACTTTCAGTAAGTATGGTATAAATATTATTTGTTTATTTTAAAATCTCAATACAATAATATGAAATATTTCTATTTAAGCTATTTAATTGAAAGAGACGTATGTTACTTGGTATTGTGTGAAAAAAACTTTTCAAAACGTTCTGCATTCAGTTTTCTGGAAGACATAGCAGCCGAATTTAATAAACTGTATGGACGACAAGTATCAACAGTTTCACGGCCTTACACACTAATTGAATTTGGTAATTCATTATAATTTTATGTATCCAAGTAAAGTCAAATCTTGGTAACTTATAAGTTTGATACAAGTTAAAGAAATTTAAATTATTCAGAGTTGATCACTTGACTGTATTGATATTATTATCTTTATTGAAATCTTAATATTATATTAAATACCTATATTAATATGTAATAAACTGTTAATAAATATTTTAGTTAACAATTTTGATTATTTTAGATAATTACATTCAAAAAGCAAAGAAAAATTATATAGATTCTAGAGTACGAAGAAATCTAAACTCATTAAATAATGAACTTCAAGATGTACAAAGAATAATGGTTCAAAATATTGATGATGTATTACAAAGAGGCACCGTTTTATCTGGTAATATATTTGAATGTTTTAGTTTAGTCTACTTTTTCTTTTCGAGATATATTATAGTGTTGGAAAATAAATCCTAAAAATAGTTAAAAAATTTTAATTAGTGAATATTGGCAAGTGTTGAAATGTGTAAAAGTGTATAGGGAAAAGATAAAAGTTTGTTTTAAAAAGGAAACAGAACTAAAATATGTATGCAGTATGTAAATTAATTAGGAAGTCGGTAGCTGTAAAAATAATATAGCTATCGACTCAGATTAATTTTTCATATAGGTACTGTATAAATCCAACTTAATTTTTTTCAATAATAATATCATATTGATATATATCTTAAAACTTAAATATTATGAGATCATAGGTATAATAAATATATATAATAATCAAAATAAAATTCCATCAATTAGGAGATATTTAAGACAATTTTACAAGAATCTGTATTTAATAACTTTAAATTGTTGTGATATATCCTGAACACATAATAATTATTTTGGCATTTAATTTATATTTATAAGAACTCGGTATACTTGAGTAACTATTTGTTTTTGTTTGTATTAATCCAATATTCAGTAATTCTTAACTTGGTTTGATCTATTTAAACATTTTATACTGTAGAATTCCATTCATTAATTTCATTATAGCAATCTATATAACAAAACAATGTTTAAGAATTAGTTTATACAGCAAAAATAAATAGTTATAGTAACTTAATTATAATACAAAATGTACTAAACAATTTAATTTATTTATTACACATTTCAATTACACGATATATACTGAATGAGGTATACACTTCTTAAATTTAAATATAGAAATAATTCATTTATATTATAAAATGCATGTTTTACTACATGACTTTTATCAACTGAATTAAAATATCTGTGTTGTTTTTTTCAGAACTTGATACAAAAGCACAAAATTTATCTATATTATCGAAAAAATACAAAAAAGAAGCAACCAATCTCAACCTTAAATCAATGTACATAAAACTTACTGTTGCAGCAGTTTTTGTTATTTTATTATTTTTATATTTTTATGTTCTATAAATATTAATGAATAAGTAATTTATTTAATACTAAATATTATTGGCTGGGGGGGAAATTATTTTAAAAACTTTATACCTATTAAAGTAAATAAATAACATTTTTTAGAACCTACTCTTTATTTATAATTTGATGTATAATATTCTTCTTCGAGTTCATATAATTCTGTTGACATATCATCAACTAGACTTGTTAATTTGCGATCGCATTCCACTTGTTTGGTGCGGAAAAGTTTTGAATTTTGAGCAATGGCTTCATTGACTGATGGAAAATCATTCAATATAAGATATTGCTTCATATCTGATACTAGTTTCAAAAGTGATTCACCAGCACGAACAATGTTGGCTGCTCTGACTTCCATTTCAAATGCTATCAATTCGCTTCTAGTAGCTTTGGAAATTTGTGTTTGATCATCATCAGTCTTGCATAGTTTTACAATACCTAAAGATATGAAATAAAATCTATAAACTATATTGTATTTGGTTTTATATTTTTCAAAAGCAACAGTTACATTATAGCTATAATACTAAAATAAAAAAAATACAACACACAAATATCTGAAGAGGGAAGAAAACTGTTGGGTCAGTCTCTATTGCTATAGAAAGTAGGTACATAATAATATATAAACTAAAATTATTATTAGTTGTTTCTAAATTTGATTGGTTAAATAAATATTTTTTAATACCGTAGAATAGTATGAAAAAATTCAAAATGTAATTGAGCATGTTAGTATGTAATGGTGAAAAGTTTTAAGTCTCTGCAACCAGCAATATAACAATAATTTTGAAGAACAAGTTATTGTGAATCTTTTTCAAAGTTTCAAACTTTTTTACTCAAAAACAATACATTTATAAATATAAATAAAAAAATTTCAAAGATCTAATCATATAGCTAACATTTAACCAAAATATTTTGAAAATTATGTCTAAAAAAGGTAGTAGTCTGCACTTCTGCAATTTTTCCCAATTAGTAAGAAATGTGCAAGTAGAACACCCATCTTCCTAAGTACAATGCTTCAAGAAACTACCATAATTATTGAAGATGGAAGCAAATTTCCTGCTCCAAAATATTAATAAAAAAAAGATTTTTGGGTATACAGAATATATTCACATAATTTGTACAACATATAAAATTATGAAATAAGATGCGAGTTACTAAATAATAATAATAATAATAAAAATGTTCTTTTCCGTATTAATTGTCTAATAATAAATATAGAATCAACTTGTACAAAATATTCAAAGGAACATTTATATTAATAAAAACATTTTATCAAATTTAACAGTATACATAACTTACCTTCAAAATTTTCCAGCATACATTTCACATCACTTTTTAACCGATTTGTATAAGACTTGGTGACAGACATTGAAGTAGACATATATAATTAAAACAACACTAAAAAAACACCTACAACAGTTAAAATACAATTATAACTGATCAGTTAAACTTTCAAGAAACATTTCTAAAACAATTTCAATTTACAAATATTCTGGAATAAATAATACAAATAATAGTTTTGAATAGTATCAATGATTTTAAAATGTATGAAATCTAAATACAAGTATTACCTATGAAATTAATATTTAATACAGCATTACAATAAATGTATAAATATGTCTGGTGTAGTGGTGTCTGAATAAAATAGTACAAATTATTAAAGATTTACTTTTTTTGGATTATTCGTTAGCACTTTAGTAGTTTAGTAGTAGTTAATATAATTTAATATAATCATAATGATGTATTGTTTGTTATTTTTACGACAATGTTCAATAGTATGTGGCGACCCGCCGTAACACTGTAAGTGTGTTGATAATATTATCACAAAACACAGGTATTATCAGAAAATGTGTAGCGTTAGGATCTATTCATCCATGATAAATAATTGTTCCTTTTAGTTTTTTCTTCTGAGAATTAAGAACACACAGCGCTGTTTGAAGGTATGTCAATATAACCTATGAATTACTAATGTTCTTCTTGAACCGAAGTCTCTACAAGTTTCGTCCATTCAGTTTCCTTTGCGATTATTCGCATTTATATCCTCGTTTATCTGGTTGATCGTTTGATTTTTTGTCATCATGGCTCCAAAGAAGGTAATTGTACTATATTTTAATTATAAATCATGATCGCGTAGTTTTAAATTAAATATTGTTGCTCTTATTTCCTATATCCATGATCAAAAACCCTGCGTCCAAAACTCTTATTCAGTTTACTAAATAACTTCGTTTCTTTGGGATTGATCATTAATATCATTGTTTTGTTTTATTAAACTTATATTTTAAATATAAATAATAGTCTGAAACTTGTTAGGTATATGATTTATAAGACACTAACATGACTTTTTATTCCAGCCGAGCTCCAGTAAAAAGGTTGGAAAGAAAGCGAAGATAGCCCCAGCACCTCTCGTCAGTGATAAACCTAAAAAGGTTCTTAAACAGAAGGTTGTCAACCCTTTGTTTGAAAAAAGACCCAGAAACTTTGGAATTGGTAAGTCAATTATTATTTTATTTTATATAAGTCGCCTGGTATACAATATAAGTATATTTCAGTGTAAAATAAATGTAATCGCTATGATGCTTGAATTTCTTCACCTGAATTAAAATTAATTCTACTTCGTAGTTTTATTAAAAATAATGCTGTAAATGACATACTGAGCGAAATTGGTTTCAGAAATTTTTTTTCCATATTGGATATAACTTAGTATATTATTAATTGTAACTAATGTTATACTTAGAATATAGTTTTTTTAAGTATTTATATTGAGATAAGTAGCAATACGGTACCTACTTATTTTAGAATACCGGAGAAAAATTCCGACATGAAAATCTACGGAAAAAAAGTTGCGTTTGATTTTTTGTTTCATAAAATAATTTCTTGATTAATAAATATAAATGTAATTGAAATTTAAATATGAATGGTATGATGTAGGTATTATAATTTAAAACTATAAATAATTAAAACTAGTATTTATTTTGTTAACGGCCACTCTAGAACATAAGTTTTTTTAAATGTTCTCCGGTATTATGTAACTACTGCATTTCCAGCGGTTGCTTGTTGAAAGGTTACAATTAACTGTGTAAGCAAAACCATTACAAATAATTTTTTTCCCCGATTTCAAAGTTACTACTTCTTCCATTTCGATGCAAATAACGACTGGATTTCTTATGCCTTGTCGTAACATCAATTTTATGCATAATACGTGGGGTATTTCATATATTATCTTACAATACAGATTAATTGTGCTATCTTTATTACCGTACCTTCTAATGCACATGATTTTTCTATCTACTTTACCTTCTATTTCTGTGGATTGTATAAACTAATTTTTTTTCTGTATAATAATTTTCTTGTCGAACTTTTTTCCGAATCCCCTTATTTTGTTGTGTATTTTGCATAGTTTTCAGAAAGAAGGAAAAACAATAAGTTTAAACTTAAGATTCAAGTTACATACCTATCATAAATTATGTTTTAATAAGTTAATTTATAAAATACATTAACCTTGGCCATGATGCTTGAATTTCTTCAACGGAACTTTTCATACAAATAAAGTATGTTGAGAGTAATGTTGAAAATGACATTCTGAGCTTGAATGTATCTTATAATACAGATTAATTGTGTTATCTTTATTACCGTATCTTCTATTGCACATGATTTTTCTATCTACTTTACCTTTTATTTCTGCAGATTATATAACCAGACTTTTTTTCTATATAATAATTTTCTTGTCAAACTTTTTTCCGACTCCTTATTTTGTTGTATATATTGTATAGTATTCAGAAAGAAGGAAAAAAAATAAGTTTAAACTTGAGATTCAAGTTACATACCTACCTATCATAAATTATATTTTGCATTTTCAATTATGTTTTAATAAGTTAATTTATAAAATACATTAACCTACGCCATGATGCTTGAATTTCTTCAACGGAACTTTTCATACAAATAAAGTATGTTGAGAGTAATGTTGAAAATGACATTCTGAGCTTGAATATATTAAATTGTTGAATGATGAGTTGTTTTATAATTGATTTATAATGATAATCAAATACACATTACGAGCTTTTTAACTCTGACAAATCTTTTTATTCAATTTGTTTTTCTAATGTTCACTATTAATCACCTAACGTAGAATTCATTTTCCAATATCAAAATGATCGCTGCTAATCATATTGTATAAAGTTGTCCCTAGCTGAAAAAATTGTTCTTAATAATTATAGTATTAAAACATTGATGTTTAACTTTTACTTAATTCTTAATGAAATGATGGGTGATGTGACAAAAAAAACCTATGCTATTTGTATACTTTTAATTAAGAACTTGCTATGATGTTAAATATTTCTGTTGAACAATTTAATGAGAATACATTTTGTGAACTTTTTAACCCTGAGCAAAAATATATATATTCGGTAAGGGGTTTACCCCTTCGGTAAAGTACTATGACAACAGACTATTAGATTTTTACATGTTCATGTGAATGAATTGTTTTTTCTTTATTTTATACAATTTATGCAATTTTACTCAATATTTACTTGTTTTATTTTACTGAAAATAAGTGTATTTATTTCTATAACGCTAATATTGCCATGATGAGTTATATAATTATTGATAGTATCTATGAGAGTATAATTTATGAGCTTTTTAACACTGAGCAATTTAACTATAAAAAAAATATAAACAGTACTGTTTAAATACAGTAAATTCTAATTTTATTTTTGGTTTGTGTTTATACCTAAATCCAAATAATTTAAATTAATTTGCTTAATTAATTTTATAGGCCAGGATATTCAACCCAAAAGAGATTTAAGTCGTTTTGTAAAATGGCCAAATTACATTCGTATCCAACGTCAAAAGTCTGTTCTTCAGAGGAGGCTCAAAATTCCTCCACCAATCAATCAATTCTCTTATGCCGCGGACAAAGCTACTGGTAAGCACAGAGATTGATATTTTAAACCTTTTGATGAAATATAATATATAAAATAATATACATTTTTAGTTACTCAGTTATTTAAACTGATGGAAAAATACCGACCTGAAACAGCTGCTATGAAGAAGAGGAGATTGCAGGTAATTATTAAACTATTTAAGATATAAACATTATTTATTTTTGTTTTATATACTTATATAGAAAAGAGCTGAAGATAAAATAGAAACAAAGGAAGATCAACCAACAAAGCGTCCAAATGTTATTCGTCAAGGAATCAATACAGTTGTAAACCTTGTTGAACAAAAAAAAGCGCAATTAGTTATCATTGCTCATGATGTGGATCCTTTGGAGGTTCTTATTTTAGTTTCTAAAAAAATTGATAACCTGTTAATTAACAATTTTTCTTATAGTTGGTAATATATCTACCAGCGTTATGCCGCAAAATGGGAGTTCCTTACTGCATCATTAAGGGCAAATGGAGATTGGGAAACCTTGTTCGTCGTAAGAACTGTACTGCTTTAGCTATTACCCAAGTAAATATAATAATTAATGTGTACCTCCAACTGTTTTAATGTTATTTTTTTTTTTTCGCATTAGGTTGACACAGGTGACCGGGCTTCTCTAGCTAAATTGGTGGAGTCTATTAAGAACAACTTTAACGAACGATTTGATGAATTCAAGCGTCATTGGGGTGGTGGTGTTTTGGGTGCTAAATCTGCTTGTCGTCTCGCTAAAATTGAAAAGGCGAAAGAAAAGGAACTGGCGCAAAAACAATAAGATTTATGTAAATGACATTCACCTAATAAAACATGAAAAAATTGATATTTTGTATTTACTTTTTTGTTTATGATATTTGGTCACCGCTAACCTATAATAATAAAAACTAATATTAATCTAAATTTAAATTACAAGAGAATAAAACCCTTATTATTTTACATTTTTGCTGCCCTAGTGTATACTTTCTAGCTGGAGCTTTTTGTAGTAAGGTTTATTATGGCAGGAATAGAGTTTATTTAGATACTACCAGTGGCATAGTGAACTGAAAATTTTCCTGAGGCGAGTTACAAATATTCCGAGGATTAATGCATAATAATGTATAAATATCATATACAACTAATTGTATTTCAGATCATTATTGACTGCCTATTGAGTCTATATTACATTTATTAGGGGACCCACTGATTACCACACACCTCTATTTAATAACAATCTAAAATAACTTTTCACTTTTACACTAAATGAACAACAGTTTATAAGACTAGTTAATATGTTAAAGATATAATACAGTGACTATTAATATTTAATATCCTCTGAATCCATAGGTGAAAATTAAACATTATATTATATGCTAAAATATACCGTGGTTCAAACAATCCGTTCGGATTGATCTTTCTTTTATTATTTTGTTACACACGATAACATTATGTACCAGATAAAATATATTATTCTTATTTAAACCAATATTACTTTTTGTTTAAGATGAATATGTCGACTATAGACGATTTTTTTCTTATTGTTACCCTGTATATAGTTGTTTCTGATCGCAAGAATTCCAATTTGCACTAGTGCACCTCAACAAACTAGAAAGCAATACGCCAATAGCTAATATGAATAATTTTATGTATAACCATAACGTCTACAACAGAAACTGAATAATATTTAATAACTGATAAGTTACCTTCTTTTTTTTTTTTCTGTTTGAACCGACGACGCCGCGGGAACTGCTTTCGCATTACTTCCGCGGCGCCACCATTGTTTATTAATAAAAAATAAATATAACATTTTATTATTAAATTTTACAGTGGTGTTTGTCTCTTAGTTTGCGCACATTTAAAATATTATAAGTTATTACATCGAAGTTTCGTCGTGGCTGAAGGCCCGGTTTCTCCTTTAGTTCTCGGCCCGCCTTGAAAGCCAACCGGCCTCGAATCTCGTTCCGCTCCTCCCCTTGGCTGTTGTGGGATGGAGCCTCTCCGGTGATGGTTTCCTTGGTTTTCCTTCTGTCTCCGTGAGGTCATTGTCCTCGTCTTTCCGGAAGTCTTGCGGTCGGTGCCTTCGTCGTAGCCCCATTCAACTCAATCGCTGAATCGCCCGGACGGTGACCAGCCGTGCTGTGGGTGACCTACTATAATGCCCCGAGGCAAGCCGGCCACTATGGGGCAGTTACGGATGGGTAGTACTGAGGTGCGGGATTGGTCGTCAGTTGGAAATCGCGTTCTGGTCTTCTCCGGATCGAGCTTTCGGTCTGTTGTCTGTGGTTGGAGGGCGATGTTGGCCTTCTCTGATCGCTGGTGTTGACCCGCCGGTGTTCAGTCTTATACAGTTTTCACTTTTATAGGTTTACACGTAAAATTTTGTTTTTTTCCGATTTTAACCCCTTAAAATTCAAATTTTGCTAATTCCTTTCTTAGTGCGCGGTTAACTTATAATATTAATCTTCCTCAAAATGTCAAGTCGATAACTCTAATAGGTTCGGCTCTGCGTTGATTATGAATCAAGAGGACACTCATATTATTCCATTTTTAATATTTTTTTTTGTTACTGGTAAGATGGATTTTACTGGTTTTAGTATGTAAGTAAAAAGTAATATTGTAGTATTCTTCAAATAACACATATATATAATAGATATACATGTATTTAAAGTAGGCCAAGTGATTATTAACTACAAATTACATATTAACATCTATAATAACAACTAGGTATATTATAGATACACCATACACGACTATATTATATTGATGTAGATATTTGTAAAGTTAAGGTCGATTTCCACTGGTCCGGGCCGGGCCGTGTCATTTTTCAGCACGTCCGTGAGTTATAGAGTGTTTCCAACAACCGATTACACACTGTATAATATATAATATATATATATATATATATATATATTATATATAGTCATTACCTATATTATACTGAATAAAGTGATATACAGATATATATTATACTGCAGGTTCTCGTAAAGTCGTAACTAATATAATATTATTATTTACCTTTTTTTAACTATATGTTTATCGGTTTAACTATGTAGACAATATTGTTCATTGGAATGCTAAATTCTCAAATACTGAAATACATATAGGTATACCTACGTGTTTTTTTAAAGCGAAACTTCTTTACAGTGTACAAAAAAATTCGTCACGATCGCCGCCACAAAACATGTTTCTATGGTGATTGGTTAGGTTAGTATTCTAATGTTATTTAATTTGATAGTTTGGTTAGTTCACTGAAGAAAAATGTTAAGTCTTAAGTCAGTTTTTTGAACTTGTACCTTGTGGTGTACTAGTGTTAACTGTTTAGTTATTCGCACTTAATTAGTTTAAAAAATAACAATAGATTAGAGACATAAATTTCTGAAATTATTGATGAACTGACCACCAAAGAAAGGAAATTTCTTTTTTATTATAATTTTTTACTAAACCTAACAAAAATGATTAATGCGATGTACTAAAAATAATGATTAAAGTTAAGTCTAAACTCTAAACTTTTAATGCCTAAATTAATAAATTAATGATAAGAATATAAATAGTATACAATATTATATGTAATTAAAATATCATATTATGATTACAATAAGTTGCTACAAATCTAGTTCAAAAACATAATACCTATAGGTACGGCTATACCTACAACAACTATTTTTTTTAAATTTAAATCTGACCTCATGCATTTTTGTCTTTGACGTTGAGTCGCCTCAATACCATGTAGTAAGTGTATAATGTTTTTACAAACTGAAAATGATTACAAAAATAGAGAATAGTTATAATCAATTAGTGGAAACTTGCATGCAGGCAGGTACCTAGTTTGTGGATACATTTCTAAACCGTGCTCTACAAATGGTATTGGTATACCTTATTTAGATAGCCAGGTAGGTAAGATATACATCGTTGTGGACTTCAAAAAGGTAAAAAATATAAAATAAAAATAATCTTACCGAAATGAACGACTTGTAACTCAACTTGTACATATAAAATCCTGTGATATAAGTTGGTTTAATAGATCTCAAAATCATTAACCCCAGTATTTGTCGTATCCTTTTGTCACATCGCCACCAAGGAACGTTATACAATACCTCACCAACACTTAATTGCTGAACATAGACATAAATAACTATATAGGTAGGTATATAATTATTGTATGTAAGTAAATTTATACTCCGCACTTTTTGTATAATAAATTCGCCAAAAAAATTGTTGAGATATTGATGACAAACGCTTAGACAAATGAAACACATCACACTGATTGTTTCCATTACGCTGGTACTGATCTAAATGCAAAACACATGATAATACTATTACTATAGAATTGTAATGTGTTAATTTTAAAAATGTGTGAAAATCCCACGGAAAAAAATAAATTCACTATGTATACCTTGCTAGTATTATATAACTATATATAGTCTGAGACGTAGCCAGGGGAGGTCCATGGGGGTTTGGAGAATGATTTTTTTTAAGAATTTAAGTGGAACGAAAAAGTTAGTGTTTTTACAATGATGTTTTTTTTGTACTCCTGTACCTAAACTCGTTGATATTTTGTATTATGTTTGTAGGGGGAAAGAACGGTTAGTTGTAACATGTTTTGTATATGTGGCAAGAATTCGTTACTAAAAATCCCAGGTGGTCAGTGGTCCGAGTGGTCGCCCATCTGGGAACTAGCAACGCCGCCCGATACGTACACTCAGAGCGTTTTCGCAGTTGAGTGTACGCACCACGCCACAACAAGTCACTAGTATTAAATATTCTATACATATGTATATGGGTATATAGAAATGTCTATTATTATCGTATCTAAATGACACGATTATGGATTCATTGAAATATTCAATATATTATGTTAGAATGAAACTGGAACAAGCTTATAACCTCAGATCGATAATTGTGTACTGATTACTGATTAGAATAAAATAACAATAAGTACATGTAATTCATTTATTATACAATAATAGTTTATCTTAGTACAAAATTTCAAAAATTAATTTGAATAAATCCATTAGGATTTAAGGAAACGTGTGGGGAGGGTATCCTCGGTGAAACATTCTATATCACACAAATAACATAATAGCGCGTAATTAAACTTAAGTATGTCAGTAGGTGAGTAGAGGATTGTTGCAGTAAATTTCTCATTTGAATATTGAATTGTTTCATCAAATTGTCAAGTATCAAGCCTGTATCTACACCGTTACATATTTGGCATGTATGTTAACTACACGTCACACGAAATATACAATACTACCTATATCATATTAAGACCGGTGGGAATGTCCATCGGTCATTAGTGAGTATAATTTACACACTTTACAGTAAAGGAATATAAAATACTTAAATATACGGCTGTGTTATTTCAAAAACAATTACATTAGATCGCGAAAAACATATTAACTTTCAATTGTATTGCAAAAATCTTGATAATATAACTATATAAGAGTTTAATAATACGACATATGACAGCCATCATCCATCACAATCGAACTGTAATGTTGTTCAGCAGTTAAAATAATACACAAATAACATGGTCCCTATTTAGGCTTAAGTACCGACCTAGATAAGTAAAGAATTTCTGTATTATATTAGTCATTTGAATATTGAATTGTTTCATCAAATTGTCAATTTACTATACACTCAGGTTTGCATCCATACAATTGATATACTATATAGTAGGCACATAATGCATATAAGTATTATAATAGTGCATACCGTTAGCTGAAATAATGCAAATGTCAACGAAGTTATTCCATGTAAATAATCCAAGATTATAAGTGTGCTAAATAGATTACGTATATTTGTTATATAACTGCAAAAAAAAACAAACGTCAAAAACTACAATATTATTGAATAATGTAAAAATATATAGTTAAATTAACGTATTCATAATATAGCCATATATTTAAAGTTTTATGCAAAATGTTTAATAGGTACATATTTAGTACATACTCAAGGATTAGAATGTGATGATTTACACATTCTCGGAGTGTCGAGTAGCATCGTATTTGTTGTTTTTCTGTATAAATTGAAACTTGATTGGTACACGAAGAATTCTCAACTGTAAAAAGCTTGTGTTACAAGTGACGCAAAAAGCGTGGACAATCTGGGTTCTGGTGACATTGTCAATTTTACGGAGACGTTTGTATTCTACTAGGATAAGTAGAATAGCTAGGTAACTATTTTCAAATCTCGAATGCATGATGCTTATGCAGTTATGATTATGACAATATTATTAATTGTACAACAACTCAGTGGCGCTGTGCGTATTTAGGATTTATTTGCGAGGGAGATATGTCTAAATAAATTTTCTTCCTCCACTCAAAATGCATAGGTAGAAAGTACCTATACTTACCATATCAATTTGTAATGGGAGAGCATTATTGTTTCTGCCAAAATGAAAAAAGGTTTCGTTTTCCCCAGATCATTTTTCTACCAAAATTATCATTTGAGATTTGAGAGCCATTTATCATAATCTTGGTTGTATTATGTTGTTATAGTTTTATGGTATAGGTATTTTGAAAATTATATTTCTATAAATAGTTCGTTTCAACCAAGGTGAGGTTCAATTTCAGTGACAGTTTATGCAAAACAACAAATAATTGCAAATCATTACATCTACTTTTCAACCAAGAGTTCTATAAATCGTATTTAAATCAAATTTAAAGTGTTAAAACTAATGTGTTTACACAAATAAACAGTTATACATTAAATATCCAAAATCTCAAAAAGCAAAAAAGTATTAAAAAAGCTTAGTTAATACGTCAAATGCATTAATTAAGTGTATATTAGACTTAAACGATTAACTGTAAATAATTTTCAAAAACACTACCTTATTATATATAGGCTAGTATGTAAAAACCATTAAAAATTATAATTCATTATAATAATAACAGGCGGAAACGAAAATGTTTGTTTTGGCGGAAACAATTAATAGGTATAACCCCCTTTATAAAAACTACATGATATATATACCTAATATATATTATGTATTTTAAAGTGTACATAAACCTTTAATTTTAGATTTTGAGCGGAGCGATGAATGTATTGATTTTACAATGATGTGTGTTTTTTTATTTTTTATTTATTTTTGTGTCTGTGTACACGATAATAAGTCGAAATAATGCTTCAATTTTCAACTTCAATATCTTGACATCTTGTGCGATGGGAAAGTGAATTTAGTTAGTGCATTCGGGAGGTCATTTTTTAAAATTCCCAATAGTTTTCAAAAGCTCCAAGAAAAATAAACTAAAAATTAAGGAAAAACGGGAATTTTTACGCAAAATCAGTTTTGGAAAAATCGAATTTGGCTTTTGGTCTAAAACTAATGACTCATGTATCTATATGAAATTTTCACTGGTTGTTTATATTAGCATTTTCTATACACGATAAAATTTACAAAATATTTTGACTTGTTTTGAGCTGTTTACGGACATTTTCAGTTTCCAATTTTTTTAGTCTTTTTTTTATAAATATCAATAAAATTTTATTTGTAGGGTAAAAAAGTTTGAAAATTTAATACAAAGTTCCTAAAGTGTATTGTTACAATAGTAGTTGAAAAATATTAAAAATATATAGTCACAATTTTTTTTATAAGTATTTAAAGTTCGAATTTTGATAACATACGTAAAAATTACGAAAATATGCAAATTATTTTGAGGTAGAAATTCATATAATTTTTTCATTTTAAATCTAAGATATGAAAATGTAATACAAGATCCTTCATAAGTATGTCTACCTTTAAAAAAAAAAATGTCTGTAAGAAAGTCTTATTAAATTTTTATGAGCGTTTGAAGTTCATATTTTAACCTTGAATAATTACTCTATTTCTCATGTAGCGATTTTCTTACATTGGTGTACTTCAAAAATGAGTAACTGTAGACACTTGAAATCAAGTTGTTAACAGACTTTTTAAAATTTAAATTTTTTTTATTTTTTTTTTTTATAAATGTCAATAAAATTTTATTTGTTGGGTCAAAAATAATAAAAATTTAATAAAAGGCTCCTTATATATTGTTACAATAATAATTGAAAAATATTAAAAATACATAGGCACAATTTCTTTTTATAAGCGTTTAAAGTTTGTTTTTTGAAAAAATTTAACAAAATCTCGAAAATTATCAATCATTGTAATTATAAAATTAAAAAATATTCAGTTTTTATAATTAAGGATTGAAAATTTAAAACAAAAATTCTCATTAATAGTTCATTCTGTAACCAAAAAATATAAAAAGTATATAAATACAGTTATTTTTTACAGACATTTTAAGTTCAAATTTGGACGAAATTACATATTAAAATCAATTTCAACGAGTAAAAGTATATATTATAGTATTTTTCTAGCATCACTGATATTTTTAGGTTAATAATCAAATAATATGAATAATATTGATTCAACTTAGCAGCTACCGTAAAATAACAATGTCAATATAATTTAAAATATCCTGACATATACAGTCTCCGCTCAGAATCGTTTTTCGTATAATGATATTATATCATTGAATTCAAATTTAATACCATCCATTATAGTATTATACAGTGGACTACTTGTAACATACTGAACAACGGAGCGACATCCACTTGACCCCCTTTTTAAACATGAATTGGTTGATAACAATTCTTTCGTTTTATACATATTTATAATATATATAGGTATACTGTGTAAATATATTGTATAATACTATGTATTGTTGACTAATTACATAATTTAAAATTTTTAAAAAAAACCGAGTGGTTTCTCCCCCCATAAATACGCCACTGCAACAATAATCCATATAGATGACTATACGTCATAAGTCACAAAATGTTATGTTAATCTTAAACGAAATTTAAAGTTAGTTTTTAATTAATTTTACAAAACTGAATTTATTTTACATTCTGAGTGGAGCGATTAATGTACCTATAATATAGTTTAACATGGCTTTTTATTTCATGTCCTTAAGGAAAAGTAAAATCTTCAATATTTCGAATGGTCTTTGAATAGTGCGTATATATGGTTAATACTATAATAGGAGTCAAAAGTAGAAAATTATCAGTAATTTTAAAAAATGAACTATAGGTTATCTAAAAAAAAAATACGATAAAACGGGAGAATTAATATTTAATATCAGTAGGAACGCTACCCAATTTTCAACAAAATCGAATACATTTTTTTTTCAATTTCAAAAACGAGTTCCATGCAATTTTTACCGATTTCTTACTGATTAATGTCGATGACATATTTGGTTCGAAGTAATAAAATCTTGAACATTTTATACAAGGTTCCTAACTCACAAGTTTTTCTTACAGCAATTAAAACATTTTGAAAATATAATTTGATCTGTGGTTATATAATTTAATACTTTTTATACTTACAATGTGCCAACATTTTTTCGATATTATTTAGAGATGTATTTAGTAATTCAATTTGACCACCTATAGCATAAATAGCACCAAACAAATACGTATCAATGCCCAAGTATATAATCATGATGAACACCATTGCAATAGAACAGTAGACAAAAACCATTAAAAACATCCATTTTTCGTTCAACGTTAACGGTATCCAACAGCTCGCCGGGTAGCTTTTTGGATCGTTGTAGTATTGAAAATCAGATCGATCACTAGAAAACAAACGCAGTAGGTAATTATTACAATATTCATTATTATTAAGCTGTTGTAAGTACATAATTATAATTATCGAGATAATTATTGTGTGCAAAAATTTAAAATTGCGTCGGTTGCTAAGTCAATTTTCAATATACCTATAATATAACCCAAATAACACAAACAGACCAGATAATAATAATAATATGCCGTACTCTCGTTCTATAATAGTAATAGGTATGCCTTTTTTATTCTCAGAAGTAGGTTCCTATATCGTGATAAATAGATTTAAATAGGTATGTGATATGATGTCTAAACCAGCGGTTCTCAAACTTTTTTTTCCGCGTACCACTTAAGTATATTATCAATCAGTCGCGTACCACTGATGATTAAAAATAGAACAATAAAAACTTTACATAATTAAATTTATTAGTGTTTAAAAATTAAGATATGAATTAAATAACAAATTTTCAATGAGACCCATGGATTTGTAGATTTGATATTAGCGATGAAATATCTGGTTCAGTGTTACTTAATTTTAAGCGTAAATTTGGTTCGAGATTCAGTTTGTTTCGAAACTTGTTTTTTACTTCGATCATTGAGGAAAATCCAGTTTCGCAAAGATAAGTTGTTGTGAATGGTAATAAAAATAACAATGCTTTTTTAGACAGCAATGGATATTCGTTTTTTATCTTTATCCAAAACTCCCCCAATTCTAATTTAGTAAATTCCATTTTCAAACTTTCATCACATGACAATTCTATCAAAGACTCTTTTTCATTGTTTGTTAGTGTCTTAGGAATATCATCCAAATCCAAAATGAATGGGTTTCTTATCCAAAAAAATACTAAAGCTTCCCTGTGGATGCTGCAATGTATGAAAGTACAATTTTCTGTAACCAATTTTATTTTAGTCGCAACACCTCTATGTTTATCTGTCATAGCTCGAGCACCGTCAGAACAGAAACCAACACACTTTTTCCAGTTTAATCCATTTTCAACAAAAAAGTGGTTCAACTTTTTAAATATTTCGTCAGCGGTAGTTCGTGTTGATAGTGCTTCACAAAATAAAAAATCCTCTTTAATTACAGTTTGAAATACATACCGCACGTAAACCATAAGTTGAGCATAGTTTGATACATCTGTACTTTCATCAAGTTGTATGGAAAAAAAATCACTATTTTTCACTTGATCAATTAATTTTTCTTTAACGTTTAATGCCATACTTTCAATCCTGCGGCGAACTGTATCATTTGACAGTGATATCATATCAAGTTTTTTAGCTGACGGAACACCTAACATACAAGTTACCATATCTTTTGCCGCCGGTAAAATCAGTTCTTCGCCGATGGTATGAGGTTTTCCACACTTCGCTATTCTTAAGCTCACTAAGAAAGATGCTTCTTCTGCTTTTTCAGTACTACCGCTAAAAGATGATATAATTTTCTTTGTGCTTTTCATCTCTGACAATTTTCGAACGAAATACCTAGTCATTTGGTTTGTTTTCTAACGTCGAATGTTTTGTAGAAAGGTGACGTTTTAATAAGGACGGTTTCATACTTTGGTTAGAAAGAATTTCAAAACAGATAACACATTGGGGCCGAGGCTCATTGCTTACGTCTATGACCGTGAATCCAATGTTGATGTACTCAGGATCATATTTCCTTAAACATTTTCTTATTTTCATAGGATTATTCACATCTCGACTTGCGCTTTCCAACTTTGAAGCAGAACTTACTGAACAGTTTTCAGACGTAGATTTATTGTCTGTTGCTATATTTAGCCACTTATCCATGTTTTTACTTTTTTAGTACTGATATAAAATAATGTACGAACATATGTATAATGTACGAACGTAAATATTTAAAGAGACAAACTCGACCGCTTACGTTGACTAACACCAACAAACTAAACGGCCGAAGAGAAAATATTTAGTACTGATATAAAATAATTAGATATATTATAAAATAATCAGAATTTATATACGTACATATGCGATAAATATCAATGATTTTATACGATATCTTATTTATTGACGTATTTCCCGTGAAATCTAACCTTTATTATCTGAGTATTAAAAAAAACATATGACGTTATAAAATCATCGCTACGCCAAGAATCTAATATTAATTGTTTTTAATTTTCCGTCCTACCACCATGCGGCCTTCCGCGTACCACCATGTAGTCTTTCGCGTACCACTAGTGGTACGCGTACCACTAGTGGTACGCGTACCACAGTTTGAGAACCGCTGCTCTTTTTTGCTTAAAGATTTTTTGGTTACAGTATGATTTATTTATGAGAATTTTTGTTTCAAATTTTCAACACTTAGTTATAAAAACTGAACATTTTATATTTTTTTAATTACAATGATTTATAATTTTCGAGATTTTGACAAATTTTGTCAAAATTCGAACTTTAAATGCTTATAAAAAAAAATCGTGCCTATGTATTTTTAAAATTTTTCAACTGATGTTGTAACAATATATAAGAAAGCTTGTATTAAATTTTCAGACTTTTTGGCCCACCAAATAAAATTTTATTGACAATTATAAAAAAAAAAACTAAAAAAATTGAAAACTAAAAATGTCTGTAAACAGCTCAAAACAAATCAAAATATTTTCAAAATTGAATGGTGTATAGAAAATAAGAATATAAACATTCAGTGAAATTTTCATGCATCTACAATTATTCGTTTTTGAATTATAACCAAATAAGAAAAACGCTACATGAGAAATCGAGAGAATATCCAATGTTGTAAAATTATGAACTTAAAACGTTCATACAAATTTATTTTTACTTTTAGATATTTTGTTTTTGATAAAAGTAGATAAACTTATGTTAAATCTCGTGTTACATTTTAAAATCTTAGATTTAAAAAGAAAAGTTTTTATGAATTTCTAACTCTAAATAATTTGCAAATTTTCGTCATTTTTACGTATTTTGTCAAAATTTTAACTTTAAATGCTTAAAAAAAAAAATTGTGTCTACAGATTTTTAATATTTTTCATCTACCTTTGAAATAATATATTAGGAGTATTCTATTAAATTTTCAAGAATTTTTAACGAATAAATAAAATGTTATTGATTTTTTAAAAAAAAAAAACCAAAAAGATTGGAAATTTAAAATGTCTGTAAACAGCTCAAAATAAGTCAAAATATTTTGAAAACGGTATGGTATATAGAAACTGCTTATATAAACATTCAGTAAAAATGTCATGTATTTACCGTAATTTTATTTAGACTTCCACCAAAAACCAAAATCGATTTTATCGAAAATCAATGTTGCGTAAAAATTCCCGTTTTTTCCTTAATTTTCCATTTGTTTTCACGGTACTTTTGAAAACTACTGGAAAATGTTTACTTTTGACCCCCCAAAGTACCAACTAGATTCACTTTCCTATCAGAAAAGGTACTATTGAAGAAAATCTAAGCACTTTTACTGTCCCATAACGTGATGACAGACACAAAAAAAAAAAAAAAAAAAATAAAAAAAAATAAAAAAGGGGGTCAAGTGGATATCGCTCCGCTGTACAGTAGGCTACAAGTAGATCACTGTACTATAATGGATAGTATTAAATTTGAATTCAATGATATAATATCATTGTATAAGAAAAACGATTCTGAGCGGAGACGGTATGTCAGTCTAGGATATTTTAAATTATATTGATATTGTTATTATACGGTAGCTGCTAAGTTGAATTAATATTAATCATATTATTTAATTATTAACCTAAAATTATCAGTGATGCTATAAAAATATTATAATATATACTTTTACTCGTTAAAATTGATTTTAATATGTAATTCCGTCAAATTTGAACTTAAAATGTCTATAAAAAATAACTGTGTTTAAATATTTTTTAGATTTTTTGAATACAGTATGTACTATTTATTAGAATCTTTATTTTAAATTTTCGATCCTTAGTTAAGAAAACTGAACATTTTATAATTGTTTAATTACAATGATTGATAATTTTCAGACCTGATGAATTTGGTCGAAATTCGAACTTTAAATGCTTTATAAAAAAAAATTGTGCCTATGTATTTTTAATATTTTTCAACTGATATTGTAACAATATATCAGGAGCCTATTGTATTAAATTTTCATGATTTTTGGCCCAAAAAATAAAAATTTATTGATATTAATAGAAAAAAAACTAAAAAATTTGAAAATTGAAATCGTCCGTAAAATACTGAAAAACAGTCAAAATATATTAAAAAATAGATGGTGTATAGAAAATGCTTATATAAACACTCAGTGAAATTTGCATGCATCTACAGTTATTTGTTTTTGAATTGCAACAAAATAAGAAAATCGCTACATGAGAAATTGATTGAATATCTAATCTTGTACAAATTTGAACTTAAAATGCTCATAAAAATTTATTATGACTTGCTTATAAACTTTTTTTTATTGATAAAATTAGGCAAACTTATGAGGAATCTTGTATTACATTTTTCAAATCTTAGATTTAAAAAGAAAAATTTTTATGAATTTCTAACTCAAAATAAATTGCACATTTTCGTCATTTTTACGTATTTTGTCAAAATTTGAACTTTGATTACATATAAATAAAAATTGTGACTACGGATTTTCAATATTTTTCATCTACCTTTGAAACTATATATTAGAAGCCTACTATTAAATTTTCAAGATTTTTTACCCGACAAATAAAATTTATTGACATTTATAGAAAAAAAAACTAAAAAAATTGGAAACTTAAAATGTCCGTTAACAGCTCAAAATAAGACAGAATATTTTGAAAATGATATGGTGTGTAGAAAATGCATATATAAACATTCGGTCAAAATTTCATGTCTCTACGGTAATTTCTTTTAGAGTTATACCAAAAACCAAAATCGATGTTGTCGAAAATTGGTTTTCCGTAAAAATTCCCGTTTTTCCCATAATTTTTCATTTGTTTTTCCAGGCGCTCATGAAAAGTACTGAGAAATTTTGACTTTTGACTCCAAAGTACCAACTAGATTCACTTTCCTATCAGAAAAGGTACTATTGAAGAAAATCGAAGCATTTTTTCTGTCCTGTAACGTGATGACAGACACAAAAATAAAAAAAAAATAAAAAAAAAAACACACATCATTGTAAAACCAATACATTCATCGCTCCGCTCAGAATCTAAAACCTAAAAAAATTGGAAAATGAAAATGTCCGTACACAGCTCAAGATAAATCAAAATATTTTAAAAATGTTACGGTGTATAAAAAATGCTAATATAAACATTCAGCCAAAATTGCTTGTTCCTATCTACGGTAATATCTTTTAGGGTTATACCGAAAACCAATATCGATTTTGTCGAAAATTGGTTTTCCGTAAACATTTCCGTTTTTTCCTTAATTTTTCATTTGTTTTTCACGGCGCTTTTGAAAACTACTGGGAAATTTTAACCCCCTAAAGTACCAACTAGATTCACTTTCCTATCAGAAAAAGTACTGTTGAAGAAAATCGAAGCATTTTCACTGTCCTAAAAGGTGATGACAGATACAAAAAAAAAAAATATAAAAAAAAAAATTTAGTACTTACCTATCAATTGCAAAAAAATAAAATTTTTGTAAAAAGCACAGTACCTGTAGAATATAGCGTTAGACTGTACAACTTGTACCTACTTGTTGCCTGTTGGTAATAATATATTGAAAATTGTAAATATTTTATTTCCATAGTGACTTTTTATCATTACGTTCAATATATTTAATCGTATATAGAATATAAACGTCTCGAAAATGTTACTTAGAAATTACCAATTACAATTGATAAAAATTTGTTTAAAAGGAAATTATTTAAATTTTCACAAAAAACGCCAACTAAAAAAAAATATTATTTTTAAACATTTATAAAATTTATGCACTTCATGCACATTTTATAGGTATTAAATAATTATAAAATTCGTATTTGGGAGTGCTTTGGTGAGGTTGGTGTGGCAATTTTTACAACAAGATTTTCAGTTCTATTATTGATCAGCGGTCTAAAATACGATGTTTTTCATATCAGTACATCATACATAGGAATGAATTTAAGTGGAAACTTAAATTAAGTTTTTGGCTGAAATTAACATAATCCGAAATTTTAATAAAATAATTGTAAAAATATATTATGATATTTAATTGAAATTAAATTAAAGTGCCATTAAATTACAAAAAATTATTTTTAAAATATTTTTTTTTTGTTCCATATTCCTGTTTTATATATATATATATATATATATATATAAAAATAGTAAAAGCAATAGATAAATATTCTTTATTATAAAATAATAATTTTTGTAACGATTCTAATTCTAATAATATGTTGTAAACAATATTACTAATGTTAAGCAAACAGTCTTATGATGTAGGTAAACGATATTTTAATCTAAGCTTAAACGACATTTTTTAAACAATAATATTGTGATGTAAGCGACCAATTAGTATTAATTTTAATTATTTATCAAACGACGTAATAATGTTTTGTTAGTGACAAAATATTTTTTATTATATTATTATTATTTATAATAAGTTTTTTTTTAATTTAATTTTTTATCATGATAGCTGGTACGACCACAGAACAATATGGTATGACATCTCGTTATCAAATAATATCTGCTGTAACCGCAAAAAAAAAAGACATCTGATAAATGTAAAAATGATGGATTCATTAAAGCATACATGAAAATTATGATATCGCCTACTTTTGACGTTTAAACTTCATTTAAAAAGCACACCTGCTAAATAATGACAAAATATTTTAAAATCTATATAAAATCGTAAGTAGGTATAGTTAATCCATCGACATGATAGTAATAGTTTAATCGATTCGTCATTCTGGCGTTTAGGTACATCATATAATATAAAATGTTGTAAAATCTGTCGTTTACGCCATTTTGGCTTGGAGCCGCCGAATTATATGACTCGTCGGTTTAGAATAATTTTACTATTGTGATTCTTACACCGACTATTTTCAATTTAATTTTATAATTTCATAATTTATAATATTTTATCTGATTTAGCTGTTTATATTATGTAGAAAATATATAAGAATGTGCAGTATAGTATATTGTTTAAAGACATTTATTTTTTTTCTCCTTTATCAAGTCACATATAGTTATAATATATAGGTACCTACACCGTCCAGAGAGAGAAGTAGACCGGGCGACGACCAAAGCTCGTCTTTTCCCGGGGTTTCCCACCACCTCGCCAGCCCGATCACTATCGATCGCGTTCTATCGTTGACGCCCACGGTGGCTGCGCGACTGCGCGATACGAGCTCTCGTCGGTCACGTAGGCACCTCTAGTAGGGTAAATGTAGGCCCGGAAACGCCGCAGTCGTCAAGTCGTCAGTCAGCAGCCCACATCCTCAAAACGGACTACTTCTCTCGCGGGACTCAGTAAAGTATTGATTTTTAATAAAATTTTCTTATCATATATTATAATTGCATAACTATTTGAATGTAACCTGAAACCATACTTTAAACTTAACGATGTTATTAATTTACTGTTATTTAGGCTATTTCCTGTTATAAATAACACAACATATATTGTGGGTACATATTGGTAAGTCTTACACTATTACCTATTATACATTATTTTATCAAAACATTAAACAACAGATTTACAAAACTGGGATGTACTAGTCGACTGGTAGGTACTAACATAATAAATATACTGATATAATATGAAATGTGCTACAAGGGCGGACTGGCCAGGTTAGCTGCCCAGCGATCGTGGAATGGCCTGTCGGCCGCATTATATAATTTGGCTCTACATTATTTATAATAATATAATATTATATTATTAATTATTATGTTATATATTAAAAAGCAGGTACCTTCCTACTCACGTTCTACTATAAATTAGATGTCGAGTAGGTCAGATGCTAATGTTTAATAATGTTTTGTATTTAGTGTAAATAAAATATAACGAAAAGATTGAATTGAAATTATTATTATTTTTTTTTAATACATTTGTCATTATTAGAAGTAGGCTTATATTTTATTTTTATTTGTTGTAATTATTATTATTATTAATAATTATAATTATAATTATTCATTGAAGAATAATCAATATTATACCAACACAAATTGGTACCTATTTATAGATATACATAAAATATTTTTATAAATCTTGTTTTTCTGACCGAATACCAGGTAGCCAACTTCCTAATTTGTACTCTGTAAGTGTTTAACAGGTTGTCTTTGTGGCCATGGTATAGTAAAATTACTAAATACTGTAGCTATATAGTCTTTTATTGTTCTCATTTATCAGTCTTATGTATGGTTTAAATAGTCAACAATTACTGTGGTAACTGGTAAGAAAATATAATAGTATTATGATAAAAAACATGTACTTTATTATTTTTAAATTTTCGGTAAAAGACGTTTTAAAATCACTGCCTGTCGCCTACCCAGTCCACTCCTGCGTTATACCTACGTACTAGTATGTAGAATGAAAACATATTGTTAAAGTTGATTGAAAATTTTGGTTATTTTTTAGTTTACAATAGTTATACTGTTATGATGAAAACTAATAAACAGTGAGAGGAGGGTGCAATCCATATATTAATACAGTGGCATAATTAGGAATTGGTCTTAGGAAGGTAGACATTTTTTACACACAAAATACTAAATAAATTAAATAAATATAATACTAAACTTTTAAGTACAGTGGTGAATAGTGACTAGGAATATTATATACTATTTTATCAAAAGTTCTAAGACTTATATGTACACAAAATTATTAAATTTTTCTTTAAAGTTCTACAGAATTTAGTAGGTACTCATACAATTTTATAATATATTTTACAAACACTCACTTTAGCTACCTAGCTTTTTTTTGATTTAAATCAGAAGTCATAAACTGTATACTGACCAATTTCAAGTAGACATTATAACGAATTCAGATCAGTTTTCTAAAAAATGATCGCATTATGAGGTCGATCGGTAAGATGGAACAACGTACATAAAAATTAGCATATTAAATTGTTTACCGTTCACGCGCGCAACGCCGTGGTGACTTGTACATGCGCGTACAGGAACGCTCCACTAGTTCTTTGCTATTTACAAATGATCACTTACTACGCACACACTTGCAAGACCTGCATTCATGAAATTTCAAAATTGTCCAATTCGAATTCTTTAAAAACTGTCTGCCACCGAATACCGATCCACTTAAATTGTTTTTGTTTGTAATATAATAATACCAGCCGACCCGACACAGCTTCGCCCGTGATTGGTTTTGATATTATGTAGAATTTTTTATTTTGCATCAAATTGAATCGTTTAATGTGATCGGCAAGTAAATACAAAAAAACGTTTAATGGAACCGTATTGAAATGTTTCTAGCGGTATTAATGATAAATATATATATTTTAAGGTTACAGCGTAACGACGATCGTAAAGCGGTGTTTATAAAAATAAAACAATACCTCGCAGAGAGGCCCCAAAAATTAGCTTTATTTTTTAAGAACTTAATGATTATTTTTTATTAACAAAAGCGGTACTAAAACATTCAGCAGACTGTCAGGTATAAAATTAAATAATTTCTGCCAAAACGGTTTAGTAGTTTTATCAGTTAGCGCGGTCATAGAAAACCCCTTACAATTGTATATAGTAGTATATATAGATAATGTGTATATAATATGTAAATACGTACCTACGATCTACATACATGGTTTTTTTTTGTATTGTTTATAAAAGCAACTCTAATGTTTGTATATAAATATATATATATATATCAAAAGGCTATGGGGGGATCTACCCCCCTTCATCTACCACTTAATGACGCCTCTGTATTAATACACATATGACTAAAATTCACATTGCACGCTGGCCAAGTCAATTGTTCTTTTTAGCTTGTTAAGTTAAAATAAGTTTAAAAAAATGCAATAATCATTATTATTACAGTTTATTTATATTATAATATTATTATGTACCTACAAAGTATAGCTACCTATTCAAAGTTTTTTTTCTAGCTTTCAGCTCAGTTAACATTTTTATCAATTCTTTTGTGTCCATTTTTTTTTGTATGGTTTTCAAAAGAAACTAACTTTTTTGTATATACAGTAAAACCTCCCTTAACGGACACCTCTAAATAGCGGACACCTCCGAATAGCGGACGTTTTTATGGGTTTTTATCTTATCCGTCCATTATCGCGTCGATGAAAACAATTTTCTAGTTTATATTCTGTGATGTTATCCTATACTCGTATATTTTTAATACGTATTTAGTTGTGTTAGTGATTCCAATACGTACGGACGTATTCGTAAACGTATTATAGTACGCAATGGCTAGTAAACGAAAAACATAAAGTCTGAAAGATAAAATTGAGATTTTTGAATTTACAAATTTACTATTTACATTTTCATTAATTTTTACATACATAATAATATCATAATTTTAAATAATAATATATACAACTAATATTTATTTATTATTAAAATAATACAAATACAATACATACCTATATCATTATTATACATATGTATATATTATATAAATGTTGTATATTATATTATGTAGTTATTATTTCTCCGAATTATTTTCGATATTTAATTAAGCTTATTGTTCTTTTTAGCTTATTAAGTTAAGATAAGCTTAAAAATGTGCAATAATCATTATTATTATAATTTATTTAAATTTTATATTACAATATTATTATGTACAAAGAAGCAATTCAAAGTTTTTTTTTTAGCTTCAGCTCATCAAACTATTTAGCTTATTTAACTAAACAGCTTATTTGCAAATAATAAATATTGAAAGTAAAAATGTGTGGTTTTAATATTGGACGTCGCCACGTCGCACCAGTTTCTGTATGTCTTCGTCTTATATACGGACGACAGATAGTTTTCGTTTGCCAGTTTCAATAGTGTGCTGTTATAGTTGTGATTTTTGAGTTAATTGACCTATAATCAAACTTTTAGGTAACAACATTATCTGTGTTCTCTTGATGGTCTTTTACGATATTTTAATTTTTAAGTGGATTATGATCATTTTAAAATAATAATGTTTTACATAACACACTTAAAAATTAAAACATCGTAAAAACCAACGTGTGAACACGGATGATGTTGTTACTTAAAAGTTTGATAATATGTCAATAATTCACTCTAATATCAAAACTGACAGCAACCTATTCAAACTAGCGAACGAAAATATTTGCCATGTCGTAAGTGCGCAAGACGGAGACAAACGGGCGCGTGCGAAGTTCTCTTAAGCCATTTAACTTTTGTACTGTACATAAAAATAAACATTAACAACATTTAAATTTGTTATTAAAATTTTAACCTGCTATCATGTTAGATCCGATATCTGATGACCGGATAGTAAAAATGACGAGCCGTGCACAGATTTCTGTGACATGTTTTAAAATTTCGCGTGCGGTCATTGATAATAGTATACTGTAGAACGGATAGGCCATTTATGATTATCGTACGGACATTAAATTACAAAGGACTTAACTTAAATAAATCGATGTGTATTAAGCATACAGATTCTTTAATATTTATGCGTATAAGTCGCGGACTAAGATAGTACAATATTAGTCCGCGGAATAACTCGTATGAGTATATTATAATATTTACATAATATACTATGATAAGACCTTTGCTCGAATAACGATAAATTATAAAGAACTATAACAATAATAACAATAACATTAGGTATAATTATTATAATCGTGGGATAGAACGAGAGGCGGTGATAAAAATAGACTTTCTCTTTTCCCCCATTCCGGCACGCGATTTCCCACTTTATTGTTATTATTATCATTGGACTATTAACAGAATATGATTGTTATAACCATTATGGCCTATCCGTTCTTTATTTTTATTATTATTTTATTATTATCTGTGCGTGCGGCGACCGCGGACCGACAATCGTCATTTATATATCAGCGTAGCCACTCGCCACGATTGCGATGCATGAAAAATACGACCGACTTCTAATATTAACGACTGTTCACAATCTATACATCTAATTGCGATTGGTAAATAATAAAACAATAATATCACGGTGGGATATAACCGATACGTGTAATGTTCGTTTCGTCGTGATAAATATCATCAAAGTTCGATAATATGAAACGTTTAGATCGTATTATTTCACATCGACGTTTGAGTATGTGTCACACCGCATTATTATTACAAATTACGATATTTCTTTCCTTGTTTTTTTTTCAATGCCTACACTATGAGTGGTTTTCACTTTTCAGACATCTCGATTTTGTGAAATCGTAACATCGCCAATATTATGTCTTACCGGACGACCTTTTCCCCGTAATAAAACTATTATTTTCTTTGTTATCAGTTGTCGGGTAATTTACGACGCCGATCAGTACTGAACCACTTTCGCCGGTTCGCCGTTAATCGCTCGCTTTTCGCGTGGATTCCAGTCGGATTTTTCGTCCACGTTTAAGTCGCTTCGCTTCGAGCCGCTCTTCGCTTTGAGCTGCTCTTCGCTTATCCAGGAGTTTGAAATAATAACATCAAATACCAGTCGTCAGTGGATCATGTCGGATAATTTGCGAGGTGGTAAATCGGGTTTTGCGCACATGTCGTAAGTATATTATAATAAATAACAAATTATGATAATAATATCGTCGAGACGATTGTGTCTATGTGTTGGAGACATATCATTTTTTTTACACGTTATTATTGTGATGTGATTTCGCAGCTTATTCCGGGTCCGTTTGTTTTCTCTCTCTGGCCCACTCGCAATACGGACAAAACACATTCACGCGAAATCATTTTTTTTTTTTTTTAAGTTTTTGTGTAGGTATTCTTAGAGTAATATCGTCCATACCAATAATCATAGAGAATTATTATTTTGAGCGTATTGTTTTGTCTAAATATTTTTTAAAACAATTCGTTAAAATTTCTTTAAATAGGTACCTACCTACCTATATATATACATTTGAAAAGTAATAAAATTATGTTACTCATTACATTAAATATTCTTATTTAAATTACATTCGCCCGACATTTTTTTTATCACGTTGCATTGCTTTTTCTTTACAAATTAATTCCAAAATCAGCCCATAATGACTAATAAGTAGTACCTACCTAGGTACCTATACTATTAATTAGTATTGTAGTAGGTATAAAATTATAGATATATAACATTGATGATGTAGGTATACATGAACAAAATGTATAATTAAGTTTTACTTCCTGGGATCTTTAATAATATTGTTTATTATTATCTAAAACCTAATGAATCATACCTAAATACATTCTATTGATTTTTAATTTTCCTTAAAATCCAAATTTTTTGTAAAATCGTATTTAAAGGCTAAAGAATAATTCCTTTTATTTTTTCTGCATAAAAACACAGCATGTACTATTATCATGACTTTAAAAAAAAAAAAAAAAACACTAAGAAATTATTATTTTTAATCAAACGAAGGTTTGAAAAGTTCATTTTTAAGTACCTGCACAATATTGTTGTTTTAAATTTGAATTAATAAGTAGTAAAATAATTATATTATTATTGTTATTAGATATTTTTTTAACATAAATATGTTTTTCTGCTGGTTTCAGATATTATTATTTTCTACCTAAGTTTTCTTTATGATATATTAATTATAGGTATTGGTATTGGGTATAGTAATTTAATTGTATTGAAATAATACATTTTATTAGTAATAAGGTAGAATTTTTATACAGTATAAATGGGAAAAATCTTAAAGTTAATCTAAATACCAGTTTAAAAAAAAGGTCACCATGTTTGACGTTCAAATTTATACAACATTGGATATTCACTCGATTTCTCATGGAGTGGTTGTCTTATTTTGTTGTAATTCAAAAACGAATAACTTAACACCTTTGAAATTAACACCATACCTATGTTTATTTTATAATTTTCTATACTTGATAAAATTTTCAAAATATTTTGGCTTGTTTTGAGCTGATTACGGACATTTACAATCTTCAATCTTTTTAGTTTTTTTTTCTATAAATGTCAATAAAATTTTATTCGTTATGTCAAAAAGTTTGAAAATGTAATATAAGACGCCTGATATATTCTTACGATGCCAGTTGAAAAATTTTAAAAATAAATAGGCACTATTTTTTTTTTATAATCATTTGAAGTTCAAATTTTTACAACATTAATCAAATTTAAAAATTATTTTGTAGTTAATAATTTATAAAATGTTCAACTTTTATAATTAAGGATTAAAAATTTAAAAGAAGATTCCATGTAAGTAATTTATTCTGTAACCATAAAATCTAAAAAATAGGTATATAAACACAATTGTTTATTGTTATTTTAAGTTCAAATTTGGACAAAAATACATATTATTAAATAACCAAGAAGTTTTTAGTTATTAACGATTTTAGTTATTTTGTTGTAATTTAAAAATATTATTTGTGGTACTTGAAACATCTATAGTATATTATAATAAACTATTTCTATAGTAATATGCTATTAATATTAATTCAACTTGCCGGCTAGCTAATTAATAATAATATACCTAAATATAATATAAAATATCCTAGTCAGACAAACTGTCCCCACTCAGTATCATTTTTCGTTCCCATACAATGATATTATATCATTTAAATCAAATTTTAGTGACCCACTCATAACCTAGTGTACAGCAGTGTTACCTACTTAGGTACCACCTTTTCAATTTTCAATTTTATATTGTAGTTTCAAACGAAACAATTTTTTATGGCTGTGTAATGTGTGGGTAATATCCAAACAACTGACTCAATTTACCCGCGATGTTTAGTAAATAATCATTCAATAATGAATATATGTTATTATACTGTATAATTTTGGCAAATTTAGCAGTGAAATAAGATGAAAACATAGGCCATTAATTCGGTTTTTTTTATTCGATTTTATAGAACAAATTCACCATTCTGATGAAGTTGATTAATACATAAGCTAGCTTATTAATAATAGGTATGATGTATGATAAAAATAATTAAAAATATGTTGGAGGCTAATCATGATAATGAGATGAAGGTATACACATGTTATATTTTTACAGTTTTAGATTTATCATTATTTATTTTTATTCACAATTTATTGTCAAAAATTGATGTCAACAGTCTTCCATCAATTACCATAGTTTGATTATCATTTATCACTGTTGGTATTTATAAATATAGTATTCAAATTAAGATGTTGATGATACCATTTATTGTTATTTAGCAATCTCATATTGATCAGTCAAATTATTAATGTACCTATGTTGCAAATTTTATATAGTAGTATAATATTATAACCCAAAAATCTTAAAATTATATAAACTCTCTTTTTTAATAAATATTTTTATTATATATTTTTTAAATAATATTTTTAAGTTTGGAAAACATTAGATATTAACATGAATATGTTTTTGTGCTGGGTACAGATTTTTTATTTATGTAACCGATTTTATTCTCATTGCTACTTATTAACAAAAACATATTTATGAATCATAGATTTTTCTTGCAGAGGAAAAATATTGCATTTCTAAACGGAGAATAATAATTGGAGTAATTTTTTTGTTATTAAAAAATATTATTTGTGGGTACTTTTAAAGAGTATTATTGATATCGATATACTTTATACATTTTATACATTAAAATGTAATGCTTTCTGCAAAAATGTGTTCAATTAATAGTAAAATTAATTACTTTAATAGCAATAATATCATAAAATATACTTAGTAACATAGGCTGACATAGTCTGTCTTAATTCAAAATCGTTTTTGCATACAATGATTTTAAATCATTGAATTTGAATATAACACATTAATTACAGTGACCCACACGGCACCTAGTATTTAGAAGAGTGGTACCCATTTGCCCACCTTTTTATTTTATTATTTTATTGATATTAAATAAAAACGTTTTGAACAATCCCCTGTATCTAAACTCATTTAAAGACATAAGGAAAATAATACATTGTAGTATAATTGGCTATAACAGTAAAAGTTCACTAAATTGTTACGACTTAATGTGTAATGTCAATGTTAAAATAAATTATGGATGGTAAATATAATTTTTTGTACATTTAACAATTAAAACAAGTACTTAGAGTAGCGGGTATGGGTAAAACACATTAAATTCAACTGTAGTTTTATATTATATACTAATTGGATGTGCAATATACCTAGCTCTAATTTCGCCAATTTTGTCTTTAGAATACAAGTTGATTTATCAAAATTACTTGAAAAAAATTAATCAATCCAAAAATTATAACCGAAATAGGAGTTGCCATTAAAAACAAAAATGAATTTGCTCTGCGCATGCGCAAAATACATAAGTTAAAAAAATTGTTAGTCGTTGGAATTTATATGATCCATTAGTTTAGTTAAATTTCCCACAAATAGAAATTTGAAAAATATTTGCTGGGTAATGAGTGATAAAATGTACACTGTTTCTGCAGATACGCGGTATATAAACAATATTAACTACCTAGGTATGTATTAACTACTAACTTTTACAAGTATACGTTTTGTTTTCAGTCAAATCTCCGAAGAGACAGTGTTTTGTAATACTAATAGCATGCAGTCTAAAATGGCATTTAGTCCTAATGTGCTAATAAAGTTAGTGAATTTTATATGTAAATAACAACAATTTTGAAGGTACTTTAATATTAAATTTTTTATTCCAGCAAAGTCCCTAAACTGTGTGGAAATGTTAATGTTTCCAATGGTCGTAACCAAAGACATACTACTACTGTTTATGCCCAAAGTTTATTGCAGTCCGCGGCAATGTATGTAAACTTGGTATAATGTAAAGTGATATAGACATCTAGTAAGTATAATTTTTGTTTTTAGTAAGGAAGCTAACATAAAGGCTGAGATGAGTATAGAAGCAAATCCTGTTGGTTCACTGCAAGAATTATGCATGGCCCGTCATTTTCCATTTCCGGTTTATACTTTTGCTGATGAAAACTTGATGAATAAAGATGCAAGATTTACGGTGATGTGTTCCATATCTCTGTACAACTCCACTGGTAGATATTTTGTACAAAATACATCTCTATTAAATATTATTAAATAAAACTTTTTTGAATAGGCACAGGCATAACTAAGCAAGCCGCTAAAAAAGAAGCAGCATATCTAATGTATAAGCAAATTGGAAATTTGTCTTCAGAAGAATTGCATACAATTACTGACAAAGATTGTGAAAATAAAGGCCCATCTTATAATCATCTTATGTTCGTTTTATGTCATGAATCGCAGCATTTTTTGAGGTCCTATTTTGATTCAATAGAACGTGCACCACGTATGCAAAATACAAAGGTAATATATTGATTATAGTTTATTCAGTGCGACAGTTTGCTACTACTAAATATTTAGTTATTATTATTATTATTATTATTGTTATTTAGAGAAACAAAAATTTGACAGCTGCTGAAACTTTGAAAATAATTTCGGGAAAAGAAAAATTTACTTACAGCCATGTCGTGATTTTTCGAAGTATAGGTATGAAATTTATTGAAAAAGAAACCTTATATATTTTAATATCATTATATTTTTTTTTAGATCAAGTAAAAGTTTTGATGCAGGTAAATACTATTCCAGTAATTGTGATTTCAGAATCAGGAAAAACTGAAGAAGATGCTCATGAATCTGCTTCTCGTGTTATTTTGACATACATGCAATTACAACTTAATCTTCAGTAATATAACTTTAAAAATATTTTTACTTTTTACTAAGTTTTCCATTACACTATGCACAATGATTCTTATTTCTGTAAATTAATTACTGATTAAATTGATTAATTATTTACATAATAATTTCCATACTTGGTTTGTCTATTAATTTTAAGTTTAAATAAAGTATTAAGCAAAAGTAGTATATTATAATACTAATAATTAAGTAATAAACATAACTAATTTTTATTTGATTTGAAATGTTGTCTTATTTAATGATTTATTTTGCTTAACATAGGTGTTTATTTATTATAAAATAAGGACTGGAGTTGAAAGACATGAATAACTAATGCACAAATGACGTAGGAAAGACAACCACGTATGTGATTGTGGAGAAAGTCTAAAGACAATTGAATTTATTATTACGGACTGCCCAAGGAGTTTCCATTGGTATTTTTTAAGGAAGTAGGAAAGAACTATTATAACTTAGGGGTGTAACCAAAAAATAAAAAATATATCCAATAAAAACATTTGTTCAATCAAGACAATCATATTATGTAGTAGGTTATTCATAGTAGACAGACGTCATAAGAGAACAGGGGTCTTTTGAAACTTAATGCATCACGTATTTTCAAAACTTGGGATGATAATATTGAAATCTTTATAAATTCAGAATTCTATATAATATATTATTATGTAATAAAACAGTAAGACGTTATAATAACAATATAAAGTAATATTATCTTGTGCATTATCTTATATTTGTGGTGGAAAAATTAACATTAAAGATGTTAATATTTTTTATACTTGATTACAAAATAATTTTAATGTAACATATGCCAATGCAGGGTGTCTATCTCCAAAATACCTTACTTGCATATGCCACTGTGTGGGTTAAATGACTAACTTAGACATTACTTTGAAGTGATTAATCTTCTGAGATTTATGTTAAAAAAATTTATGTTTATATTATAGATACTATACCATAAGATAAACAAAACTATCATCACTAAAATTTTACATTACTTAAAGGGTTTATAAAATACTTGCATATTTTATATGGTTAAATTATAAAAACAAAATCTAATCAGCATTTTTGATCATGTATATATCGCAGGTTCTCAAACTTCCCACTTTTATAATCAATAATTTTCAAAAGCCATCCAAAATATTTTAAGATTACTATCTGTACCCTGTAGTGCATCTTAAAAATAGAACCTATTAAAGTTCAAACATTCATCACTAATCTGAATCATATTTAAAGTAATTTCATTATAAGACGAATATAATTTTTCAATTTTTAATCACCTATTGCCCATCTAGACCTCTTCAACGCCCCTAAAATTTCTTCTGGTTTTATACCGCCCTTTCTGGAGGCTGCCAACGCCCTTTAGGGGGCGCAATCTCCGATTTTGAGAAAGATTGGTGTATATCAATAGTTCATATTTGTGTCAGTCGTTTATCTGTGGACCAAATTATTACCTAGTACAAACTAGTCAATAATAACTGATGCTAGCATAAAAAAAATTGATATTTTGAATTATCATCAAAGTAGGAGTACAACATAATACCCAAATAACTGGCCAGCTATCTTGAGAGTAGTATTTTGAATAATTTAAAGTATTTGGAATTTGGAATAAGTTCAGAGCATTGTTTTCAAAATGTATTTCAAATATTTAATTTAGAATATTTTTAAAGTAAATTAAATTTTTTATTTTAATATTTAATTATCACAGTTATATAATATTAGGCAAGTACAATATATTTTTACATTATCCATAACTTTAATTATTCCCGAAAACAAGTAACACATTTCTTTTTGATATCTAAAGCAAAATATATTTCAAATACTTTATTGGGAACACCATATTTTATAAGTGTTTCAGTATTTATTCCGAATGCTTTTCAAAAGTATTTTACTGAAGTTTGGTAGCCAGAGTAAGTAAACAGTAGGTATTCTACAAAAAATTTCAAATATAATTTATTTTATTTTAGTTAATATTGTCTATACTTTATGCAATTAGTAATGAATTGTTATATTATATTGGTATATAACATTTGAATACTTTTGTTGATACATATAAGATACAATATTATATTGTATATTTTTTAAATATTAAAGGTAAACTACCAACTAATATCCTCATCTAATAGTCTATCATTCTACAAATATTTAAAATACCTATTTTAAATAATTTTGTTTAGGCATTTGATGGAAATGTTTTTAAATTGTGTTGGCTTTTTTTTAATGCTAACCACTACCAACCCAACATTTTTGTAGAAAATAATAATATGAACAACGGAGAAAAGGAATCGATCTGGTCTGTGTTTTCTAACCAAAAAGGCGTAATTTGTGACTAAGACTTTGTTGTATAGTTAATTTTTTTCCTTTCTTTAAATAATGATTTAACTTAGTATTTTCCATAAAAATAAGACTAGGTACTAAATACTAATTATTTACTATCAATATATTTTGATTAATATACTGAACACTCAGGAAAAAAAATTGTGTTGCGAAAATGTTTGAGTCACGTCAGTATGCCCTTTGACATTATATTTTTGTCATTCAAACGAGTACCTACTGGCTACTTTCGGTCATATTTTGACGTGTGTATATATTGAGCAGTCATTCAAACATACAGGTAAGATTATTTATCTTGTATTATTAACCATGGGTGTAAACACGGGGGGACAATATGGGAGATGGATCCCCATTACTTTTTTTTGGATTCTGAGCGGAGTGATAATTGTATTAATTTTACGGTGATGTGTGTTTTTTTTTTGATAATCATCACCTTTTTTGGTTGTAAAAAATTTTCGTTTTTCTACTTACGCATATTTTCTGATAGGAAATTGAATCCAGTTGGTATTTTGGGGAAAAGTTGATCAAAAGTAAAAATGTTTTTAAAAGAGAAAAATTGAAAATTTTCATTTTTTTTTATATAATATGTCAATATACATTACATTACATTATTGTAATTATCTAGACACATACTGCAGATCAGTACCCATTACACACTTTTGTATACATAATATTAATTCGGGGATAAATTATGGATATTTAAGTTTATACCCCCACTAATTGTGAATTTTATATTATTATCGAGTTATTGACATGTGCACTTGCGTACGATAGTGCTACTCGCATTGAATTTCACTCAGACTCTTTATCATTTAAAACTAATAGATCCCTGGCGGCTAAAACTATATTATAAATTGCCTATACGTATGTTGCTCCTTAAATAATAGTTATACAGTAGAGCCTCGATAGTCCGGACGAATTTAGACCGAGCATCGTCCGGATTATCGATTTTCCGGATTACCGGAGGTTTTCAAAATTACCTACTCAAATGACTAAGATTTTATTTTTAATTTCACCATCTTTATATTTATTGCATTTTAAATTACAAGAATAATAATTAAATTAAATTAAAACTAAACTAATGAATTACAAAAAAAAATGTTTATAATAATATGTATGTAGAACTTAAGACGTATAGTAATCGGTAATTTTTTTCTGAATAATACTTTTAATTTTCATTTCAAAAGCGAGTTCTCTTAATTCACGTACCAACAAAATATCAGTGCTATCCATGTTCTCATCTTCTGCCCATTGCAATACAGTATTCAGTGCATTCACAGCTTCTGAAGGAGAAACTTTACTTGTACTGATTGAGCCACTTTCTCAGCAATTATACCATAGTTCTGGCAATTTTCTATTAGCTTAATTATTTCAATTTTTTGATCTAAAGTCAAAGTTACGTGTTTACGAGGAGCCATTGTAACAAACAAGAATAATAACCACTCGACAAGAAAGAAGTAAACGAACTGACTATCGGGTATCGATTTATTATGTACCTATGTACATACCTATTAATTATTATGTATGTATGTATTAGTCTTAACTAGGAACAGCAGGTAATAAAAATGACGAAATTGTATTTGTCGATAACAATATCTTATAGATTAATTGGGTTGCGGGAATTCTCGTAAAATCTATTTACGAACAAATGGAATTTTGCCGTCCGGATTACCGCGTTCACCGGATATCGGGGGTCCGGACTATCGAGGCTCTACTGTACTGTCGTAGAGAGGCCCCTTGGTTTATAAGTCTATGGTTACAACCTTACAACCATAACTATATGTCTATACTCGTTGTTCAGTGTTCTATAATATTCCTATGATAATAACAATATATAATATGTAATATAATCGATGATTGGATGGAGGGAACCGACGAAAATAAGCCACGTATTATAGACGCTATTGAAGCTGAATTCACGACTATTTTATATGCCATGTTACTATACGCCGTCATTAGTCATTGTACGCCGTAATAGTTAATTACATTTAATAACTGTATGGAGTCTAACAGTTTATGTTATAGAAGCTATTGATAATTAAAGTCTCGCAGATATTTACTCACGAGCTGCTACTGGAAATCAGTGTCTGAAAATGACCTATGTATATGAATATATTATATTAGTGGTGGTCGCGTATGTCGGAATGTAGGAATATTTAAAATCTAAAATAGTTTCTAGTTAAATTCCTATGTAGATGCCTACTTTAAGTAAGCTATATTGAGTATAATAGAAATACGATACTTACATCATACCTACTGTGAAATATTGAAATGTGAATGTAGGTAGTAATTTCGATAGGTAAATATCGTATTAACTAATCAATATATTTTATGTAGTGTTTTTATTTTGTGTTCAAATTACTTTAATTCTTTAAAAATAACGTAGGAAAAAAGTACATCTCAATATCTTATTAGTTCAATAAGCGAAGGTACATATTAAAGTGTAATAGAAATCGAATAAGATAGAAACTAATGTACTTATGAATCCAAATAATTTAACATGATAACGGCCCTTAATTATACTTACAAATTTAAAGAATCAGAATTTGAATAAATACCTAGGTATAAATTAAGTATCAAAGAAAAATATGGTGTTGCGCATGATAATTGCTTATATAGTAAATCATACTGAGTAGTAGATAAATATTATATATTATATACCTATATAAATAATGAAGTAACTTTATATTTATTACAAGAAGTTTGCAAATATACTAATTTAGTAAAAGTAGGAAACACATATTAAAAAGTAAAAATATGGGGTCTACAGCCCGTTCAAAATGTTGAGCCTATGCCCTATTGTAAACTCTCCTTAAGGATCTACTTAAGTACTATACCTATAGGCTATAAGTATATAATATTTAAAAGTCAATAACTTAAACTAAAGTACCTAAATAATAAAAATCAGGTTAGTGGATGTCGCTCTGCTGTACAGTAGGTTACAAGTGGGTCACTAATTGACGGAGAGTATTAAATTTGAATTCAATGATATAATATCATTGTATACGAAAAACGATTCTGAGCTGAGACATTTTGTCAGGTGGATATTTTATATTATATTTATAATGTTATTACTTACTATTAATGCGGTAAGCCAGTAAACGGTAAGTTGAATTAATATTATAAAATTACAACAAAATAACTAAAATCGTTATTCTTGGTTATTTAATATGTAATTTCGTCCAAATTTAATCATAAAATTACTATGAAAAAAAACTGTGTGTTTATATTTTCGAGATTTTTTAGTTACAGAATAACCCACTTACGTGGAACCACCTTGTTTTAAATTTTCAATCCTTAGCTATAAAAATTGAACATTCTATCAACTCCTAACTACAAAATCATTTTTAAACTTTGAATTTAATAAATGTTGCCAAAATCAAACTTCTAAAAATATATCAGGAGCCTTATATTAAATTTTCAAGCTTTTTGGCACATCAAGTGACATTTTATTGACATTTATAGAAATAAAAACTAAAAAATTGAAACGCAGAATATGTCCGTAAACAGCTCAAAACGAACCAAAATATTTTTAAAATGTTGTCAAGTATAAGAATTGATGAAATAAACATATGATATAAATGTCATGTACCTATTTACAGTTTTCCGTTTTTGAATTACAGTAAAATAAGAAAAATGCTACATGAGAGATCGAGTGAATATTTCATTTTGGAAAAATGTGAACTTCTAACGTTTTAAAAATTTAATTTGATTTTCTTGTAGAAATTTTTTTTTTTTTTATAAAGGTAGACGAACTTATGAGGAATCTTGGATTACATATTAAAATCTTAGATTTAAAAAGAATAATTTGTATGAATTTTTGAACTTAGAATAATTTGCACATTTTTGTGATTTTTACGTGTTTTGTCAAAATTTGAATTTTAAATGCTAATAATAAAAAAATATTACAATGGATTTTTGATATTTTTAACTTTCATTGTATCAATATATTAGGAGCCTTGTATTAAATTTTCAAGCTTTTTTACCAAATAAATAAAATTTTATTGACATATAAGATTTAAAGAAAAAAACTAAAAAAAAGAAAAATATGTGTATATAAACATTAAACAGTTAAAAACAAATCAAAATATTTTGAAAATTTTATCGTGTATAGAAAATGCCAATATAAATAAATAGTTAAAATTTCATGAATATACGGTCATTTATTTTAGAGTTACCTACACCAAAACCAAAATTTATTTTGTCAAAAACTGATTTTGCGACAAAATTCCGTTTTTCCTTGATTTTTTTGATTTTTCCCAGTGCTTTTGAAAACTAATGGAAATTTTAAAAAAATGACCTCCTGAATGCATAACTAGATTCACTTTCCCATTGAACAAGATAAGTACTGTTGAAGAAAATCTGATACACTGAATGTTTATATTAGCATTTGCTATACACCGTAAAATATTTTGTCTTGTTTTGAGCGGTTTACGGATATTTTTAGTTTCCAATTTTTTTAGTTTTATTTCTATAATATAGATATCATTAAAATTGTGTTTGTTGGCTAGTGCAACCTTGTTGTATTTGTCAAAAAGTTTAATACAAAGTTCCTATAGTATACTGTTACAACGGCAGTTGAATAATATTAAAAAATATTAAATCACAATTTTTTTTTAAAGTATTTAAAGTAGAACTACGTAAATATCACGAATATGTGCATATTATTTTAAGTTAGAAATAATATAATTATTTTTTTTAATCTACGATTTAAAAATTTAACAGAAGATTCCTCAAATGTTTGTCTACCTTTATCAAAAAAAAAGTCTACCGGATAGTAAAATCAAGTTTTTATGATTGTTTAAGTTTCAAAATCTTACAATATTGTATAGGTATTCTATCGATTTCTCTTTAGCGGTTTTCTTATTTTTTTTTAATTCAAAAACAAATAACCGTAGGTAGATACTTGAAATTTACATCATATGCTTATCTTATCAATTCCTATACTTGATAAAATTTTCAAAATATTTCTTCTTGTTTGTACCTGTTTACGGATATTTTAAATTTTGAATTATTTTAGTTTTTTTTTCTATAAATGTCAACACGTTGTATGTACAAAACCGTGAAAGTTTAATACAGGGTTCCTGATATATCGTTATAATAAAAGTTGAAAAATATTAAAAATAAATATGCAAAATTTTTTTATAAGCATTTAAAGTTCAAATTTTGACAAAATGTATCAAATTTTAAATTTTAAATTTTTCGAGATGTGCAAATATTATAGCTAAGGGTTAAAAATGTATAACAATGTTCTGTGTAAGTACTAAATAGGTAAATAAATTACTTTATTCGCAATAATATCATCAAGTATTATATTTAGTAATATCATAGGCTGAAAGAATCGTTTTCTGTTTACAATGATATTGTTTCATTGAACTACACCAATTGAACACCATCCATTACCCACTTGCCCACTTTTGTATAACATATAATATGTATTTATTTAGTTATTGTATATTTTTTTAGATTCTGAGCGGAGCGATGAATGTATTGATTTTACAATGATGTGTGTTTTTTTTTTATTTTTGTGTCTGTCATCACGTTTTAGGACAGAAAAAATGCTTCGATTTTCTTCAATAGTACCTTTTCTGATAGGAAAGTGAATCTAGTTGGTACTTTGGGGGGTCAAAAGTCAAAATTTCCCAGTAGTTTTCATGAGCGCCTGGAAAAACAAATGAAAAATTAAGGGAAAAACGGGAATTTTTACGGAAAACCAATTTTCGACAAAATCGATTTTGGTTTTTGGTATAACTCTAAAAGAAATGACCGTAGAGACATGAAATTTTGACCGAATGTTTATATAAGCATTTTCTACACACCATATCATTTTCAAAATATTCTGACTTATTTTGAGCTGTTAACGGACATTTTCAGTTTCCAATTTTTTCTATAAATATCAATAAAGTTTTATCTGTTGGGCCAAAAAGTGTAAAAATGTAATACAAGGCTCCTGATATATTAATACAATATCAGTTGAAAAATATTAAAAATACATAGGCACAATTTTTTTTTATAAAGCGTTTAAAAGTTCGAATTTTGACCAAATACATCAAAATCTCAAAAATTATAAATTATTGTAATTAAACAATTATAAAATGGTCAGTTTTTATAACTAAGGATTGAAAATTTAAAATAAAGATTCTAATAAATAGTACATACTGTAATCAAAAAATCTAAAAAATATATAAACACAGTTATTTTTTATAGACATTTTAAATTCCAATTTAGACGAAATTGGTCGGAATTACATATTAAAATCAATTTTAACAAGTACAAGTATATATTATAATATTTTTCTAGCATCACTGATAATTTTATGTTAATAATTAAATAATATGAATAATATAAATTCAACTTAGCAGCTACCGTAAAATAACAATATCAATATAATTTCAAATATCCTAGACTGACATACCGTCCCCGCTCAGAATCGTTTTTCGTATAGAATAATATATCATTGAATTCAAATTTAATACCATCCATTATAGTACAGTGATCTACTTGTAGCCTACTGTACAGCGCAGCGACATCCACTTGACTCCCTTTTTTTATTTTCAATTGGCAAACGTTTTTTTCTATGTGTGTAGAAAATAATTTCTTGAAAAAGTAATATTTTTTTTGTTATTGGTAATAAGGTTTAGGTATCTACTAGAAGTGGTTTCAATAAAACTTTAATATTATGTTCGTTAAAAACCTTGAACGCTGAAGTCAATTATCTAAGCATATATTATCAACGTTACTATACGTTATCACAGCGTTGTATTTATTGTGTAGTTTATATAGCTTATAGTTTATCGCCTGGATGGCTGGATATTGTACCTTTATATTATAATCTTTCATACTTTCGAGTTAGTGAATCATAAAAAGCGCTGCACTACCGGATATAATGTCTATGACATGATCTACATACTGAAATAAATCAACACGTAAAAAATGCTGAATGATTGGGACAGATAAAACAATTCGACACAGAAAAAAATCGAGATAGTGGTAGGTTCTGCACTATTACCTAAGAACCTTATTTGTGCCTATCTCCTATGCATTATTATTATTATTTGTTTTAACAAACGAGATTTTGTATCTATTTGTAAATTGTAAATAAAAACTATAAAATATATATTTGCAGGTATTTGGTATATACCTAAGAAATACCTAAATATGTACCTGCGTACGAAACTATGGATCAAAATTACTTACCGGTTACCATGATCATTGGGTACGTACATAGTTTTATATATTATAAAATGTACTTTTTTTTTTTTTCAGTTTGAACCGACGACGCCGCGGGAATTGCTTTCGCATTTTTCCGCGACGCCGCCGTTATAAAATGTACTTATAATATTTTTGCACAACTTTAACCCAAATCTCTAAATTTTTTTGTTTTTATCTCTAATTTTTTCAGCTTCGCATTTTTGTTATAATTTTAATACAATTTATAGAAAATACTCATGACTTCACAAATTAAAGTTATAATTCATTGTCATACATTGACCAACCTATATAAAAAAAAAAAAAAAAAAATTAAGTTTGAAAATTGTGGAACTTGTTATTACTGTATAGATACGTGGTATTCAGACTCAGAGATATGGCGATTCGTGTAATTTACTATTCGATGATTAACTATAGGAATTATATTATGTCATGAGTCATGATTCGAACAGTTGCTGTTATACTATATTATATTGGTTGTATCATGAGCGTATAGTAGATAATACAATATTACAATGGACTTGATCTAGTTGGACATTAGGTTGTCACAATGGCGGTACTAGTGTTGTATCTACTGTATTGTAATACGTACTTACTATCTAATATTACCTATGCAAAAATGCATTATATCGAACCTTAGTTAAATATAAATAAATTATTTATTTATGGAAAATAATAGTAGGTAGGTATAGAGGACAGACATTTTCAGAAAAAAAGAATATAGTTCCATGTACTAACCACACTTTTTAAGGACTCTATGGCAATGGAATAAAAAAAAATTTTCTACTGTAATACGATTCGTAGGGGTCAAAGTATGGGGGGGGGGACTTAATCCTTCTACCTCTGGTGACGGTTAAACAGCATCATTCTTAATTATTCCTCAACTATTCAGGGTTAGGTTGGTTAGGTAAGGCCTACACAATACATATATTTAGACATTGTACATACAATTATATACAAGGAACGCTGAGAAATATACGGAGACATTAGCATTCCTGGAATTGTTTCCCACTTTAAGCATTGACTACGAAAAAAAGTACGTCTTCAGGTCACCATTAGTACATAGTTTACCTTGATAGTGGTATATTGTATATACTATATAGTATGGCAGTGGTGTTACGAACATATTTTATACATGATATAAACAACATGGAATGATTCCTGGCAAAAGTCCAGATTTGGTCAAAGTCCACTCAACACGTCACTTGCTTACCTACATTAGGCGTTGCGTACAAACACCGCACATTTATGATTTCGACCCCAAAAAGGTCGTAGATAAAAAACGCACACATATGGCTTACAGCGGTTAAAAACCGCACACTACTCTTAGTGCCAGATAACAGAATAATGATAGGTATTGTGCAATAAACATGGTAATATGTTGTAAGTATTAATTATTCATCACTCAAACTTATTATTCACTCATTATATTTTTTATATAATATGATTTTCAATTGAATTGTATTGTATTTATTTTTAGGATTACTTGTTTAAATTTTGGGAATATTTTTTGAAGGCCAGGGATCATTTAGATATTTTTTAATAAATTTGGCAATCGAATTTGGCCAATAAAACTGAAAACTTTACATTTATAAATTGTTTTTTAATTTAATATTTTTCATTTTTGAATATATAAATTGTAGATTATTTTTTTTTTTTTGAATAAATATAAACAGTAATTAGTAGATTATAATTCCTTATTAAGTGTACGATTTTTGGATACATTAATATTTTTAAAAAAAGTGTGTGGTTGGTTTCTGTATTTAACACAAGTGTGTGATTTTTGTAGTCAAAATGCCTACCGAAGGATTTGGGTAGCAAAAAGTTGTGTTCATACCATGTTGTTTATACCATGATTTTATCCACAAGAGCAGTGCCCCCGCTCAATGACTACGCCTCTCATAAGGGAAAATACTTAAACTGATATTGATATTATTTTACAGTATCATTATCATTATTGAAACCGCTATAATTTCCAATATTAAATACACTCTAAAATCATCTTACGCATTCAATATTAATATTATCTTTCCGGTTTCTTGATTATATTGGTATTATATAATATAGTACATACAACAACAATACAGCCAGTGTCATGTCGTGTTAAGGTATACACATATTTCTCCTCTTCATAACAATGACTCTCCGACCAAACACCTAAATTCCGATCATGATTAAAAAAAAAAATCGTTAGTGAATAAAATATTCTAGGTATGTATATAAAGATTGTCTCATAGCGCCTAGGAAAATTAATGATGTTGAGCGGAGGTATTTTGCATGTTTTATATGTTTTATATTATACTCCATATAATTAAATTATATGCATACCTACATCTATATAATCGATGGGTAATTGAATCAATATATTTTATATTTTGTTTTGTTGCCATGGAAACTAATGAAACGACCGAACTACAAAAATTAAAATGCTGTCAACATTTAAATTGATTTTTGTACGTAGAAAACAATTGAAGATTTCTAAAAATGTTCAGAATTAAGTACTAACAGTGTAGGAAATTGCTCGTCTATATAGAGAGTATGGATGACACTTTTACATCCATTATTTTACTGAATAAGTCTCATACATCGATACACAATAAAAGCACACATCAATACTTGGTAGTAAAACCAAAATTTCCATCGTGTATACACAACATTTTGGATTTTAAATTTTGGAACTTTACATCAGTTGATAATAATTAATATTTAACTATCAAAATATATTTGTTATGTTCTTATGTACACAGATTACAATGTTGCCAATATTTAAATCAATTTTTATGTGTAGAAAACAAATGAAAATTTCGAAAAATGTCCAGTATCAAGTATAGTAAAAGTAGAAATTGTTCATCTATATTATAGAATACAGAGAGTATGAATGACACTTATTGTACATACATTATTTTACTGTCCGAAAATGAATAAGCCACATACATCGATACACAAACAAAGCACACATCAATATTTCGTTGTAAAAACCAAAATATCCATGTTTAAACATAAAACTGTTAATATTTAAAAAACGAATATAAACGTAATAATATACAACCATTGATAATAATTAATATTTAACTAACAAAATAATATATTTGTGTGAGGTAGGTATACGTATAAAAACATTTAATAACACCAGTCTAGACGACATACTGTGTATCGGAAACCTTCCATGTATTTCGAGAAAAATAAATAAAAAATATAATTTATTTAATTGACTTTTTTTGTACCTACGCGTGGTTTAAACCATTGAAAACTGAATTGTGACGTTTTAAAGTTAAATTTCCAATTATAACATATTACGTTTTATATTTATTTGTGTACCAAATATACGAATTTTATTATAATATCTACAGACGTCAGAATAATATTTTTATTATTATTATTTTAAATTCACAATATTCGAAACAAGTTGATATGGTAACCCGTAATGTCATAGGAATTAATCATCAAAAGAAAAGTCCATTACATTTTCTTTAAATGCAAATTGGAAAAAACAATTCCAACGAAATTACGTAACAAGCGTTACAAAAAAGGTAACGTCCTCGTAACGCTTTTCTCTCGTTACGTTGCTGCCCAACACTGCTAATATCGTTAATGTCCTGACGTGTTTCAATAATTATAGCGATGTCAATATCTGGTAGTCGTACTATAAAGTTAATCATTTCAACCCTGGATTTTCTAAATAGGTAGGTACTATTGATTATAATAAAAATCCTAAAAAAATTGTTAGAATTAACGTCTAGAGCTGTGCAAAATATTTAATTCAAACAAATACGTACCTACCTTAGTATAATTTCAGATATAGAACAGATAGGTGCACTATAGTGAGGTTGAAACTGTTATTTGAATACATAAATTAATATTATTAATCGGGCTGGTCCCGGTTTTATTGGTTGATGCATATTGAAAAATGGAGTTTAATGCGGCCTGTAAAATATTATACCCTCTGTTGGTCAAAACAATATTATCATATTTGGTCGATTATTATACTGCAGGAGTGCAGGACGGAATCGTAATTCCCATGGAGTGTATTTTTTTGAACATAATTACATTGGCCCCGGGCACCTTAACAGTATTGCCATTGATTATAAATACTAATAATTAGTACTCATAGTCAATGGTATTACGTAAAAATAGAACAAAACTTAAATTCGTGTAACATGTGTTAATAATCAAGGCTGGGCAAGTTAATGGTATATTTTAATTCAGTTAAGTCAACTTAAATTAAAATCGAATTAAAGTTCACAATTAAAAGTTAATTCAAAATTGTCTATCAATTCAACTAAGTTAGAAGAATAACCAAAAGTTAGTATTAAATTTTTAACTTCTAACCGTGGTATTACTAAGAACTCTAGTCCCCTATAACACCTAACTGACAGCGACGAAGGTGAAAAATAGTAATATATAATATTGATAATATTCCGTATTCGTAATTTCATAATAAAAATAATTATTATTATTTTAGTACCTACTTATAATAGTTTATACGAAGATATGAAATTATAATAATTGAAATTAAAATCAACTTAACTCGTTCAAATGTAAAATTAACTCAGTTAATTAAAAGCTAATTCTTTGTACTCCGTAAGTTAATAAATATAATAATTAAGCTAACAATAATAAAAAAAAATTAACTTATTTATTTAAAAACTTAACTTTTTAACTTCACTTTAACTTATTAACGCGTTAATGTCCAGCCTTGTTAACAATACATCACAAAGAACACTAATAAAAATAGAAAAAGTATAATTTACTTCCTAATTTACGTAATACAAAATATCAAAATATTATACCAATAAATATTGTTTTCGTAATACATATTATTTGCTTAAACATTTTTAATGTATTTTTCTCGTCCGTACCAAATGTAAATTCTCAGTTAATCGTTAAATATATATATAAATGCGATAACATATTTATCCATAGTGGTTATCAGATTTGGAAAATTGACAACTAATTGCGGTCAGTTGCAGGAGATACACTGTGATGGCATTAATTTCCAGTATTCTGTTTAATTATATTGTGCATGTCCATGTTTGGTAGGTAGGTACCTTTTTAGTTTTTGATTTCAGTATTATTGTTGGTTTATTTAAGATTAAGTGTTAAAAGCCAAAAGTTAAACCATCGCTTTCCTATCGGTTATATAATACTTATATACTATAATAGTCGCGTGCCTATAAAAAAAAAAAAAGTTGGTTACTTTTTAAGAGCAATTATTTATTGCGTTCATATTAAGCGTACTTTATCATCTGTACATAAATAATATAGTAATACCACCCTGCTATTATACAGAACGATTCACCGAACATGTTCAACCACTTTCTTCTTTAATAATTTGGTTATCCAAAATCTGATTTTGGGAGTATCTAATTTGCGCCAAAAAAAGATACCTTTGTTATTTGCACCACCACAGTCCACAGTCGAAAATAGTATTTGTAATTTAGACCAAAATGAGTATATATTAACCTTAGGTTGTTGGGTTCGACCGACTCGAATGGCGATAATAATTATTCAAGGATTTCTAACTACCGACATGGCTTTATCTGGTACCTACCAAATCATTACTGATTCAAACTAGGTAGTCTTTTGAGACCCAATTTGCCAATACCGATTAGTCGTAATCTCGTTGCTATTGTAATGATTTTAGTAAAAAATAATGCATATTTAATGCTGTTATCAATTATTATAATATCATAATAGAATGTATTTCTCATACTATAATATTATATTATCGCTATTGTTATTAGATCGCTTTAAAGTCAATACTTACGTACCGTAGATCGGTGTCCCCGTGGCGCTGAGAATAGGTTAGTGAAATAAGAAACTAAAATACAATATTCTGTGTTATTATACTTATGATATAGTTATTACTATATTACCTTCTCATATCTCAATTATTCAATATTTTACACCTGAAATGGTGCAAATTCAGTAGCGGCTCGTGAGTAAATATTCTGGGGAGACTTAAATTATTATATAACATAAATTCCATATAACAACGAACAAGAAAAACCTTTTTATTAAAAAATGAATTATATTAAATATTAATACTTCATTTAATATTTAGTTAATATTTTTAACTTAATTTAATACTAAATTTGTTTATAAACTAATTCAATTCTTTCTCACAACCAGTGGCCAGTGAGCCATGGAAATTTATTGTACCAATTATTTTGAAATTTTCTAATATATTTACCGTCTTGATATGTTAATAATAAATGAGGAGTTGGGTGATTAAGTTTAATTTGATTTTTGTTCGTATGTTAAAGGATTAAAACCACTGGTTAGTAAAAATTCTATTTTATTTTCTTTTTGCATTTTAAAATAAGAACAAATGCTGAAATGCTTATAAAAATGTAAAAAATAATAAATATTAGACGGAAAATATACGTATAATAATTATTAAATAATTAATAAACCATGAATAAAATACGTCTGAAGCTAGTAAAACTAATTAAACGCGGGCTACACGGCGTAGCGGCACGGCAATTACTGTCGTGAACCCATGTTCAATAGCGTCTATGATACACAGCTTATTCTCCCCGGCTCCCTCCGACCAACTAGCCATGCCATTACATGTTACATTTGCAAATGACGGGCTTCAGTTTCACTGAACCAGCGACCGTCGTAATGAGCCGCAGAAATGACTAAAATAGTATTTCTATCGAGATAACTATTAATAGGTTTTCGATTTTGTGACTTTCAATTTATAATAATAAACAATGAAAACGATATCATTTATTTTAAATTCCAATGAAAATATTTCTATACATTATTATTTTGAATTAATTATATTATTTACAAGTAGCTAGTTTATTTTTAAGGGGAGACGCAGTCTCAAAGTCTCCCCTGACGAGCCACCCCTGTGCAAATTACACATAATTATTTTGGTGCAAAGTACACAATATGTTGTACATTTTTTTAATAAGTTTTGACGCATATTGACTATACAACCCTGAATTTGACCATTCCTTTATTTTTGTTGAGAGAGGTTTTTTTCGTGTACCACTATGAGCCTTTCACGTACTTTCAGCTTACCACTAAATGATTTACAGTAAAAAAGGGGCGTCCTCACTAAAACCAGAGCCTATTGTATAGCAGCAGGACATTCCTTGAGTAATAAAAACTAAATTATGAATTTAAAAATAGGTCAGTGAGTCTATATTATGTAGGAATATTTAAAGTTCCTAAAATTAAAATTTGAATAAATTCATTGACAAGGGAAGAAACGCTGGGCGAGCGTGTTTTAATAATATTGTAAGAATGTTAAAAGTTCATGAAACAGCGTAGGTAGGTAGGTTGGTAGCTATCTATCTAAGTTTACCTGCCTATAACTGTTTATTAACATTTTAGGTTCGATTTGACTAAAAATTACCATACAACCGTGAAAATCGTCTCTTACCTGCAGACACAAGCCTGCATACAGTATGATATTATAATTTGTATTATTATGTGTAGTGCACCCTACTCCTGCAGATCCATATCGCACACGTATTGACCTGCAGTGACTATTGAGCAATATCGGTGCGACGCCGCATTATCATCGTGTTATGGATGATTTTGACATGGTAATAATATTATTGGGAAGTAAAAATGTCACCGTCAAGACTAGCTCGCTTTTAAATTATCATAATGTAGACGATGATGAACTTACAGGTGTACCTATATGGACGTGAAAATAATGTGACTGTTTCTTATATTAATTATTCATTTATTGAATAGACGTATATATATTTATATATAGGGCGATTCTTTTATCATCAAACACTCGTGATTTCAAAAAAAGTATCTATAATAAAATGTCTTAGAAAATATTTTTTTACACGGTTTCTAGTCGTTAAGAAACAATATTATGTTTTTGTCTCACGAAGCAGCAGATTTGTCTTACCTAACTAAAAGAGAATGGGAGCGGTCAATTTAAACACAACAGCACGACAATAATTGTCAATTTATTTGAAGTTTTCTGGGATAACGTAAACATGGCATAACAATTATTATGCTATGCAAAAGGCAAAACAATATGTCGATATGTATGTAACGTATTAACATATTTCACAACGATTGGCAATACATTAAGTACAATATATTTTTAGTTCGGTAAACTGTTATGAATCAGTATGTAAAAATTGTAAACGCCCGGTAGGTAGGTCATAAGACACGAGTACCGAAAATATTTTCAAAAACATTGATAGTTTTTGAGCATCGCTAGTGGCCTACGTTAAATGAATCACTCGGTATACACATAATGGTGTACCCACCTGTAGTTTTCAGCTACCGGCTATACCTCCGCGCACCACCACTGCGGCGGCGGACGCATTATATTCTGTATAATATATTATTACTATTTTATTCCCCACTCATGTGTAGGCACAGTTTTGAAAGTGCCATCCGAGATGTAATCTCCTCGAGATTTACGACACACGTGTACCCGCCCGGTTAGCAATATGCCTATACCTAATATATAATACGACGACGACGCTGCAGTTGGGTACAAAACCGACGGCGCCGATCGCGACGCACATGTTCGAGTCAGGCGTCTCGAGAAAATAATAATAATAATATAAAATATTATATCTCCTGCACTGAGACTCACGGAGTATTCCGACCACCCGAGTGGCGAGCGTCTATAGTCTAAAGAGAGACAGAGAGAGAGAGAGAGAGAGAGATTGAGAGAGAGAGAGCCGTGTTGCAGTTGTATTATAAAATATAGCATTGTATATAATATATACCATACGTATTATAGAGGGTAAATAATATTATATCGATGTAGGTACCCATCGAGCCGAACCTTCCCCCCCCCTCCTCGAAATTCAGAGAAATAAAAAAAAATAATACATTATTGTTGTAAGACATTTCGACTGTTCGTTGCACACCACCGATAATGTGTCTGTGAAAATGTGCCTGAAAAACACATTCCAATATTATTATTATTATTTTTATTAATTTAATCCCTCGTCCCGGCGTGAAGGTGTGTGTCGAGTCTGATACTAAAGCCCATAGGCGCTTGAAATGATATACTGTTTGAACGCGAACAATATACCGGTCGAATTAAATGCAGACGAAAAAAAATGTCCGTCGCCAGTTTACCCGCAGCTCGACAGTTTTGAAAAACAAGTCACACGCTGAGCGTTTTGGACCGCATTTTGTTTGACCCGAAGCAAACAACGAAGCATAATGTACCTATAATGATTACCTATCTGTTATCTGTTACCCATCGTCTGTGTCCACCTGTTGGCGTCCCTTGATCGACAACCCATTAATTAATTCTATAAGATGTCAACGCGCGGACTGGGAATATGCTTCGACCTAAACAATCGTACCTACATCATATAATTGCATCGTTCCTCCAACCCTCGACATTTTAATACAATATAATGTGTATTATATTATGCTCGAACCGTTTAACGATGATAGGGTATCAAAATATTTCTCACAATAACGTATACGAATGCCTTTTAATTGGCCAAAATCAACCTTTCCGTTTACCACCTGCAGGTGCAATAATATTATATTATATTTTCCGTTTCCGCGCCACAAATTTCAGTTTTTATATTTTTTTTACACTGGATTACTTATTTAGTATTAGTATTATGAATAATACTTATAAATTAAATAAATACTCTTTTATTGTATTATACATAGTAGGTATAATGTATTATAAATTATGTTGTATGTTGTATAATTTATTAAACATCAAAATTACGCAAATAAGTAATTAATATAAATTATATACTTGGTAAAACAATGGAGGCTTATAAATATATAATATTATTAATAGAATGATGTTAAATATCTACCTTTTTTAATATAAATCGTCGGTATATATTGTATAAATCAAATACAATTGATCAATTACACAACTAAATAAAGTCATGTAGTTAGGCACCCTACTAAATTACATAAATTACTATTTTTACAGGGAAAATATTATTATATTAATATATTTTTATTATATTTTGTCAATCTTGCATGGGAATACAACTTCAAAACGATAATTATCACTTTCTGACTAATTTTGCTTATTAATTTAAACAGATTTAGTTATTTTCAATCATTTCCTAAACGTACGCATTATATAATTAATATATATAATATAATCATATAATTTAAGTTATGACATTGTTGCGTAATTAAAAATAGATCGATCCCGGAGATTCAACATTTTCCACCATTGTATTAAATATTAATCATAATTTTCTATAAGTACAATTTTCAGACTATTTAGAATTTAGATTAATATTAATTAGCTTATACATTTTAATTGTTTTTTTGAACATTTTGAGTTTGACTAGTTTTTTGGGCGTCCGGGTGCAGGGCTACAATTGAGCTTTTATCAAGAGTGAGTAACTGCTCTGTAACTGGGCCACTACTTAGCATACTTAATTATATTTATGATGAATTTATGTTTCCTCCACACATAATATTATAGACTTTACGTTCTGATAATATAACATGAACTACAGAATAAACGCAGTCAAATATTTTCTTTTACATTTAAAAAAAAAAAACTTCTATAATATGTGATACGTCACATTCAAATATTAATCATCGTTTTTTTAAAGTTTTATCGCAAGTACAGTAAAATATTTACATCAAAATTTGAAGCATATAGAATATAGATACGTAGAAGGTTTGGGACATGGGCTAAGTCAGAATAAATGAAAAAAAGAAATACGACGAAGCAGGAAAAACACCTGCAGGTTTGAATTTGTGCAATCTATATACCATATTATATTTTAAATTATAGTTGTGTACGGATTGTTATATTAATCTATATTATAATGAAAATGAAATGTCGTCCGCTGGTTAACACATCAATCGAAAAGACTGGACCGATTTGCCTCATTAAAAAAAAAAAAAATGTTTGTAATATTCCAAATTAGGTTTTTACGGAAAGAAAAATTTGAAAGGTTGCACGGAAAATTGAAAAATCCGGGAAAAACTGAAAGGACTTTTTTCAATGATATTTTTGTATAGGTAGGTATCGTTTTATAAATGGTGACAAGGTTACATATTAAGTACCTATATTATAATATATTTGATCGGATATAATAATATTTTAATTTATATTTGGTCACTATATTTTTAACTCGCGTTGGTTTATTTAAATTAATTGACTCAAAAACTACCGGACCCGTTCCCATTAAAAAGTTATACCAATATAGTTCCTTTTGATTTAGGAGGTGTTAATAGTTATTTTTACTCCTATACCTAGGTGGTAAAAGGGAGCTCAATCTTAAATTTATTTTCAGCTAACGAAAAGAGAATATTTGTTTTTTTTTTATTTACAGGGTTGCCATTATTTGGTTACTTACACGATAATATAATATTATTATTATGATTGGTAGGTATTATAGTACGGTGTATAAAATATTTTGATACAAATATATTAAAATAAAAAACAAATCCTCGGCACCGGCAACGCCGGTGGGACAACTAGTAAGTATATTATAAAGTCACTAAAATTATAATTTACTACACGTGTTTAATATTTTGTATGTCTTTTATTTAATTTGATTATTCCGCGGCTTTGTGGATATAATGATTATTATTAATATAATGTGATGTATATATAAAATTGAATTTATTTAAGCTATTAACTTATGCAAATATATTCTCCAATTATTGCCAATACCCTTTTTTATATTTCCCTTTTTTTTTTCGTGGCTCAACACTCCGCAGTAATAAATAATAAAACATACAAATTATTTTTTTAATGATATAGTTAGGTACGTGGCAGGTAGATAAAGTGTGATCAATCGCCGACCGCCCATTTATTTTTCGATTTATTTTTGAAAACCTTTTTAATTATAAGGTTAGTTTTTATGTAAGGATTGACAATTTAATACAATAATTTATAGGTATTAACTTGTTAAATATAGCACGGCTACTACCGCACTAAAAAACGACCCCAAACCAGATGACTGTCCACCAGCAGTTTTCAATCTAAAAATTTCGAAATGGACGGTAAATATTGCTCTGCGAAAGTTGTGAAATATTTATTAAAATGCTGAAGTGTGTTTGGTTATAATATAATTACCTATCATATGTAAGTTTACTAATTATACTAAGTGTTAGGAGCGTCCCTATAGACTCATTATTTGTATGGACAATAAGGGAGTGAAAACTAAATGTATTTAAATCCAGTGTGCATAATATAATGTTAAATTGATTTTTATACAATAATTTTATAAAATGATATTTTGATTATTTATCATTTTTTAAGAGGACTTGTGCTGGGTCTTACTAATGCATAACATGACACATTTTACGTTCAGAATAATCCATTTTAGTAGCTCATGTTTTTCGTTATAGTGAATTGGCCAGTACCTACCTATCATACAATTTAAAGGTAATTAAATAAAATAATAATATTATTTGGGAATTCTTTTAGGCTTTTTTTTTTTGATATTTTAATTTCAAAGCATATTTTGAGTACATTAAAATTTCTCAAACAATTTACGACAATTTTAAAATGTTCATCCCTTGTTTATAATTAAAATAATACAATATAATATACTATTATATATATATATTATACAAACATTAGTTCCAAACACCATTAAAAATGATTTGTTATTTATCTTATAATGTATTATTTTAGTATTTGATATGCTAACATTACATTTTCACATCAAAATCATATAGTTAACCCGAAAGTTTCTCATTGGTATAATGTAATGCATTTTGAATTATTATAATAATACATTTTTAAATCATTACGTTCATTACGTTACCAATTGTAGGTAATATGAGTTTCGGGGTGTTGGTTAGAGAGTGTAATAGAATAAAACACGATTAATAGTCCGATAGTATCTTACCTTTAAGTATGAGGATTATCTATACCACGTGTTTGAAGACTTGTTGTACCTATAAGTACTTGAAGAAATTAAGCACACCATTGTGGCACTACAGGTGATTCTAAAGCTGCTCGTCAGCATTTTGCTGTTAAGGACAGAATGTTAAAATCATTTAATTGCGAGGAGATGGAATTGTCGACCAGGTGACGACATGGTTTTTTATTTACAATAAATTATAAATGCATTATTTTATAGTTCAATTACAATGATTCATTTATTATGTTATATATTATGTAATATAATTTAATGTCACAAATGGCTGTTTAAATATTATGTGGGCATAAATGTCGTTTTCAAACATTTAGAATACGATTACTCGTAAATTATAATAATATCATAGAGTATTTTACTATATAGTCTAATTATGTGATTTAATTTATGTTAATTAAATTATTATGGTTATTGTTGAGGCACATATGGTATTCCATATGGTAGGTATTATGTCAAACTTACAGCAATTTAAAATTTGAATCTACTTTTTATCAATACAATTTATTTTGTTCATAATGTAGGAACTTTTTTTTTTTTTTTTGCAGCGTTCAAAGTTCAAACCCGTAATGCGGGTAAGGTATAGAATACAGACTAATGTCTACACCACAGTATATCTAACAAGAATCACTAGAATAAATACAGCGTGCACTTAGAGATGAGTAGTAGCAAGTATTATATTATGCAGTGGTTTAAAACTGTATAATACTAAATACGAGGTACCAGCTATTATATATGCAGTGAAAAGTTGTGATGGAAAACGTGACAGAAAACGCCACGTTCAGCCCAATCTCAAGTGCCTATATAGTAATACCTGCAAGTATGACATTATACAGTAATATAATATATTTATATCCCTTATGTTATGGCTCACAAACCATAATTTTGGAGTAATTTAGTTATCATAATTTCCTTTTTTTTAATAGATAAGTACCTACTTGATTAATATTAAAACTATTGCAATAGAGTTATTTGATTTCATTGTACCTATACATATTCAAAATTGTTTTATATTTTTACCAACTTTTAAGAGTGATTATCGCCGCAGGCAACGTAACTTCTGCGAGTGTCGAACAACATGACTATAATAATAATATAACACATTCCGAACGTTCGAATATTGTATAGGTAACTAAAATAAATAAATTAGATTTAGCAAAGGTACGCTTGGAATACAATTATTTCACACACGCGTTATCAAAAAATAAAATAAAAAATGTATTAGTTCGTAGAGGTTTCAAAACTTTTTACGGTATATACCTACGATCCATTTCGGATTTTTTTTATTTTAGGGACCCACAACACACTAAGACCGTTTTATTTTATTTTCAATTGTTGTATCGTTGATTATCGCTCCGTCGCTAGTATACTCGTCACGAACAATGATAAAACAATTCAATAATCACGACGGAACTAAATTGCATATTTATTCCAAAGTAATACATTTAGGTAAAATATTGATGCATAGGCATAATTATGTAAAACAGTCACTTATTAAACTTCTTTGTAATCATAAGTTCTTAAATAGAAAAAAACCTTTTACCTTTGCATATACTATTATATTTAAAATATTTAAACGTTAAATCGATACGTCATAAAAGTTACTGTGCGTCAGACATATTTAAACGCAAACACAGCATAATTAATACATGCCTGGTTTGCTATTATAGTATCTTAAAAGTTATAGTGTATATATCTATATATATATATATGCATCAATGCATATAATATAATCTTAATGTTTTTAGGTCTTTGACTGTTGCTCGGAAACCAAATGACGAACCCGGAGTCACAATCACAATTATTAATTTATTATTATTTATTATAGGGACAAACGACAAAATACTATATATTGTTATGATTTGTCCCTGTGGTAATTTAGTTCTATTTTCGCTACGCGCACGATGAAGTGACCATTAATAAAATAATGAGAATTATTACCTATATTAAGCTGTAACGATATGATTTTATATTTTTCTTTTTCTCTTCTTCAAATGTGGCCTTTACCAGTATAGTAAATATTATTATAAATAATAATTTGTTTGAAATAAAAATTGTGTTCTAATACTTCCAACACCAAACACTTGACGCTTAACATAGACTAGTTAAAAAATTACTCCCACGAAAATTGTACGCCCGGTGAACATTCCCTAGTTTCGCCTCTTATGTATGGTATAATACCGATATGCAATACTGGAAAATAGAGTAAGTACATTTCTAGGTACACTCAAAATATAGTCAGTTATCGAATTGTCGAAGCAAGGGGAGAGGGAGCAGGGAGACGAGGCTCATCTTAATTTTTTTATTCTTTACTTTGAGAGTGCCTCTTCTAATTATTTTCATTAGTACGAGGGGATGGTACGTTTTGTTTTGTTAAAATAATATTTAATTTTTGTAACTATTTTGTAAATTTATACCTATTCAATACGATATCAAAATTTAATTTAATGTTTTTTTTATTTATAATAATTTATAACGCAGTTTGAAGCATGGACTTAGATATGAGAGTAATATTATGTTAGTCCATGGTCAAATTCTTTTGTGCATTAATTATCATTACAACAATTTATTGATGATTAGTTAGGCACCTACCTACCTTATTAGTCATAAATGTATTAGAATACACTTTTATGTGACCATTAGTTTTTATGCTAATAAATTAAAAGTAAAATAATACTTACGTAATTATCTGTAAATGTTAGTAGTATATTTCATCTACCTATTGTTAAAGATGAATGTTGGGAGGTGTGGGCTAGGTTGAATTTCATTATTGTATGGAACGCTAATTTTTTTCAAGACTGGATCTCCGTCCTTTCTTTTATTTTCCAATTCGAGCATATAGTGACTCAAACATATTATGGTATATCGATTGTTACTTTTTATAGTGTATAAAATAATAAAGCCTAAGGCGCCAAAATAATAATAATAATAATGGTTAGCTATAAAACTATAAACATTTTTCTCTTGTCAAATATGTGGTGTATCGAAGGCGCTCCCCGCTAAATACAAATTAAATTTAAAAGCTGTTCCTGTTTACGTGTAGGCCCAGGGGCGGATAAACCAATTGGGAAATTGGGAATCTTCCAAATGGTACCTATTCGTTCCTTTTTTTTGAAAAAAAATTCTAATATTAAAATGATAATATAAAATCATAGCTTGTATATTATTATAATAACCAGTCGGTAATTAATGGTTTTGATTTATTAATAAAATTGTGTTATTATACAGTAAAGACAGTATTGAATTTAGATATATTAAGACAAGAATTAATATAATAAAATGTATTTAAATAAAAGGTTTAGAAAATGTAATTAACTTTTAACTACTATACAAAATGTTAATATTTATATTGATTTCAAAATATTTAACGATGTTTTCTGTATAAACATTAAAAAATGTATTATGTTTAAACTTCAAGTTCAAGTTCAGAACTGCTAAACTACCTTATCTGTATTACCCAAGACTATTATAGTTATTAAATATTTTACTAATTTACAGGAGAGACCAAACAAATTTTGCAATTGTAAATCAAGGAACACCGCTTACAATTTACCCATGTGTCAAAAAGAGAAAAAAAATTCAGTTTTTGGAAGTTAAAAAGTTATATTCATGGTTAAAAAGCCAGTTGCATTAATATTTCTTGGGCCAAAAAAAATCGCCTATCAGCCCCTACGTATAAATTGAAATGTTCAATTGTAATTTGTAGGGAATCGTGGCAAAAGCATAAAATATTATTTTTTCGATCTTGATTTTGATTCAGTTTTCGTATTTTGTTAGTTTTTATCCGTCCATTGTTCTATAAGTAACTACATTTTAAATTTCATTGTGCCATAGCACATTAATTTATGTACTTACGCATCTGTCGTAGTATGGTTAATGGTTATATTAAATAATATCATCGCTATAATAATTACCAAATATTTCTCTACTAGTGGGATACCTAAGACGACACCCGCATATTGTGTTGTCTCTTCCTACAAACGTTCAACATGATAATAGTATATTTTACTCTGTAATTTATAAAACTAGAGTGAAATGATCTATTATACAATTTAAAGGTAAGATTATTGTCTATAGGGCGTCTTATAGGATTTTTGTTACGTATTAATTCTAAAGCGTGTTATGAGTATTTTAAGATGTACGAACAATTAACGATTATAAAATTTCAAAATTAACAGAGTAAAATGGATAGTGTAAAATGTATTACCACTGCAAGACGGAGACAACATGTTATGCGGGTGTGACGTCTTATAATATAGCTACTACAAAACAGTTGAATATTCAATAGCTAAAACCAGTGACGATGAATACCTAATTTATCAGTTATGACCAAAAGAATGACTGTGTGAATTTTGATCATCCAAAGTTCAATCAAGATTACATGTTCCACCATACACACGAAAAGTTGTATAATATGGGTATTATTAATGGCAATTGTTAAGCCATTTTAAAATTGGTCTTAATACAGTGGCGTAGTTGTGGTGGGGAGCATGGGTGCATGCCCCCCCCTTGGCATTTTTATTGGTGATGTTTTAATCACGGTTATATCCGTGGTAGGTACCGTACCTATATAAATATATACCTAAATTGTTCAAAAAAAAAAATAAATATAATAAATATGTATTTCTTAATTTTGTTGTATTACAACCAATCAAGGACTCGACCAATGCAGCCGTGGTAAGAGTGTTGCATGACTTTAGGATTCAAGTATAATATGTATATCATACATTTTTTTCTTATAACAGCAAATAAATGGTAAGCAATTAGTTAAAAAATACATTAATGTACCGTTAAAAATAATTAATGAAAAATTTTGAATTCCTCACAATATTTTGTGGTGTAAATACATTAATAAGGGGGGGGGGCATAGATTGAGCTCCAGCTACGCTACTGTCTTAATATAATATAGGTACAATAGTTTTAGAACCTTTGTTAAATTTCTAATAATTTAAGGTAGGTATTGCATGGTTCTATACGGTATAATACTGGTACCTATACAATACTGATGTAATATACGGTATGAGTGAATATTATATAAAAATAATAAAGTACCGTATTTTATAACATCTCTAGGGGCACTCATATATAGTGACACATAATAATAGGCACATATATGTTATATCGATTGTTACTTCTTATTAAAGTGTAGCAAGTAATATTAAGCCTAAGAAGCCATAATTAAAAGCGAAATTTAAAAAACTGTTTCTATATTCCTAACCTATATCTAAGTACTGTATGACTTAACGTAATAGTCATAGGCATATATTGAAATTTATTTTGGAGATTTTTGATTCCATTTTCTTATTTTATTGGTTTTTATCCGTCCAATCTTCATTAAATAATATCTAAATAACTACATATTTGACATTTTATTTTATGTTTACATTAGGGAAAAATTGCATATTTCTTGATTTACATACGCGTAGTATGCATATTTAATATTTACGAACAAAAAATTGATCTTTTCTTTCCTTAGCTATGTATTTTAATAATAATATTGAATATAAAACTTAATATTATTAATTCACCTAAGAATGTATTTATCGACAATGGTGCATTTGTGCGTTTAATCTATATGGCGCCAACATAGCGAAGTACTTTCTTGTCGATTATATTTTTTAAGCTGTTTTTTCCAGTTTAATGAAATGTCAAAATGTTAAACAGCTTTCCACTATATTTTAAACATTATACACTTCAATATATTTAGTATATCAAGTATCAAGTTCAATATTAATTATAAAATTAACAACAAAAAATTTTATTTTGGCGGGGGGGGGGGGAATTGGATAAATTAAAATGTAAAAGTATATTTCTTACGTTTTACATATTTTACGATTTGCTCGTGCATAATTTTCCTTTTTTAACTCCTATAACTTCCGAGCCCTAGGCTCATTAATATAATATAATATCTGCGCTGTATTAAAGGCGTCGTCCAAAACCGCACACTTACCAGTTCATAACAGCACATTTTACACCGCACTAAAAAACCACATCATCGATCTTTGTACAACCAATACTAAGTTCCGCCCTCCTCAGAGTATAATATATACTGCTACGGGCCACGGCATCGGCGTGAATGACTTATATGGAGGATGCTAATCAAGTCATTCGCCCTGTATAAACGATCAGTACTGTATACCTCAAAGTGTATAGGTAGTAAACTCTCTGACCCTATCACTATACAATATAAGTATTTTCACCGTACGCTCGTGCTCACTATAATGCAGGGTGGCCGACTTTAATAGGCTTGTGATCGACCTTTAAGTTTTTATAGGTTGTAGCGATCGACCAAAAAAATGAAGCTTGTCAAAAAACAAAAATATATATTACAATGAATAGTAATCATGTTACACTACGTATCTTTTTATTTCTTTTATTTAGAATATTATAATAAGTAATAATTACGCTTAATTTAATAGTCTTACACAACTCTGTATACGTATTTTATTGTAATTTAAATCTATTTCCCATCAGATTACATTTTAAATAGATTCATTGCATTATCGATTATGATTGTCCTGACATGCTATTGGTCATACACAGGTCATTACCAGTGGTGAAGTCAATAATAAAACAATTTCTAAAAAAATATAATCACTGCAACTGCAGCTGTCAGTTGTTTTGTCAACACGATAGACGATATCTCCGTTTCACGTTTGTCGTTTATATTATACATTCCGATTCTTAAAGCTTAGATTTTTATTGTAGAAGTTAAGGAGTGTCCTGTGGTGATGACTCAAACTTTTGTTTCTAAAATCAGAAACCCCCTTTTCCGAAGTAATTTATTTACCAGGATATTTTTCAAAAGATGATTTCGAATCAGAATCAAAATTAAACTCAACTTTGTGCACTAGGATAATAGGTTTATGATAGTGGTTTTGAAAGATATACGGGCAAAAAATGTTAGTGATTAATTTATTTTATTAATAATTAATCAATTTAATAACTTATAAAAATGGCGCAATAGTGGCCAAGTATAGTAAATACTAGTTCCAGTATTACGTTAATTTAATGTTTTTGTTAAACTATTTTCAAGGCTTATTATTCATAGTACAAACATTTTAATAAGTAATAACTAAAAATTTACTCGTTCGGATTTCAAATTAGGCACATTACAATTTTGTAACTAAATGATCCACTAAATAATAATTCACAGTATAATGGGTAAATGCATGATATGTCCCATGTATAAACTATTATTATCAGAGACGGATTTACACAATTGCCGCCCCTAGGCAAATTTTTTTTTTGCCGCCCCATTAAACTTATCAACGAGAAAACGTATTTTTAAATACTTATTTAACATAAATACTAAAAAAATAATAAACAATTATTACATAATTTTATCTTTTGGATAGAAAAAGTTTTATTTTTGTACACATAATGCATAGTACGTACGAGTATATTGTATAAAAATATTCACAGTGACTGGTTTATAATTAGACTATCGTTCCAATACGAATCGATCGTCACCCGTATTCGTATTAAATATATCATATAGGTATGTATGTATTGTGCGTGTAGTGTAGTGTACGCCGTGCGATCAAACGAACCACGAGCGATTATTAATAATTATTATGACTTAGCAAAAAAACAATATAACGAAATATGTTATCTATGTTTAGTATTTAGATAATAGATCTACGTTCCGGCAGTCGTTCGATAATTTACTTGGACGAGTTGGACGTTGATTGTTATGTATTATAAAATAATGAAGAAATTATATTAACAAGAATATTATTATACTTAAATATTAAACATTTTTTTCCATCTTTCAGAGTAATCACCGTACATTAGAAAATCAAAAAGAAACCTAGAGTATTCTCAATAAAATATTGGCCTAAAATTGCCGCCCTAGGCAACTGCCTACTTTGCCTGACGCTAAATCCGCCACTGATTATTATTTATATTGTGTAAAAAAATGGCGCTAAAAATTTACGTTATCAACGGTTGTCAAAACGTGTCGTAGAATGTCCGCTGTCGCTTATTCACTTCAATAAACACAAAGTTTGTGTAAAAATGAATTTTCGTACAATCGCTGATTGATGGTTGCCCACGTAATACACAATATTATTGTTTTCCATATATATTAATTTAAAACGGATATACACGATTTATACACGATATTTAAAAATGTAATATTATGCAATTTTAAATTATTATTACTTTTTTTTAATTATTGTAGATAAATATTATTTTGCTCGGTCAAAAATCTTGAAAATGTAATACAACGGTTTTCATAATAGTTGTCGTTAGTGAACATTAAAAAAAAGCTGAGCGTAAATCCACAATAATTTCTAATGAGCATCTAAAGTCAAAATATTTACAAAATTCACCAAAAACAAGAAAATTGGTAAATCATTTTGAGTTAGAAATTCATGAAAATGTATCTGTTTATATATAGGATTTTAAATTTGCATACGATATTTCCCTTATTGTTTTCTACATTTAATAAAAAAAGTTACTGGAAAATCAATTACATTTAATTTTACATTGGATATTCACCAGTATATTTAATTTTAAATTAACAAATTCTCATACAACAATTTTCTTTAAGACATTTTTATCAAATGTTTATAGTTGGAATTTTCTATACAAGATACAATTTTTAAAGTAGTTTACCTCGTTTATAACTATTTATAGTAATTTGAAACTTAGAATTTTTATAGTTTTTTATTGTACCTATAAATTACAATACATTTTTTTCGTTGGGTAAAAAATATTGACATTTGAATACAAACTTACTAACAAGTTGCTATTATAGTAATTGAAAATTATTAAAACTACAAAGTCACGTTAATTTTTGTATAGGTATTTAACGTTAATTTTTTTACTAAATGCATCACAGTCCTGACAGTTTGTAAATTATTGTGTAGTCAGTTATTCATAAAAAAATTGAATTGTACATCTGAAATTTGAAAATTGAATGCTAGGTTCCTAAACAGTAATTATTATATCTGTTGAGAAATTATAAAGATCCATGTGCATATTTATTTTTTATAAGTGTTTAAAGTTCAAACGTGGAAAACATTTATCAAATTGAAAATGAACAAATTACTTAGTTGTTAAAAATTAATAAAATATCAATTTTTAAGCTAAGGATTGAAAATTTATAACAAAGATTGTGAAGAATATTCGTACTGTAACTAAAAAAACCTAAAAAATATAGAAACTCATTTATTTTCTAGAGATGTAGACATTAAAAGTTCAAATTTAGACCAAATTATATATAAAATATTATTCGTGGGTATATGAAACTTTTAGAGTATTATTATTATTTTTTTTTTCATTTTATTTTATGCAAACAATAACATTATCAATTGTTAATTTTTGATAAACAATTTAACTTACACTGGTTTTACTAATGCCTAATAGTAAAATAAATGACTTTAATCACAATAATATTATCAAATATACTTCGTATAATATTATAAGTTATTATAAGTTGATGGATCGTCTTCGCTTAGAACCGTTTTTCGTATAAAATGATTATATATCATTGAGTTTAAATTTGTCACCATCCATTACAATGACTCTGCACTTGTTACGTACCTACTGTATAGTTGAGTGACTTTCACTTACCCCATGAATGGTTATAGGACTAGAATTTCTTACGGGCATAAATATATAGGTATTTATATAAGTAAACTTTAGCCTATAGGTCAATCTAAACTCCTAACCACAACAATTTTTTTTTGTCACCACACACTGGAGCGGTAGCAGTGGTGGAGGCGGTAGCGCTTATGGAAAAATGAAGCCGGACACAATTTTACCGCCAGGCCAAAATAATTTTTGATTTTACCGCCAACGCTGCAGTGCGCGTAAAGTGCGCGCAGGTGACTTTTACAATTTAAATATGAATATTGAATACATATAGATTCTCGCTTTATGCTTTTAGACAAAATATAACGTGCTTGGATATACATATTATATCATTAAACTATTCTTTTATAGTTTAATTATTATTAATAAAAAAAAAAAAATACGTACTTATGTATTATTAGTGACAACGTATAGTTGTGTATAGGTATCTAAAAAGTTTAAAACAAAATTATTTTAACAAGTTGTAAAAACGAATGAACTGTTTTCTTTTCTCCAACCAAGAATTCTTTGCTTTTATACTTATCAAAACGAGACAGTATTGAACTTTTGAACAGGTGAACGTTAAACAATTTGCCTACCCTGCTCGTATGCTAAAACCACCACTGACTTATCCGTTTTGTTCAGTTAAATTGTTAAAAAAAGGTCGACATAAACAACGGACGTTGATGGACGTGATGCGCAACCGGTGAGTTTTACATGGTGTGTAGGTATATGCTAATAGTATTCAACAAATGGTAATCGGTCATACGCTGTATACCGCGGTATAGATACCTTCAAAAAAACCACTTGTTTTTCAAAAAATATTATCGCTATAATCGAATGTTAGCCAACAACCATAACCAGTCCGGTCGAGTTTGGTTTTATTATTTGAATTCAAATCAAAGTTAAATGTTATTCATTTAATACTATTCACACCTGTTGTGTGTATACTGACACACACGAACACATATTTTTTTTTAGGTAGATAGGTAGGTAGGTATTTGGACGACGAAATAACAAAACCGCGTTTAAGTAGATATGACAAGCATATAATGTTGAATTAATTATTATAAAAATAGGTACCGCCTCGAAACGACGGTAGTAGTAAGTACACGCATAATGCCATTATTACAATCCTGTAAAATAAGAGTAGGTACTTATACAATCATTATAATTTTATAAAATAAGCGTTAAGCGATCATTACAGAAATTATTATTATTGACATGGTCTGTGCCAGTCTCATGGGTACAATATAAAAAAAACGGTTTAAAAATATAACATACATTAATAATGTACACAATGTAAATATTAAATATAATGTGTTTATACGGTAAACGAGAGCAGGTATAAAATAGCAAGAGCTTTCGACAAGATCGCGATTTTATACAGTTTGAAGCTATTACGTCGAATTCGAACGTGATAATGTGATAATAAAATATTAATAAAAAAAAGGCTCCACACGCCCATTTGTCAGCAGCGAATCGTTCGCGAAAACTGTTTGTGGGAGACACACGGAAGACTTAACATTTTTTTTGTGTCAGTTTTTTGATAGTCCATTTTTTTCGTCCACTCGGTCACGAAAAAAGTTGTGTACAAATTTTTTAAAAAAAAACACATTAAAACCATTCAGATATTTTTAAAACAATTACAACTTTTTTCGTACCACTTGGAAAAAAACGGCGTTTTTCAAAACAATTTAGATATGATAGGCTAAAATATTATTGCAATGAACAGTTTCAACCAGTGTTTGAAAAGTAGTGTTGTTTTTTATTACGAATATACTCGCTAAGATGTGCGTATTCGGAAGGTTAAGTACTGCGTTTTGTATACCAATAGTTACCACTATGGCTAAAAAGACGGTTTCTACGAACAATTATTACGTTCACGATAGGGGACGTGTGGTACCGACGAAACGTAACGATATAAAGCATAGTATGTACAATATAATATTATAATGAAAATCAAAAAAAAAGTAATTAATCAAAAAATAAAAATTGGAAAATTTGTCGACGGTGACAATAGCAGTTGTTATATGGTATTGAATGAGTTGTATAAAATTACGAAAATCGTTTCATCGTCGATCGAAATGCGCCATCATCATCATTGGTCGCAGTCCATAATATCGTCGTTGCCGCCGCCGCTACCACTACCGCTACCGCTACCATTACTGGTACCGCTGCCACTGCCGCTACCGCTGATCACGGTCACGTGCTGTATCGACCGCTTGGCCATCTTGCGGGGCACTGCATGCTCGGTCATATCCTCGTCTTTGCAGTCGTCCGTCGCACGGCGGAGACAGGCCGCGGCGACTTCGCAGTGGTCGAGCGCACGGCGGCGGAAAGCCGGAACCATGTCGTAGTCGTGATCGGGTGCACAGGTGCGGAAGGTCGGGGCCATGTCGTAGTCGTGTTCACGAGCCGAGACGGTTTCGATGCTGGAGGCGGATTCGGTGTCGGAGTTGGAGGCGGACGAGGGGCCGCCGTAGTAGACATTCCCGGATAAGGCGTTGGAAGTGGGCGCGGGGCCGCCGCTGCCACCGCCGTAGTAGCCGTTGGAAGTTGACGCGTAGTCATTCCCAGACAAAGCGTTGGAAGTTGACACGTAGCCGTTCTCAGACAGGGCGTTGGAAGTTGACGCGTAGCCGTTCCCAGACAAGGCGTTGGAAGTTGACGCGTAGCCGTTCCCAGACAAGGCGTTGGAAGTTGACGCGTAGCCGTTCCCAGACAAGGCGTTGGAAGTTGATTCGTAGCCGTTCCCAGACATGGCGTTGGAATTTGGCGAGTAGATGCCGCCGTAGAAGCCGTAGACGCGGTTCCTGCCCGAAGAGTTGGAAGTGGACGCGAGGCCGCCATCGTAGTAGCCGTTCCTGGGCAGTGCGTTGGAAGTGGACGCTATGCAGTATAAGGAGGGGTGAGTGGTGGTGTAGCCGACCCTCGGGGAGGCGTAGGTGGCGGTGTTGGAGGACGCGGTGGTGTATGAGGCGGAGTGGGGGGCGACGCGTACCGCGGCGTGGGAGGCCGATTGCACAATGGCAACGCGGGTCGGGGCGGCTGCTGCCGCTGCTGCTGCTGCTGCGGCCGCGGCGTTGGAGAACGTGGCAGCGGTAGGGTTCGGGAGTTGGAGGGCCGAGATGTCGACGGTGTCGGCTGGCCGGTAGTGGATGGACGGGAGTGACTCTCCTCTTGCAGACATGGGGGCGACTCTGGCGATTCGCGGTACGAGAATACTGTCATCGTATGGGTTATGTCTAATGTAAGTTTCTTCGAGTGCGTTCAGTCTCTGTTGCAATGTGACCAATGGAGTGTACTCCATAAATGATTGGTGACCATGGTTGGGTATGCGTTCCGAATCCGCGTTTTTCTCGGGTAGCTGATCGTTCCTCATGTACAAAACTAGACAGATGACCTCTCATTCAACTGCAACACAAATGTCAAAATGGTTTGTTACAATAATAATAATAATAATAATAATAATATACACATGGGTAGGTATGTTGGTAGCCGGTAGGGGTCGGAGTAGGTTGGTGTAAAGACCACCGATATGATGTGGGGCCACGAATTATGGAGAAACCCACGGTCCCCGGGTTAATACATCGGGTGCCCCCACTATTCTCGACCCCCTGCGTCAATAACTTTGTCAGGTAACTATTGGGAGTTAAATTATTTTCTATGAATACGATATTTCAGGGTCCTATTACAAATGCCGGACACGGGGAAAATTCCCGCCTCCCTTCTTCCTCCAGTCAGGCCTGACTATTATAATAATCATTGAAAAACAACATAATAAGTATGGTGGTATAGCGTGACCGGGACACTTTTCCACCAAAATCGTCGTGGCCCACTTCGGCCCTTCTCTGCCAACAAAGGTTAGATATTAACTTAAATATGTTATATTCACGCGCGTAACATGAAAAAGTATATTACGTTAAGGGCATTACAAAAGGTTATTTCAACCAAAATGTATACGTCACAGGCCACTTGTCAATCATACCGAGGTACCAATAGTAATGTGATTACGCTTTTGAAAAGTGATTTGAATTTATTATATGGCATTTTAAATTTAATTATGGTATAATAGTACGTAAATGTGTCTGAGTACCTAATCATATTTAGTTATAGTTCACCAATTATTTAAAAAAAATTATCAATGTTTTTAAATGCATATGTTATTGAAATACTATAAAAAAAAAATACAGAAGTTAGGTTAATATATAATAATATATAATAGGTACCTAACGACCACGGCATATGTATAGGTATGATATATTAAGTATAGAAGATTAGAGAACAGTAATTACTAATTACGTACCTAATATTATATTTATCTAATGAACTGTAACACCAAAGCGTATAATTCCAAATAATATAACCAAAACTAAGGATTATTGACAAACCACAACTGTATACTAAGTTTGATGAATACTATTATCGGCCAATATATTGGTTTTTATACGAATTATTTTTATTTTTTTTTTTTGACGAACCTACCTTACACCGTAGCTATGTACAACTAACCAAACACTCGTATTATAATTATTATAATTTTTAACAAATGACAAACGAGATAGTTTTATAATATTTATATATTATTTATTATTTTTATTATGTACAAAAAAGAACAATTAACAATAATCAGACGATAATATTCTGTTGATAGTATAGGTATAGACAATAGCAGTATAATTTAATAATGTCCTTATATAAGTGGTAACAATAAGCGTTGATGACCGGTAACACCATGTCACATTGTATTCTGCTGTCAAATTAAATAATCTATAATATGTTTTGTGTCATATTTACAATTCACCTCTTCAAATTATTTTCCGTTATTTGACTACCGTCATAAACCGTTTAAATTATATAATTGTACCGTATAATTTAATCGTTCACCAATACAATGACCGAATACGTGTGTAGAGTTGCCTATCAAATGTTACTAAAGATTCTAAAATAGTAATCACGACGAGGTCCCTTAAGTATTAATAGCGTTTTATAGTTTTATTATCCATCAGTAAAAATTATTGAAAACTTATAATAGAGTGCCGCCTTCCTCCGCTTTGGACAGTATAATTATGGCCACCCATACCCAAACCTATCCATTCATTAAACAAAGCATACTATTGCTGTAGATGTCCTATACATTTAAATTCATATTATATAGATCAAAGTTCGTCCAAAAAGGTGGAGGGGATAAATAATTTTTAGTGAGAGTCTCGGTATGGCTTCTTAAACGCCACTAATATCTGTTTTTTATTTTATTTAATGCTAATTTTACAAGTGTACAATCACAAATATAAATAGGTAGGTAAGATTACTATATCTACATAAAAAGTTCTCGGCTAATACTGTATGCCACTAATTAAAGTCATTAGTAATCGTCATAATAGTATTTTGTACAATCATCGTTAGTATCATTATCTTCTGCGAACATATTATATGCGTAATACACAGAGGACAGCAGGTGTGACACGCTGGAGACATGTGTTTAGGTAGGTATATGTGTACCATCAGTGGTGTATTCAGGAATTTTTAAAGTGGGTGGTGAGGGGGGGAGATATTTCTTCCTAATCCGTCACTTAAGTTTACATCGCATAAATTACATTATATTTTAATCGTTAATACGGCACGCGATGTCTCAAATTTACGATGAGCTTTTTTCATATTAAATAATTATGCAAAAAAAAAGGCCGAAAGCAAAATAGATTATCAGACCAAAGCAGATGATTATTAATTATAAACACGCTTTCGTTTTTATCCTTAACGTACATTCGATTCCCAAATTTATGAAATCCGAAATTGTTTGTACAGCAAACATGAACATCGACGAAACGTTAATTATAGGTATAATATGTAACTATTTAATCATAATATATGAAGAAAATAGGGAGATGACCACAGAGGACTAACTTTAACTCTCAAAGTGCTAATAGGCATGAAACATGTACAATTGTATAGATAATAATGTAATATTTAAGAGAAGGCGGAGACGGGAACGAGTAAAGAAGGAATGCGGGGATATCGCGGTGTCGGTAGTCTGGGTCGTTTGGACGGAGATAGTGGCCCGTCGTTCGGTTATACTGAATGGAGTACCTAGGTAATTTGTTATGGTGGCCAATCGGCCGTTTTGTTTTTTGATTGGTAGAAACTTTATAAATAATTCAATTATATAATGAAGGAACGTACTCGGGACTCTACAGCGAAGGTGCGATAATTTTATTCAAAAATACAGGTTTTGATTAATGCACTAAGAAATGTGAACCCAAAATTATTTCCCCTGCACTTGCTCGATACCCAGCGAACCATAGTTGCCTGGGCTTAGTATAATCTAATAATATTATGTTAATGTTAATTCCGTTTACGTTTATATTAAATTCGTAATATACATAATTTTTATACGGACTATGATCGTTAACACATTTTTAACATTGTAATCATTATTTACATTAATAATACATATACACGGTTTCAGTATTATTTTTTTTTTATGGTAATTATAATGTGTATTAAAAATTATATTTTAAATTTATTCTACGGTTTATTTCGGACTGTAAAATAAAATAAATTAATGACATAATAAGTTGGTAATGAATTTCCAAACCACAGGTAGGCAATTACATTTACGTTTCACGGAAAAATTCTTGCACTATAGGTATGCAATTCATATACTAAAAACAATATAGTATTTATTGTAGATTTTTTAGAAATACTTAATGTTTTATTATAACGAACGTTAGGTGTAGACTTAATTATTGTGTTATTATAAACTACGATTTAAATGGAGTAAAAGATAATTTTTTAAATAATTTTTTAACATCCATATAATACGATCGGTGATGCAATTTGTAAGCGATTGAATAATAATTTTAAAGGTTGGGGTTTACAAAAATATAGATGGTTTAAATTCACGGTACAGATGAAAAATCGAGAAACATGCAGTATACGTAATAATATTACCAAGGTATAGAATGACTATTTTAAATAGGTGTCACCAAAATATATATAATGTCAATACTATATACCTAATATACATTAAAACAAAGTTAAGGTTAATACATAGAAAAATTATCTAACTAACACAATCAATAAATTTAAAATAACATAAATAGTTTTATAATTTATAAATAACACGTGCCAATATGGTGGGTATCATATCTTTCTAAACGTTCTACTCTTCGTATACGCCACTCGCGGATCGGCAAGGAACCCAAACAGTAATCCAAATCACCCCAATTACAATAAATCAAACACAAAAATAATGCAATGATATTATATCCTTTGTCCGATTTCACTCAACAGACGATCCGACAACATCATCGGAGAAGAACCTATGTCGACACAACGCACCGAGAATATTATAATATTTAATAAGACTTTGGTAAGAAAAAAATGATAATATTTAAGTTCTGATACTAGAATAATACTAATTCAATAATATTTATAAATGTTTGATAACACTAAAGGCTACGAAACTATCCATGTACCCACGAAACAAAAAAACATATAACAATGATATGAACAATAATAATAATAGTAGTAGTAATAATAATAATAATAACAATAATAAAAATAACGAAATTACCTCGGATAATATTAATATAATATGAACGAAGAAATCGTCGTATCGTCCGTACACGTAATATATTATTATGATATAATTAAATAATTGTAATATGATTTTATTATTATTATTATTATTATTATGTTATTATACCTTACAGTTGCCGGCCGGCTACAACAGTGTTGTCGTTGCTGATGGTATAGTTGTAGTGGTAGGCAGTGATGATGACGGTGACTGCAAGGTGGTCGCTGGTCGTCGACGATGGAACCGGAGGAAACAAGAACGCGTCCCTTTGCCACGCCGCCGAAAACTGATCGCTGAGGACTGCGAGCGCAGAGAACGGACCGCGCGCTCTCGAATGCCGATGCACGCGATGGCGGTGCACGCGTCGGGTTTCCGCAACTAGCGCGTACGCGCGGGTGCGCGCGCATCTCCTACGCACGGCCGCGCTCGTGCGTGCTTGTGCGTGATCGCGGGTGCCTGATCGTGCGTGTTTGCGCGTGCGCGAGCGAGCGTCGGTGCCGGTGGGGTGGTGGTTCGGTCCCGGACGGGAGGAACGGACGCCCTAACCAGCGTTACCGAAACCCGGTTTGGTCGCGACGTAGGTAGGTTCGAATAATAAAAATAATAATAGGCGCGAACTTGTGTGGACCACCTGTCTTTTAATATTGTCATATTTTGCTCCGATATTTTACTCACACACAAATTAAAAAAAAGTGCACGACTTCGATAGGAAAATATTGAGCGAAAAAACAAGAAAATGATATTTTCGATATTTTATTTTTAGTGTAATAATATTACTATGCGTAATGACGTGTTATTGTTTAGAAGTGTATTGAACTAATTTTTTAGACTAAATTGTAAACAAAAATACAAGTAAAACAATTTAAATGTGTAGGAAAAAATTATCGAAAATAATAATTATTAGCGTTGAAAAAAATTAATTAAAAATCTAAAATATTTCTGATATGAATACGTTATGGTTAATTATTAAATTGTTTCATTTTTTCAAACGTTAACTTACCGACATCGCAAAAATCGGAACATATTGGGTAGTGCCGTTTTTTCATGGCTCGAAATATTATCTCAAGCGTTTGTTTTGTGCTTTTATACGTACAGTTTTGTACGTTATATTTTATTCTTGAATACTATTAATTCTAATATACCTATGTTTGTAACCAGGCTTGTTTTGAAACTTCAAAAATTATCGTTTGTTTTTTAACTTTCACGCAATTGATATGCGTAAAAGTAAAATATCATACGACCTTTTTTGTACCTCAATACCGTCGGAAATTAACCTATTTTGCTAATAATTTGCACTAAAAGAATTGTAAGAAATACATTTATAATATTTAAAACATGTTGGAAATCTGTTTGCATTTTGACATTTTATTGAACTGAAAAAGGGTTAAAAATTGTGTTCGAAAAGATGGTATACCTACATCTGAATATTAGCTAGATATAGAGATTAAAGGCGCGTTGTCGTTAAAAACAGTGGACGATAACAGTGAATGCCTATTTTAAATAATACTAAGTTTATATTCAATATTATTATTAAAATACACAGCTTAAGAAAAATAGCAATTTCTTAATATCAATTTTTTTAAAAATAATATATATTATGCATAATATGCGAATAGAACTCGAGAAAATGTGCACTATTACCCTAACAATGACAAAATATTTAATATTTTAATTTTTGATTTTTAAACTCACAATTTTATTATTGTATAGCTTGTGTTTCTGGCTTGGTGTGCTGGAAATCTAGAGCATAATATAGAATAATATTCAACTACTACAACTTCCAAGCCTTAATCGCTGCACTACCTAATCTTACTTGTGATTATTGAAATACCTTATACTTTATAAAAAAAGTATTGTAAAATTATTTAATTGATCATTATTCATATACCGAAATACGATATAATAATATTTTATACGTTAACATTTTATTGTAATGTCATAATAAAAAAAAATAAAGATTGGCAATACTTTTAATAAATAAATAATTGTAAAAAAAATATTTTTTATATTTCATATGGTTTGTATAGGAAACTTAAATATTTACCATTAATAATCGTGTTATATTTTGTTTGTGTTATAATTTAAAATGTTGACATTTATAAAATTTTCTTTTTCAGAGGATTTTTTTTTTACTGATTTTTGTTTTCTATTTATAGTTCTTATTTTGTCAATTTGTGTAAGTATTTTGGGCTTGTAATTACGAGGAATTTAATAATTTTTATTTATGTGCATGTTTGTGATATACAATTTTTTTATAATATGATTGGTTTAGTAACGATCATATTTGAGAAACTTTTATTTCTGTGTAGGAACATACAACGTATCATTTGTAGGAATTAACAAATATATCTCATTGTATGTTACTTTTTAGGATACCTATAATAGCGGGTAAAAAATACTTAGGTTTAATACATTGTGGAAAAAATGATATGTGTAAGTTCCTACATGGTAAGAAAATTACTTACCTATATTAGTTCTTAGACTAATTTAGACTAATCGTTTATCTGCAGTAATAATTGGAATAATATATATTGTTAAATTATTTTTTTTATAATAAAATATTATATTATAATGTGTCAAGATATGTAGTCACACGGTTATTTATGCCTTAAAAAAATATTAAAAATGGCAATAGGTACGTTACATAAATAAGTACCTACTTAATTGTAAAAAAAAAATATTTTTTATTTTATTTGGTTTCTATCAGAAACTTAAATATTTCGTCAATTTATTATAATCATAGATATTGATTAATTTTGTTTCTCTATAATATTAAATGTTTTAATTTATAAATTTTTTTTTTGCACATTTTTTACCGATATTTGTTTTTGTGTATTAAGTACTATATCTGTTGTTCTTATTTTGTGTATTTTTTGTAATTACTTGAACAAAGTTGAGAATTTCAATAATTTAAAAAATGTGTGTTGGTGATACAATTGAAGGGCTTGCTGCAACAACCAGATAAATCCACTTTTTGAAATTTTCCAGGGCAAAGAAAATTCTTTTTTTAGGCTAAATACTTGTTAAAAATAATTTTATTTTAGTTTGTTTATTATTCTTTGTATAATTATTCACAATATTTTAAACTTTGAACAAAAAAAAAAAAAAAAATTAGGGGTATTATTTGTTTGCCAAAGTGGAGGGGAGCATGGATTTATCTGGTTGTTGCGCTTAAGTGTATTAGTTTTTATATTATTACTTAATTAATTTATTTATATATCCAATATCAGTAGCATTTTCAATGTTATTCTTATTTATAATTATTAATCATCGTATTAAGCCTTCAAATAAGGAATAGTAGGACATATCTGACATAACATTTTGTATAAAAACATTTTATACATAAAACCTATTATTATTGTTTTGTAAATTATGTCTTAAATTAGCACTTTAATAATTTATTTCTTAATTTATTATTGATATATTACCTTCCTTATATAATATAATACTCAAGTAGTGATAACAATAAATAACAATAAAAAATATTTATTTCATACAAATAATAACAAAAAAATATAGCAATAAAATAATAAGGTACTTTTCTTTCTTATTTAAATACCTTAAAAATTTTATTAATAACATTTCAATATAGTTTATATAATGGTATAAAATGAAATACAATATTAAAATTTACTAAAAGTAATATAAACGATATTTTGTATAAGTGATAACTGATAAGTGATATCAAAAAAACGTGCGAATTACAGTGTGCCCATATAAACGCAACAACAAGATAAATCCGGATTTATCTGATTGTTGCATGTGTTTTGTAAAACAAGATAAATCCATTTCTATAATAACTTCTTTGTCAATAATCGGATTTATCTGATTGTTGCATCTGTTTTTAAAGAAAATTTTCCTTTATTAATTTCCGTCAAAAAGTGATATTCCAAAAAAAGTGGATTTATCTGGTTGTTGCAGCAAGCCCTTCAATTGTTGTGTATGACTAGTCTAGAAATATGGGTGTGTCTAGAATTTATTCACAGATGAGACAATTTCATGGAAGACATTTAATGGAGTTAGCCTCCGTAGAAAAATACCAAAAACATTTTTTTTAGAAATTTTTGCATCAAAATATATTCGCATAAACATCACTTAAAGTATTGTGTGTCTCTCTCAAAAAATCCCTTAAATGCATGCTGATTCCTAAACTCTTTTTAAAATAGTACGGTAAATTGTTGCCTTGCATAACAGCTATGAGCTGCAAGTATATAATATATTTAACTCCATATACAAGCTATGCTTATAGAGATTGTTGCACATTGTTTATATGTTTTATTTTTACTATGTATTAGTACCTATATTATTGGCAAGTAAATATTATTATTAATATATAAGCTGACGAACATAATCAGTCATGGCAACGGTTTAACATTTAATTTGAATAATTTAACTGTTTAAGACTTGGCGTTCGGAAAAAACACGTCCATTGCGTTATTTATACTTTGCGGAAGTTACTCATTTCTTATAATATTATATAGAGTAAAATTTAGAGCAAAATTATATATTTTTAGGCAGCTTGATCGCGTTTCACAAGCCGTTCAAATTAAATTAGTTTCAATTAAAAATTATTTCAATTATTATGGTTTTTTATCATGTTGTTTTACATAATTTGTCATAGTCTATAATAGTACACAGAATGTGGCGTCTCACATTTCTGTAGATATAAGATAGGCATTCATTTTTAAACAAATAATTAAATGAATAACCCATTGAACTTAGATATTATGTTGCTTTAAAAAAAATAATAATCAACGTGAATGAGATTTATATTAAAATTATAAAAAAAACATGTCTAAACAATGAACGATCAATGTTCTATTTCGGTGGTTCTTACATTCTACGGTGACCTAACACATAACCTAACACATGTTTATACTTATAATACCGATAACAATTTAATACGATGGATAGTCCTATCGACAGCCTTTGTCCTATAGAAATAATGATTTATTTGAAATTTTAATAAAACAACTTATCATTACAACTATTGTATGTTTGAACTTATAACTGCGATTTGTATTATTAGTAATGTCCCCAATATCACGATTTTGCAGCTTAGGCGTATAATATTCAATAATATACATGGTATTTAATATTTTTATGATTTTTATCATGTTGATGATAACGATAAGTATAGTTATAGCTACCATTAAGATAATGTTATAAATTGAGAGCGAGGACTTCAATTCACTAAAAAAATCATCGAATATGCAGTTGTGCAGCAAACAATTAAAATTTGCGTTCAAAAATCAAAACCATACATATACTAAGTAATTATTATAGGTACCATTACCACGGACCCATCCGCAATATTAAGCGATAATAGTCGGAATAAACAATTTGATATACTTTGTGTCACAATATATTCTATAATAACATAGGCACCTCATCTAAACTAAACTACCTTATGTGTCCAAAAACAAATAATGCAGTAAAAGGTAATAGTTATTATTACATTTTAATGATAATATGTAATTACATACCTACATTTTATTTTTTAATCAAACATTATTTAGTATTATTATAATTAATAATAAGCAAACAATAAAAATAATTATTACTTCTATTATTATACAGATATAAAGGTTTGGTATTAAAAAAACAAATTACCGTGTGCACTTAAATTTTGTAAAATAGGTATGCAAAACCCAACATGCGTTTTATATTTGAGACGTATTATGACGTATATATTATAGGGATAGTAAATGCAGGTGTTTGAATAATATGCGACTCCCTAAAAAATATGTAAATTTACGAAATTCTACGTATAGGGACGTAGCAAAACTCTAATTTTTTGTTGGGAAGGGGGGTCCAGACCTCGTTCACCTCCATCCTGGTTATGTCGCTGGGGCTGAGCCCTAATCATCATTATTCATACTACGTAGCTACGTCATTTTGATATTAATATCAATATTATTGTTAAAAATAGTAATATATTCGAATATATTTTGTTCTTCAGACTTCCTAACAACAATAATATTACGGTGGGCATACTACAGATGCGAAAAAGTGTTGAAAACCAAATGGACCGACGGTAACACTATTTTTTGTATCGTAATAAATACAAGGCTGTTGATGGTATTTATACAGGTATAGATAAGAAGGTATTATCAATTTAGAGCGAGAACTTAAATGCACTAAAAAAATAATATTGGCGTTATAAAAAATATGCACTTGTCCAGCAAAAAATTCAAATATGCGTTAAAAGATCAATATTACGTATTATACTAGGTAAGTAATATTTATATATCATTGCCACGTACCATCTACAATATTAAACGGAAATAATTTGAATAAAAATGACTACGTGGACTTAAATTTGGTAAAATATAAAAATGACAGGAAATTAATTTTTAGATTTTAGTTGTACAACATGTTTATACAACATATTATGGAACCAATATTTTAGAATATTTTAGGATCAGATTTTAAATATACAACTGCCTAAAAAATATGTAAATGCACGAAGTTCCAAGCCCAGGTGATTATAAATATATTATTACGACGTAGGTAGCTAATACCATACATTGTGCGGGATCGTTATTGTGTTTACCACCGACAATCTTTCGTTTTGTACCATCGTTTTACACCGTTACCAGTTTACCACCGTCGATTACACCTACTACCGTTGATTGTAGTTACCACGTCAGTTTTTGCAGCGACCACACACCACACCGTACCACAACACCGCCTGACCACGGATTGCCTGGTTTTTATGTTTATTTATTTATTTTTATTGTTAATTATTATATGCAATATGGCATTATTTGTTTTTTCCTGTTAAAACCCATAGAATTATTTTACCCCTCAGCTGGCCAGCACCTATTGTGCCCCCGATAAAATAGTAGGCCGTCAATACGGCGATGTAACGTAAAAACAACCGTGTTCCTTGATTTACCAGTTTTCTCAGTTTAATTATTTTAAGATTCCTAATACAGTCCATTATAATCCGATACACTAGGTATGGTAAAAAATGTGTTATCATTTTAGAAGAAAGACTTTAATGCACTAAAAAATTGTCAAAAATGTGATAAAAAAAATACGCAATTTTGCGTCGAAAGAATTTAAACTATATGATTTAAAAAAAAAGAAAACTAATTAGTTTATCCTCGCCACATATCGTCTTCAATAAAAAAAAAGTAATAAACGATTTCGTTAACTTTGTGTATTTGCAATAAATTATAATATTATACCTAAACTAAATTACCTACCTACCTACCTATGTATATACTATCCACAATATTAAATAGAAATACACGGAATAAACGATTTGGTAAACTTTGTGTAGTTGTATACTATAATATTGTTCCTAATCTAGACTACACACATTCTAACCATTATGATCTAAATCAGTATTTTTATCGTCGTATTGTCATATGAAGAATTCACAGTTAAATTAAATAAATACATATAATAATAATCCTTGGCCTTGAATTACGATAAATATTTACCGAAGTAATCGATTTACGTTCAAATGTAACACATGTGCACAAAAAATCATAATTACATAATATTGTCTTTCTATTAGAGGTATTCAGACTGCTAAATGTGGTGTCACGAGTGTTTGCCAGGGAACACAGAAAGCAAAAAATAAGAATACCGATGACGACGATCATTTGCATATATTTTTTGATTCTCAACGAAAGACATTTAATTTCAATTTCATATTATATGCATAATTATTTTAAAATGTTTGTCTTGATATAATTTTTTTTTAAATTTTTATATTTATATTTAAATGCTCTTTTAATAAACGCATTTACGACACTAAAAACTTAAACAAATGACCTACAAGTAATACGAAAAAGGCTTTTTAAAAAATAAATCGCACCCCCAATGTTATTATACAATAATTTATTAGTCATCGGCTGATTAGCATATGACACATAAATTTAAATTTGTGAATTGTTATATTTAAAAAATTGGATTAGGTACCTGCCTAACGTTGTCTTAGGACAATTAGGTATTTGAAATAGGTTAAAAAATGACCTAAAAAATTAAAAAATATCCTTAAACGACAAATACTAAAAATGCAAAAAATGCATTAATAACATAAAGTGTGCACTTGAAACACATTTGTATCTCGAAAAGCGTTCCAGAAAAATGATGCCCAATTTCATCAAAATCCGAGCTCTAATAATTTACCTATAATAGTTTAATAAATAATAAAACATTATAACGTATTTTGCTTTCTATATGTCCTAATTATTAATTTCAGAGCCACCGAAATGTATTGAAGAGACGAAGGAATGAAAAAGTTTGAATACCTATGGCCTATATTGTAATTTATTATACTATGACCTTTAAACCCTATACTCAAAACTGTCGAATTATGCAAAAATATGCACTTAAAATGTAGGGTGCCTATTCGATCACAAACGATGTGAATTGTATTTTGTACTTACTATATATATAATATAATAGTACGATTTAATTAACCAGGAAAAAAATATGCAAATATACACCTCGCTATAATGCTATGCGCTTATTGTAGGTATAGGTACACTGCAGTACGGAAAGTAATGCATTTATAATTTTAAATATGGCACTTACCAGGCGTGTACTGGGTTGGTAAAAACCTACTGACCTAGAGTTATTGGGACGTATTTGGTATCTGACAGGGAAAAAAAATCAGGAACAGTATAAAATTAATATATATATTATTAAAAAAAAATCTTAGTAACAATAGTTAGGTACACGTAATATGCTAAAAATGATGCCAAAAAGTATAAACCTTGAAACTAAAAAGTTAGTTTAATTTACTTTGTATACCTACGTAAAATAATAAAATTAATACATTTTTTTAGTCTCCCGGCGCGCACGGTGTAGATACTACATAATTATATATTGGCGACTGAGCCACGGAACTAACTAAGCTGTATACGACCCATGGGTCTAGAATGAAAAGGTTCAAAATCTAATTTCTTCCAAAAGTTACCTCTTTGACAGAAATGGTTGTATATTGAAAATATAGTGCATCTTAGGTAACATAAGTTTTATAAAATTTGTAAAATGTGAAAGTCGCCAAAATTTTTTATATAATAAACTCGATTTAATCAAATTTAAAATGCTCGGTAAGTGGAACCAAATCATTGAGAAAACGTTAATATGACGAAGTTCTTATTCGATTAATCACAATAAACAGTACAAAATTATTTAATATTATGGGACGAAATATATAATAGTTTTATCGTTTTATTTGTATCATGGATATAAGCTCGTAGTGGCTGTTTTTTAATGTGTTGTCTTTAAACCTAAGAGCCTCTTCTACCATCTATAGATAAAGTATGAGTTATTTAGTTAATAATCAATGTGTATTTGTTTTTTCATTTTTCAACTTAATTTTTTTAACCTTCAACAACTTATCTTACTTATCTTCAACTTTCTCAGGAAACAACTTAACTCTTAAGATGCAATGTGTTTAGTAATTTATCTTAAGTACGAAGTATAATGCATTACTTATTTTTTATTAATCTATGAAAAACATAGGTCGATCTTTAAACATGATTTTTATAAAAGTTTAATTTCTCTCTCACTGATTTTCTCAGTACCACTCTATCTTTTTTTTTAGTTTCCATTTTTAACAAAAAATAACGAAGTTAATATTACAAAATCACCAAGAAATACACAACAGTAAAAAAAAAACAAGTAAAAATTTCACTTTTATGAATTTAGAACGTTTAAAATTTAAGCTAAATATTATTAAAAAAAATATAAATAATTAAGTATATTTATTTTTTTTTTAAGGAATTTAAGCTAAGTTTTTATACAATTTACAATAAATGCTTTCAAACCATAAAAATGTTAAATAAAAATGCAATTTTTGAATTCGTTGATGTATGAAACGAGTTTATTGTTGCAATGCAATGTTTTAGAAAATTCAGAAAAAAATACAATTTATATTTAAATATGTGGCATAGTTATAAAAATATTATAAATACAATATTCTGATAAACTAACCTACTGCATTGATGCCGAGGGCGGACAATCAGCCGAACCGATATCTAAAACCATTTAATATAAACAATTTTCTAGACTCACGCGTTATTATGATGCAAAAATACAAAATATTTATAATTTATATTTATACCAATTTTATTATAAATGTATAATAGGTAATAACAAATTATTTTTGAGCAATGGCAAACCGGGAAAGTTCCCAGTATCCCTCCAGCCCAGTCCACCCCTGTATATAGCACTAGATAGCTAACATTCACCATAAATTGAAACCTGAAGATTGGTTGGCAATTTTATGATATTTTATATCGCAAATATAAATAAGATTAATTATGATTTATGTTGTATTGTATTTTATTATATCTAAACCTGTTGTTTTTTTTAAAAAAAAAATTACATATATCATTTTACATTTATTTTTTTTATTTTACCATTATATCACATTAAATTTAATTACATTTTAGATGAAAGTACTATGATTGTGGCTTTGTTTAGTCTAAATCTCACAAAAAATTCATCATCATCCCAATTGAGATTAAATTTCTAAATCTTCCATTCGATTTTGAAATACAATTTTTTTCGTTGTTTTGGCAAATCTTCAATTATTAAAATAGTATTCATCTTAATCAGATATTTTATCAAAATTACAAAATATTCTTTGGGTCAAAAATATTTTTCGTGTTTCGTGAAAACCCAATGTCAGTAAAACGAATATTTTAATACAATACTATGGCAACTATTATTTAGATGAACATTTTGTTCCAAGTATAATATAAAATAATTGTATTCACCTAAATCTGCCAGAACTCTCGAAATTGTCCTTAGGTTAGGATCCATTATAAGTTCCGCGGAACACACTTTGGGAATCGTTGATCTAGGTATTATAGAACGGTACAAGTCAAATTACCCTATGGATAAGTTTATCTTCCTCTGACTTATCTATACCAGCCCCAAATAAAAAATAATTTATTAAAATAAAAAAGTTCTATTTAATTATAATTAATTTTTTTTTTTGAGGTTGTAATTTTTTTAGAAATTTTTCATACTAACAAGTTTATGATTTGTAGTTTATTATTATTTTTTTATATTAATACAGCAGTGATAAAAAAAAATGTCATTAAGTTTAAACACCATTTGGTATATTATTTGATTTACGTATCTAATTCAATTATTATAATGTATAAAGACATAGGTACTAGAGCTAATTCATGTTTAGTTTTCACTATCTATAAATTGTACATTTATAAAGCTCATTATCTGTACCTGTTTATATACTATTTACAACATTTTTTAAATCCCATCGAACTTCATATTTCAAGTGAAATATTTCATACTTCAAACACTAACCAAACACGATTTCTTAGTAATCAACGGTTGAACCACAGCTTAGCATAATTACAAAATTGGTTAATAAAATAAAATATACATTATTATATCATAAAATATCATAAAACGTAAAGTAAGTATGCCTATAACAATTTCAAAAATTACAAACTCATCGCAACGGGTCCCTAAAATAGCCGAGCCTTTGTAGTCCAGGTCCAACAGCGAACAGCCTTGCGGGGGGCCTGATTTTTACCACATAAAAAGTGTATAACGTATTGGTAACGGAAGGACGTGACTGTGTGTGTGTTATTGCTATTTAATTTTAATTTTTTTGTTTAAGTGTTTGTTTGGCACCATAACAGAGTAATAATTTAAATGTTAAATCCGATCACCGTATCAAATAGTTTTTAATTCTGAGGTACATCTGAATACGAATGTAGATAAATGTGTAAGTAGCGAAAAAATGTAGTTTTGTAAAGTTTGTGCATTTGTGAATGTATATAGTCCTCCAAAGTTTTGAAAAACAATTGTTCTTGGCTTTTTGAAGTGTTGAATATGAATAGTATTACGCGCTAATAAAATCACATTATATGCATTGCACATTTGCATCATTGCCTTAAAATTATAAACGAGCGAATATCTGACTGTTTTTTGAAGTTATACTTCTTTACGTAGGGTAGTGAGGAAAAAAAAAGCGAACGGGCGGCGTACGAACGCGAACACGGACATGTCCTTGTGCGCAGCCGCGGATTGTCGTAGCTGTATTTTGTAAACGGCTATGGGTTGTGTCATTAAGGGACAATTTTTTGGTTGAGTTATTAAACAAAGAATACTCAACAATAATATTAATGAGATAAATATTTAGATAAAAACGGAATGATCGTCCGGGATGATTTCACACGGTCGTCGGGGCGGCGGTGCGAAGCGTATCAGTACGTCATGTACATAATAATATGACATAATAATAATATTACGTGTTATAAATTATAATATTGGTCGGTGACAGCCGATGCGGTTTCGACGACGACGACGATGATAATAATAATTATATCATACACGCGCAATTGCGACTTGCGATTAAACGTCAAGGTCGTGCGGCGAGGTGGTTTTTCGATTGGTGGGTGGGTGGTGGCGGCGGCGGCGGCGGCCCGCGTTCCCGTGGTGGCTAAGTTGTGCACGTATCCAGTATTCCAGTGTGCTTTTAGCCATTGTTAATATAATAATATTGTTATTAGGTAATAAGTAGTTCCTATTTTAATATTTTAAATTTTAATAGTTACTTGGATCTTTGTACGTATTACGTACGACTGGATTTAGTAAAAATTTTAAATTTTTTAAAAAAAAATATAAAAAATATAATTTACATTGTTTCTTTTCTTTCTTTATTATCCTCATTACCCCAGTCTATCCATGCCTTTCTTTTTCACTCACTCACGTGTACCGTTCAAAAGAAGTTTAACTTCCCGCGCGCGTACTGGTAACACACACACTGTTTTTTTAAAGATAACACCATTGGCCACCGCTTATACTAATACAGCAAATATTCGGAAAAATGATCTTAAATTAAATACATTTGATTGGAACCTTTATGTATATACATTATATTATAAACCATAATAGTTTTTGAATGTCATAATATATTATACTAGGTGCAATTTTTTTTCTTGATTTTTCGATTTTTAACTTAGATAAGTACCTTCATATGGTCTTCAAAAGTTTTGAAAATGTTATCATATACAATCATATACAATTCATAAAAATATGATTACTTAATGCAAACAATATTTAGTGTGCTTATACCTATTTGTATTAAATACTATTAAAATTATACAAAATAAATCTACATTCAAATATGAAATACGACGCACTGCTGTACAGTAGGTTACAAGTAACCTGGAATGGATGGTGTTTTTGAATTTTATTATAAAATATTGTATAGGCATACGAAAAACGATTTTGAGCGCAGATGGTTTGTCACCTTGTCATATTATTTAGCCCAGCCCTTTATATTTATATTGTGATTGTAAATTCGGTAACCTGTAAGTTAGCGAAGAAAGGTGGGCGAAACTCGATTGCGGACGTGCACTGTCTTATGACAAAATATGTTATTTTATTTTACCGAAAAATAAATGACACGATTCCGGATGAAATTTAGTGAAACATGGGCAGGCTGTTAATAATAATTGTTCGATGCAGTAAATAAGTTTTATAAGTAATAAGTATTATTTTATACATTTTACAAACATCTGTCCGCAATCGTGTCGTTCTCGATGGTCCATTGTTCACAGTCGAGTTCTTAAAAAGGATGTCCTGCAGATAAGGATCGCCCGCAGTCACTGAAATATTTGAACGCATACGTCACTAACAAACCAAAACTCTCTCCTGGAAAATTATTGTATAGAATCGATTTTGAACCTTTTCGTTCCAGACATACGCTGACTGTCCTTATTGCCAGGGACTGTTTACACAATGAAGTTCACGGGGCAATGTAAAACCGTATCGCCGATTAGGTGTGCATCGCAGGGTACCTACCTATATATACCCTGATCTTTACGGATAACGGATCCTATTATTATAGTTGGAGCGCTCTTATTATTTGGATTTTTAACAATGACTGCGATACAACAATATAATATATACCGAGATATATATGACACACACAATATCATGTAGGTACCTATTGTGGTGCAGTCCGTGCCGATAATAATATAATAATATAATATGCTGTACCAGCTACTCTGGTTAGGTTTGAAAAAGAATTAAACATGGTCCAAAGTGTCGGCTATGGTTATGTGCTTAGATGTGTTTGTGTGTGTGTGTGTGCTTAAGTTTGTTTGTTCGTGGACGCCAAACGACAATACAATTAATGATGTATTTGGAATTCGATATGGACATGTACTACAAAAATAAACATCTGCCGGATATCCGATGTTTGGTTTTAATGGACCTTGTACGACTTAAACAATAAAATAATATATTGTATCTACGATAGTATTATTATACTCCAAATGCGTCCGATTCCTACCACAGCTACGACAAAACAGTAGCCGCAGTTTGACTGTTTGCGAAGTCTACAGCACGATGACAATAATCTTGAATACAGGGTGATTTTCTGAGTACGGTCACCACCATTTTTATGCTTAAATTATGCATTCTATAATACATTCAAACTCTGATTTTTGGAATTTTTATGTTTACCTAAATACCATATTTTCATATTTCCCGGCCGGTTCAAGCCCGGTATACTAACCTGTCCAGTACACATCTCTGGTGTGTAACTGAGTTCTGCATTTGTGCTCAAAAAAATAATACATTCAAGCAAATGGTTAATGGGATAGTACCAATATTAACAGGTTGGATAGTGACACGATCAGTTGATAAACCGATAACAATGTGACTATAAACAAGTAGGAGGTATATTCGTCAGATTAAAAAAAATAAATTAAAAAATAATTATATTTTAAATAATTTCAATTTCATATTTTAATAGTTATGCAATTTTTTATGTGAATGATAATAATGACCAATTTACGAATATAGTCAAACAAATGTTTACAAAAACGATGTAGGTACAAGCCTATCACACAGAGGTTATTCGTTATAGTATATTGAAAATGCATAAACGACCTACGCCATACATAATTGTACAGAAAAACTAAACTTAAATATAACAGATTAATAAATAGGGCAGTGGAACATAAATTAAGTTTAATTTTTATCGTTTAATATGGATTTGAACTGTCCGCTTTTTTTCATAAAAGCACTTGAAGATCGCCGATAAGATTAAATTCTGTATATTAATAGTATTATTAGATAAGCAATCGTTTACGATGTAGTGTCGTGTTGCAGGCGTTTGTATTATTATTTCAAAATTCATATTTTTGTAAACGCATATTTTCGATGTATTTTTTGGGTATTCGAATGTATATTTGGTGACTTTTTATGGCCACAAGTACTTTGCCCAACAATACTAAATATAAAATATAGTGACCAGGTCGTCTCGTGTAGAAAACGAACGACCTCGATGAAACCCTTTTCACAGACAAAAACCTATATCGTATTGAAATATGACCACGGATTAAGAAATCGAAACACGTGTGACTTTCTTACTTGTTGCCAGAGAAAAGGGATGGCCGTAAAAGACCTTTGTCACCGAAGATAAAACTATTATATAATATAGTGTTTGGAATTGAAAAAACCTTCAATAAATCATTCTACACTCTTATTATTCTAAGTAAAAATTAAATTGACTTTTTTTTGTCATTGACAATCCCTCAATGACAGTTAACACGTTTTTGTAGCGTGTACGTATACACCAGATGTCTTCAAATAATATATTCATTCTACGCAGCTCCTTCTAGCGAATAGACAAAATATATTTTAGTGGCTCTTAAATTACCAAGGACACAGAAATAAAAAAAAAGGCAAGAGGGTAACACTCTGTTTGTACATCAGGAGTCTAGACTCTAGAGAATAAGTAATGTATGATATACTAAATTTGAATTAAATTATATAAATACATTGTAGGCTGCAATAAACGATTCAGAGTGAAGACTCAGCTTAGCCTATGCATAGTTAATTAATTGATGATATTATTGTGATTAAACTAATTTATTTTACTATTAAGCATTATAGAACTGCAGTAGGTTAAATTCATGTTTCACCGAAAAAATTGAATTTTAAAATGTCATTGTGTGTATAACATTTAGTTATATATTTTAAAAGTTTCCAAGGAATAATATTTTTAAACTAAAACAAAACAACTAAAATCGTAATTCTTCGTTTAAAATTTAAATACCTAAGTTCGTCCAAATTAAAACATAAAACATGTATAAAAAAAACTATGTTAAATTTTTTAGATTTACAATACTACTTACTTCTAACCTTGTATTAATTTTTTAATCCTTAACTAGGTATAAAAATTGTTCATTTTATAAATGTTTAACTACAAAACAATTTATACATTTTCAATTTGATAAATTTCATCAAAATCTGAATTTTAAACGCTTATAAAAAAAAAAATAAGTGCCTACATATTTTTAATATTTTTAAGCTGTTATTGTAATAACGTGTTAGGAGCCTAGTATTATATTTTTAAGCATTTCATCCCAACGAATACAATTTTATTGATATTGATAGAAACTAAAAAAAAATGCACATACCCATAAATAGCTCAAAATGAATCAAAATAGTTTTTAAAATATGTTCTTGTATCTAAATCAAAATTCAAGCTTGTAGTATTTGAGTTATATAACTTCGTGCACCTACTGAGGATAATATATATACATGGTAATCGGTTATTTAGCAATGGGGGCTTAGATGAATTGATAAATTTAGTAATTACTATTGATCTATCAATATAAGTAATTTGTAAAAATGATCCAAGTATAATAAGTACTAAATATTTTAATAGGGATTAGTGTATTACATATAGCTCACATTTTTACAAAACTGTACATTTTAAGCATAATTATCCTTAGTATAGAAATTTTAATACCTCTGAAAACACTCATTGGAATTTTGATTTAGATTCATCAATATTTTTTAAAAAATTATCCGTTAAATACTTTTCAGTAAAAAAGGAGTGGCCTTATTTTAAAAATTTAAGTTTAGGTCGCCACTTCTTAAGTAGTACAAAAAATATCAGAAATTGATTGAAAATATGGTCTTTAGATATTATTAAAAATTCTAAAACTCGGAATTTGAATAAATGTACCTACTATTAGGGAGGGAGAACTGTGGGGAGTGAGCGTGTTTAAAAAGTCACTCTGTATGATATCAGTATATTATTGATATAGGAAGGCGAACACTGTGTTATTCATATGTAAACGTCACTTGTTTCTTATATTATATGAATTTTGAACTTAAATGAAAATAATAAATTACTCGGCCGGATTTTCATGCGTAAGCTACGAACGTCCTGAATAAAGCCATTAATCACTATCACCGACAAAAAGGACGGTCCGAATTACTATTATATGATCAAGGATAAAGAAATCCAAACACGTCCTATGTATTTGTAAGTTGAAATACGGTAAAACGTGTGGCTTTCTTATAATATACCGCAAGAGAAAATAAATAGGCCGCTGAAGACAAATTATATTGAAAGCCCAAAAACCTTTGACAAGGCCGTCTGCCACCCTTATTATTATTATTTTTGTTAAATCGAAGATAAATACACGTTATTATAATACATATTATAATACATATTATTACATATAATTGAAAATATTTAATTATATAAATGGGTAAAATACAACAATAATAAAGGTATAAGGTATATATTATGTTTAAGTCGGTTATTAATTTTTTCAGTAATACGCCCAAATGCACGTCGTTGCAGCATATATGTACCTATATACTATAGACAATAAGACATAGTATTTTGTATCATAATATTTATACCACTGCTGGTATTGTCCATATTCGGCAGCTTTTTCGAGTAGTTAGATTCAAAAAAAGTTGATTTTTTTCAGAAAATGAAGCTCACATATCTATGCTGAATATTGTGAATGCGAACGAAATTTCATAAAATTAGAGAACACGATTATAGGTGGTCGCCCGTCGGGAGTAGAAAACATACACCCCTAATAAAACCATTATTACATACAAAAGAGATGGTCCATATATTATAATACAATTGCGGACTAAGAAATAAAAACACGTTTTTGTAACTATAATACGTATAAGCAGGCACGCGTGGCTTTGGTATATATGTCACCTGGGAAAATAAGGGATGGCCGTAAATATTTCACTGCCGCCAAAGATAAAATTATATAGGTTATAGTGCTTGAGTGGATAAACCTTTGATAAAGCCGCCTTCCAGCCTTTAACATGCGCACCACCCATCTCAACAACCTCTCTATACCGGATCCTGTACTCAGGGCTGTTCCAGCGGCGGGAGGGAACCCACCCACCACATATTTTGTATTTTGAACTGTAGTTGGAAAAATCATAATATCGCCAACCAATATATAATATATAGAACGATTCAAATTAATTTCAATTTCGTAATAATTAAAATGTATAGACATTTTTCAAATAATTTTAAACTTCTAAATTTATTTTTGTAATTGGTAATTAAATTATTGAAAATACTAGTATTGAGCAGTTCATATAATTTGTTGAGTCTTGTACCTATCTGCTATCTGCACAACTGCACGACTGCGTTAAGTTATATAAACATATAATAATGACAAATAGTAAATCTCGTAATTTTTCTCTCAATTGTTAAATAAAATGTAAGCATCGCCTAAAACCAAAAAATCAAAATATGCAAAACCAAATGCCAAATTAAAATAAGGTCAATAGATGCATGTTCTTGTAATGAAACACATTTTAAGCTAAAAAAACCTATCGTCTATGATGTTCCAAAAAAAGTCGAAAAAGTCATTAACTTCCTAGCGCTAGTTCTTACTTATTACGTACTATTATTATAAAAATAATTAAAAAAATGTTAATTAATCTAAAAATTCCAACTGCAAAATATTTTGAATATGTACGTGTCCGGGGGGGAGCTCGTGGGGGGGCACCACTGAAAAAAATCGTCAAATATTTAGCATGTATTTGTACGAGTTGTACAATTTGAAACAATCGTGGTTATCCGTTTGTTCAAAAAACCAATTCTTTTAATACTCATCACGTGACTCCCGGCTGCCAATTCGTCAACCAAAAAAGTGGTAATAAAACTAAAATGTAATTTTCTGCAGTTTCATGATCGACGAATCTATTGCCGTTTTAGGAAATTCCTCAGGAATTCCGATGTATACAATTGACTAAATGTATCCGTCGATTACAGAAATGCAGACCGATTAACGAGCAACAACTTTATGTCATTATGGCTATACAGTGTCCTCCGTCATTACTGGCTGATGTCTAGTCATTAACTGTACAATAGTCATTACCTACATTGCCAAAATGCCCGACATTCTTCACGGTAACGTATGTATACCTATTAATTCTGGTCGTCTCGGAACATTATATGTTAAAAGCCAATGAAATATATGACCAGTAGTAACACTTCGGTTTTAAATGAAGTAGAAAATGAAAAAAATTAAATTAATATTATATGTAGGTTGTAGTTGGTATAAAATAAATGTTTACATATTTTAGTTATTTGCCTTTTATTTTTTTTTAATGTTTGTACGTAGGTATAATAGGTAAGTGTTAAATACACAGGTTGAAATATTACTGTTCGTATGCATATGACTGTTATATTATATTGCAATATTATACTTCATAACGATATCGAAAGTAAATACACTGTTGGGAAAAAAAACAGAAACATGATTGTTGTTTCATATTTATGATAATATTGGACAAACATTATCAGCTGACAGTCGGAGTATCAAAAATGAGTGTGAGTAAAAATAAAGGCTGCATACGAGTTTCGGTCATTGACGATTTTTCAGATAAGCAGATATAACAGTTGCGGTCACGCCGATTTTAAATGAAATTCAAACTAATAATTATTTAAAAATGAATTGTTCAAAAACGATTCGAAAAAATAAGATTTTGACCGAGAAAGTAAATTTTCCAGCGCAAGTATGATATTATGAAGAGGGTGAAATTAATCAACTTGAATATGTGAAGTCGATTTCTTTCAAATTTGTACCCACAAACTTTTAAACACAAATTTGTATTATATTATTATATTTGACATAGGTTTAACCACTTAATTTAAACATATAACCAAGTACCAACATACCTGACCATACATACACAATAAATAAGAGTGTAGACAGTCCTAAGTCTGTTATCTTTTCGACATAAAGGGGAAAAAAAATGTTGATTAAAACTTTTTTGTAAATAAAATAGCATAATATATAATTACATATGAAGCCTATATTAGGTTATAAGTGACCGCAATCAGTATATAACTTTTATGTTGGGTGACCGCAACTAGTATGTAATTTTTGATTTTGATCTCAACTAGTATTCACCGAAAATAAATTATAAAGCCAAAACGTGACGGTGACGATGACGTCCAAATTAACTGATAACAATTTAATACAGTGGTTGGTCCAGTTTTTTTGGACTCTGGGAACCGCATTCAAAAATGAAACAATTTTTACACTTCTCAATCATCCATCTTCAACAACAGGTAGTTGAAATATATATACCAATACTATAGGTATAGTAACATTACTAACATTTACACCCAATTACAATATTATTTTGCGTGTCATTTATTAGCGTAAAAATTAATGGTTACACAAAAGTATATTTTAACATTTCTCACTAATCAAGTAATAAATCAAAAATTGCAATAATAATAAATAGATAAAAACGGACTATTATACTTATATCTATTAGTTCGTGCTTTTCAATGGTTTATTAATAATCATAAAAAAAAAGTAATATAAATAAAATTTCAATATCCAATAGGCATAACTTTACGAAATGATTATTAAAAAATTACCCACAATATTATTTTAGCAAAATAAAAAGTTCTGTTCGTCCGTTGTAATGAAAATAACTAAAAGGGGACGATCTCGTAGTAAAAAAAAAAATGGAGAGGAGCTCCGCCCGCTGCATTCCCCTTTAATTCAGACACCAATTAAGTGGGTTGGATGTCTTGACTTGTTTTAATTTATACACTATGTATAAAGGTGCATAGCGATTTGCACTACTATTTTTTGGATGGGTTGGAAATTATGGATTTTGCAAAAATAGTCATGGACGTAATTTACGTGTGAAAAAAAAATATTTAGGTATATAAACAAAACATAACCGGGCTGAGATTTACAGAAGAAATTAAAAATTGGACCCAATTAACAGTGACTCGGAATAACTCAATCCAATTAATATGTTATTTTCATGTTCTGAATTTCAGTATTTATATTTTATGTTTTGATACATGATCTTAATAAAACTACCGCATGTACTCGTTATATTATTATGTTTTAAATATTTCTTGAGTTGGGGTTGTAAGCCACCACTTGTGGTTAAAATGTGCACTTATATGTATTTAAAAGAGCTAAAAAATATGCAGTTTAATAATATGCAATTATTATTTGTATAACTATATATTTATATGGGAATGAACTTGGAAAAGTATAATTAATCAAAAATTATTTTTATTTTCCAGTTATAACTTTTGTGTACATTTTTAGTTTGTGGATCTTAAAGTATCGTACTTAAAGTTAAGGTTCTCAGAGATCTTAATAAAAAAAAGTTAAATATATCAAATAAATAGGAACCTAACCATTTTATTTAATTAATTTGAAAATGTCTATTGTTTGAAAAAAAAATGTTAAATTATAATACTCAGCCAATCATAACAAATATTGACAATTAATAGTCGGTATACGAGATATTATAGTCAAGGTGACAGTGTGTGACTTCTCTTATTTATTTTTAAATTATTTAAATTACAATTTTAAATCGCCTATTGAAAATATTTATATTGTGATTTATAAACATAATATGCATAAAATCTTTAACTACGTAAAATCATATAAATTTAGTAAAATATGTAAAATATGTAAAATTCGAAAATGATATACGCAACACAAGTTTTTGTATTTCAATTGTAGCCCTATGTATCACGAAACGAATTTGTATCAAATCGTAGTTTGGGTACATAGTTTGAAGTCACTGAAAGACTTGATAAATAAAATTAATTATATTTCGTGCTAATCAATATTTAAACATTTTTTTTTGTTTTCATATATAATGTATATAGACACTTGTACTTCGAGTACATTACACAATTTAATATATTTTAATACAGAAAAAAAAACATTTATTTCGCCTATATTTTGCCTTTAATTAGCTCCTTCAACTTCTGACCACTAGTATTATTTGTATAATATTATTATAATTGTTGACTATTGTGGTGTAACAAAGTCTAAATGCACAATAGTACGATATAGGTACGTCATATATATACAAATATAATCCGTACCTATAACGCCTAAAATGGACAGAGAGCTGCGTATTATTATATAGTTTCATTTTATAACCACGATTCGGTATAACTTCTAGGTCACTTCTCGGTTTGACTGATATTTTTTTTCAGAATTTTTACGAATAAAATGTTTTTTTCGAGTTAAGTTATTCAATGGAGTCATATTGTATACGCGTATCCTGCTCTATCACTCGAAGGCACCAGAACATATAGTACAACCATCGCACAGTTTTTACATAATTCTTTTGTTTTTTTTAGTCATTTCGTAATCGTCGGTACATATACGAATGTGCTGTAAAACGTGTTGTAACGTTTACAAGGGGTTTGAACCGGTAACTCCTCTCCCCCCTCAACACCCTCTTGCCATAGGTTCCCTATCCAACTGCAGTGTATAAACACTTGCGTATTCATGTGATATTTAAATATTTATTTGAATCGACGAGTGATGGATAATAATATCATTATCATATTACATTATGTAGATTCCATAAAACTGAATGCTATTTTTCATATTATAGTAACGTGACTAAAAATAAAATAATTACACATACATACGATACGAGACTACGAAACATCGTGATACTACTGTAGAACCACCTAAAATATTCCTCAAGCATTTTACATACATTGCACAACTTCAATAACAATTATGAACAGTGCACTTAATATTATATTGAGGTCTGCAGATATCAGTATATAACTGTATGGGTGCCACAAGCATATTTTTTTCAGTGTAAACTTCACCAGGAAAAAATACAGGTAATATCGGGTTCATGTAAGCTCTGCCACTGAGAAAAATCAGGTAAAACTGAGTTCATGTAAACGATTTATAAACCCATTCAGTGAAAATCGTAATTTTTGTTATTATAATAGTCCTTATAAAATAATAGTTAGGGATGCGTGTACCTATGCCAAAAAATATCTAAAACTAGAAATAAAAACAATAATAAATTATAAAAATCATAAAATATGAAATGACGTAGGTATGTTAATATGTCATATTGTTATATTTTGCTATGTTATGAATTATAATATTTTGAAATGTGAGCTAAAATTGTGCGATACAATTGTAGATATTCCAACTATTAAGTCTAATATAAATCCATAGTTATAACTAGTATAGCTTTACTTATAGCGTTCTCTGACACTATAATTTTTGTATTTATTAGTTTTAAATTTATGAGCTTATTTCATTGAGATTTAGGTATTATTTAGCTTTACATAAGCGAAGCCTCATTGCAGGTGGAGTACCTATCAATAATACCCATTACAGCTGAACAAATAAAACTATAGCGGACTTTACATTGGACCTTTTTGTCGAACCGGGATTCTCACGGCGTTTACAATCGCTCAACTGTAATGTCATATTTTTAAGTTGTTAGTTTAAAACTGTTTATTTTGTTATTACGATAAATGCATAGTAATAGTATATAAAGTATATTGTCAATATTTATCAATTATTATTATATTATACTTGACGGCGCGGCGTCGCCTGTGTCAAAGATTTTTTTCTTTATTTTATGAATAGGTATATTACAAAAGTATGTACCATATCTCAGCACTCGTGTAGTATAATACCTAAAGGAAAATATGACATTATCTTCTCGTATATTATATGCTACATTTTTATTGAATTTTAGTATGGGAAAGTGCATGTGTTACTAAGATAAACATCACATTATACTAGGGTAACCGCATATCTTAAAAAAAAGAAAAAGGGACAAACAGCTTATCTCTCAGGTTATCTCTAAAAAACATAATTTTTTTACTATATTTTTATTTCACATTAGCATTTGAAATAATTTATCATTAGTTCAATATTGATAAACTCACCTCACAAACACTTTTGCCTATTTCTTCAAATCGTCCAACGAAAGTGAATCCATACTGTAAAAATACAGTGCACGTTCACCTCTTCTTTGGTATTATTAAAAAAAGAAATGTTACTACATTCAAAAATTAAAATAGAAAGAAAAGAAGACGCGTATAGTGACCGTATAATTTATAAACAAGACCGCACACCAGTTCGCAGCGTTCGTACGTTACTATATAATATGTCTAACATAACAGTCGTTTCGATTGAAAATAATCAGTATATTATTACAATTTTAAATATAATATACATAATAATGCTATGGTATAGGTAATATAATAATATATCTGCTGCTATGTTATTTATTTCTTATAATATCGTTCAAAAATAGTATGAAAATAATAATTAATAAAGACATAGATACTAAATACAATAAATATTGGCGAGAGATATGTTAATTTAAAATGTTTGCAGGTCGTGCGGACACATAATTATTAACAAATTAGGTGCACTGTGTATACAAGCGTTATACAACATAATATTTCATGTTTATCACTGGCGGTATTGTCTGTCGCTAATTGCGGCGCTCGTTCACGGAAAATGTTATACATAAATTGTTATGTTTTGTTATTATTTGAGTTTTTATTCAATCTGTTACAATTTGATGGAATTGATGGAATGATTAAAAATAAAAATAAAATGACGGATTAGACAGAATCTAGAGGCTTCCCGGTGGAGGTACTACGTCTATATTTGTAAAACTTTGGTTTAATATTTTAATAAAAAACTGTTTCGTATTTATTTTTGAATTTTTTTTTTTCAAACTTTTTATAATAATATGGTGATAACGGGATTAAAACTGGACCCCACCTTCTAAAGGGGGGGGGGGTGTGATAAATAATAAAGAATATTTTCAAATGCCAAAGAGCTCATTCTTACAGATAACATACTAACATATTTGTTTGTTTTCATTTACCACGAAAAATCATATTTTTATAGGACAGATATAAATGGACATTTTTTTTGAAAAATAGTAATTACACTTAACTTTCAACCGCAACATAGTCATTACTGGAAGTGTTCTAATTAGATCATATTGCAGAAATCGGCAAAAATTGTTTCGACAACTAATAATCATTTAAAATATGGGAATTTAAAAATATGTTTTCCAATTACATCACTTGACCCTAAATGCTATGGCTAATTTAAAAAGCGTAACATCATGCCCTCATGGGAATCTGGCAACATTGAGCGAAAATCTTAGGTAAAAAACGCGTAGCCGACTCTATTAGATGGGTACACGAGAAATTTGGCCCTAAAATAGTCAGTATTCAGATCTGCCACAGATATGACGTCATAGTCTTCTCATAATCTCTGCTCGTTGCATTCTATAGCATTACAATATGACTAGGAATATTTTATTCGAGACAACACGCTGTGGATGTGAACTTTTACTTTACTTAGGTATATTTGGTTTTTTCGTAACTACACCATATTATATTATTATTATCGTGATTGATTCTGTAGCTGGTAGACGAAAAACCTTTTTAAACTGTCGAACAAAACCAATAATAACCGGCTAGTGTGTAAATAAGATAAATATTCAATATACATAATAATCTATACTTACTAACATTATCAGACAATCGGACCTTGTGGGAAGTGCGTTTGGAATGTTTCAACTGGTTCATAAGCATACAATATTAAACTATATACTAATATTATAAATCCTCGTTCGTCTTCACCAAACGAATGCGTATACAAATATTATATTTATTTTGGAAACATTTAGTGGTTCCTGCAAGTATTCATCACTTAAAACGGTTTAATGAATTGTTTTATATTATTTAATCTAACCAGCGCCGTTTGTTTGTAATTGAAAACCTGTCCAAATACCGTATATAGTTTGAATATAATTTTAATGTACGGACTGCAATGTATTTCTTATAAATTAAATTATGCATATTTTCCCATTTTTTAAAAATTTAATATTTATACAAACATTTGAAACTTAAAAAACCAATAATTAAATGCTCATTTCAATATTTTTTTATGGATAAACTCCTTATCCTTCAGAAATGATATATCACATATTATTAGACTTCTGGAAATGCATTTAAAATGTATTAACTATTCATAAATTAAACGAACACCAGTTGATTTTTTATCATGAACCACTAATTATTTAAAAAAGTATGAATATTATGAATCGTAGGAACACGGTTTTCTAGTCAAAAAAAGGTTTATTTTATTATTTTCGAACTGCTATTAAAGCATCTTACTAGGACTCTTGATTTAAATTTTCAAGCTTTTTTATTAAATGAAAAAGTTTTTATCCAATATATTTTTAAAAAAAATAAAAAGTTAAAAAATGTCTTAAGAATATAAATAGCTCAAAAAGAATCAAAATATATTGAATTTATTGAATTATTTCATATATATTTTAATTAGAGCTGGGCCGACACCGATACCCAAATGTTAATATTTTCGGTACTTATATTGGGTACCTATTGGTTTTTTTTTTGAATCGTTAGTAAAACCGATATAATATGCACTATGCAGTCGCATAACATTATTTGTACATCATGCTGGTAGTTTTAATAATAATTAAATTTTATAACATAATTGATAAAAATGCATTTGGTGAACACTAACAATAGAAAACACGACGCAATTAAATTATATTTCGTGTATATAATTATTTTTTTTGTGAAAATAAAAAAGTGTAAAGGAAATTTTAGTTTTTTGTTATTGACATTTTTGTTGTTAATAAATAATAAATACTATTACTTTATTTAATTTAATTTTATTAGAAGTAAGGTTAGGAAGTAAGGCGTCAACATCACAGGTCATTAATCTAGTATAAATTAATAGTGAAAAAAAGGAGATAAAGAAAAAACTTAGAAAATTTATCGAGACTTAAAGACTACGGAAAAAATATTTGTACAATTTTAAAAATTGTTTATAAGATTAATTTTGGTTAAAAAAGTAATGATTTTTGTGGTAGGTATTGTTTTCGTTGAGTCCTTCCATATTCGCAAACGAGTAAAAAAGTATATATAGAGCTATATATAGAGGTATTAATAATAATGTATTTTTCCCATAACACTGGACATGGGACCAAAAAAAAGACCGATACATAGAGGTCACCTTTAACGGAAGTTTTACTATAATATAATATTTATTTTAGAATATTTTTTGTATACAGCATAGTTATTGGAAAGCCAAATTACGCCAATTATAATAATTTTGATTCAAAAAGGTTTACAATCAAACTGTTCAAATTTATATTTTAATCTAACCTATACCCTCGGTACCTACCTTTACCGAATATAAATTAAATACTACTCCGGTTCTGATGCTAACGAAATAAGGAAACTTATTTTTTATAAAAATTAAGCACCACTTAATAAATTATTGAAATTTTGTAATGAAATAATTAAAATTTTTAGTTTTTATGTTTTACAACATAATAAAGTATAATAACTTTACTGCACTCACTGGGCTTTAGTTTTCTTTTATGTAAACATTTTACTTATTTATTAAAACTCATATACAGGTATAGCCAGGCAGGTACTCGAACAAATTATAAGAAAATAAAACCCACACATTTTAAATGCATGAACTCGTTTAGTTACTACTTGGTGAATGTGTCGAAAATAAATTAAAAATAATAATAATGTATAGTTTGTTCTTTTTCAATAATAATTAGTTTTTATACATTTTACGAATCTTTTACACGTTTTATTTTCAACGGTAACTAATGGTTGTTTTTATAACCATCGGTAAAAATTATTTTTATACAATTTAACACTACGATGAACGTGTCTGAGTTATAATTTATTATTTAATGTCTATATTATATTATTATTCATTAGAATAATAAAATTATTTGAGAACATATTTTTATTATTAATTGGCATAATAACGATGGTCGTTCGACTTAATAGCGCGCGACTCACGCCCCCTTTTTATCGTATACTTTTAACTGATTAGCTATTTTTAAATATCACAATGATAATACGTATTATTAAGCTTTTTGTCGGTATAACTATTATTATTATTAGTATTTTAAAACATTTAACCAAATGTTCAGTTAAGTTTTTATATATTATCACCAGTTATCCCGCCTGGCGTTGCCCTTGCTGGAGATTTTTTTTTTTAAATCTTTTAGATTAATCACATATGATGGTTGCACAATTTACATTAGTTCTTATTGAGTCAATTTCTATGCGTTGTCTTATTTCTATCAAATATAATGTTTTGTAGTTCTATGAAACGTCGAAATCTCGTATTATTATACGCATAGGTATACAGTTAAATCAACGATTTCAATAATTATAGTATTATGTTATGTTTGCACGTGTTAAAACTTAAAGCTGAACTTATTTCGTTATAATTTTTTATTCGAAAAACCTATTACAAGTGATAAGTACTGCAGGAGTTCGTATTATGTAAATACGCTGTGCACTTGGAATACAGTATGAAAGTCAAACGGAAAAACACTTTTAATCACAGATACAGAGGTTATGGCAGAGGTCAAAATAATCCATTTCGATAATCATGGATGAATAAGAAGAATAACAACGTTATAAGTAATAACCAAGAGTTTCGATAAGCCGCAACAACGGTAGGTTTAGCGCAGTGATATTACTTACATGTAATAAAATATAATTAATATAGACGGCTATAACAATTTCCGAGCCTGTGTGTTATTAGTGTTACTGTGATAAGATGTGAAGGACGAAAAGCGTATTTCGAATAGAAATAATAATAATAAGCAATTATAGTCTAAGCATAGATTATGATAAATGGAGACGAATAATGAAAAAAAATAATTGAGTTAAAATATTTTTGGCAGTTCATTTATTTGACCCCCGTATAGACGTTGGTCACCTAGTGTGGTTAGTTCACGAAAGTCATGTATTTATCCAAAATGGCAAATTGTTGAAGCTATGTCCATCACCCAAGTGTTATCATTATCCATCGAAAAAAGTTCGGTAACTAATGATTTTAACTTTTGGACAATGCGTACTTATACAAAATTAATGTGACACGCTGAATGATGGACAATAACAGTAGTGACAAAGACTGCAGTACAATAGTACCTATATACACCAGAGCTGGTCGAAGGTCGATTACGATCGGCGTGATAATCTCAGACGATTTCAAAACTCCTCTGTTAAAAATTATTATTATATACATTTACTATTTAGAAGATTCAGTTATAACACTGATTAAGTACAACTTTTAAAAGTTTAAAGTTGTATGTAATCTGTGGTTATAATAAAAGGAGCATAATATTTCAGATTAACCTGTTTGTGTGAAAAAGGCGTTTGGCTGACCCGCGGTATACCGTAGAAGTGCCTAACTCGGGCCACATATAATTTACAAGGACTCCATAGTGTTGAACCTCGTGTTTCGACTTTTTTTTGAAATCGAAACTCTGCTCGTCAATTTAGAACAATGTTTTTTGTTTTTCACTCGACTTCACAATCGTAATAAATTATGTGTTCACGAAGGGCTGAACCCCCAGCCCCCACTTCTAATGTTATTATTATTTTTTATATTTATTTAATTTTAACTGTAGTCGACTAGGAATCAAGGACGGATTAGCTACAGTCAACATAAAAAAAGAGTCAGTGGTTGCCGCTATCAGTACGTAGGTACTGAGGGTGTCGAGTGGGTCATTCCAATGGATGTGTTACATTTTAATTCAACGATATATATTATAATGTATCATTTTTTACGAATAGAATCTGAGTGAAGAGGCCGTGTCAGCCTAGGATATTCTATATTATATTAATATTGTTTTAGCAGAGATTCAGGTAGGTTGAGTTAAAAAAACTTTTTAAAAAAACATTGTATTTCCATACGCCTATTACTCACCTATTATTATGAATGTTAATTGTTTATATAATAGGTAGGTAATAAACTAAACCTTAAATTGTTTAAATTACCTATAACTTATGAATTAACGAGTATCTTATATTACCTGGTTTTAAAAATCTATTTACATAATATATTTTTTGAATATGTATTGAAAATAAAATCACGAATACCTACATCAAAGTTTAAACAAAAAGTCTGCAATAAGTAAAAAATATTTTTAAAAAAAAATCATCTAACATATCATAATATAATATACCTACAAATATAAACAAGTACGTATTTTTTTGTATTCTAACTGTATTCTAATTGTAAATTTATTTCAAATCTAAATAAAAAAACAAGTCTAATAGCCGCAGACGAAGTGAAAAATAAAACAGCCATGGCTGTTGTTTGAACTCCGTTCGGTTCGAAGGTTATATTATAATAAGGTGAACTGTACATTATGTACGACGTTTATTGCTGCGGTATAGTGCCACGATGATTAACGTCTATATGTTACTATTATTATAATTATTATAACCAGATTAGAAGTCCGCATATTAATTCACAAAAATACACCAAAAACCACCGTTCGTCTTCGTATAGAAATTCATCAGATAGTTTTGAGCTTAGACACAATCACACTTTTGGTCTACATTAGAAGTAAATGTACCTATACAGGGTGTAACAGAAATACAACAAATATGAAAATTATATGGATAAATAACTTCTAATATACCTACCTATCTAGTATTCTTAGATTTGTTATTAAACTATTACTATACTGTTAAGGCCAGAGTTCGTATGGACGCATTTGCATATCGATCTTGCCAGGTCGTATTTAATGTTAAATATGATAGAAATCCATTTCAAGGTCTCATAGTTGAGTAGGTACTTAAGTTTTATTTTCCATATTTTTCCATATTTAGACATTTTTGACTATTTTGCCCAGTTATGCGTTTTTTTTATTTTACTGGGCATATTTATTTGACGAAAATTTGGTGAAAATGTATTAATTTACATTTTTGCACTGTATAAAAGAATTAGGAATTGTTTTTAAATTTTTGGATTTAAAATGAACGATTGACTGGATATTTAATATTTATTTTATTAGATTATTATTTAACAGTAGATATTTTTGAAAATTTGTTTTTTAGAATTACATTTAAACAATTAAATCATAGATGCATTTTAAAAATATGAATGGATATTTAATGTTATTCCAAAAATTACTTATACTAAACCATAAGATTTCTCCTTTTTTTAATATGCATATTTTTAGCGCATATAAATGCATATTTCTGAACTTTTTAAGGTATATTTCAATTCATGCTTGGCCAATTTTAATGCATAGGTGCAAACTTATTTAGCCATTTTTTAGTGCACGGACTTATAAGGCATCTATTACAACGATATGCTCGAAAACTACTGTACAGCAGAGCGGTACCTACTCAAACATATTATTTTAACATGAATGTAATATGTATAACTCGATTTTGAAATAAAAAATGACAATACAACGTTTTAGATTGTAACTACGCAATATTATGACAACGGTATAATGATAGTATTTATTCGACAAAGTCAAGCAATAAATTATATTAGAATTTATAATGAGTATAAATTGTCTGACGGGCTGCAATGACGATCGTTGGCATTCGGCGGGTATGGGAGATAAGATTATTTATGGTTTGGTTTAAGAGGACGCTACCCATGCATTTGTTGTTTCTGTCTTACACACGCATGACATAGCAAAATGTTGTTCACTAGTTTCAATAGTATGCTGTTAGTTTTGATACTAGAGGCAATTGACCTATTATCAAACTTTTAGGTAAGAACATTATCTGTGCTTAAGCGTTGGCTTTTATTCGATATTTTAATTTTCAAGCGAGATATGAGAATTTTTATTTTTTGGCATTTCACATACCCATATCTTGCTTGAAAATTAAAATATCGAATAAAAGCCAACGCTTAAGCACAGATAATGTTCTTACCTAAAAGTTTGATAATAGGTCAATTGCCTCTAGTATCAAAACTAACAGCATACTATTGAAACTAGTGAACAACATTTTGCTATGTCGTGCGTGTGTAAGACGGAAACAACAAATGCATGGGTAGCGTCCTCTTAAAATATTAAATAAACATGATTGCATCTGCTATTATACAAGGTGTAACAAGAAAGACCTAGAAATGGAAAATGAAAAATATTGTTACAAGTTAAATGTAAATGAAAAAAAATTATGAAAATTATATTTAAATGATTTATTATTTATGTGTGTTTATTAACATTTAATAAATGTTGTGATAAAAATTGTATCCCGTACTTGTAGAGCGAGGGACTGTGTGAACTAAAATACAAAAAAAAAAAATTATTATCATGACTATTATTTATTTATTTTGTTCAAATAAATTACAATAAATTAGATTGATATAATAGCTTATACGTTTATACCAAGTATCAACTAAGCTATAAGCTCGTATCTGGTGTACGGAGTTCATGGATATTATAATTTGATTTTAATAAAATACTTATACGATCAAAAATACGACTTAATTAATTAAAATAATACATTAGTACCTAGATAGATATTTTGGAAACAAAATTAACATCTGCGTTAAGTATGGATAAGACATTGTGTTTAGACCTTTTAACTTTTTATAATTTTATTAATACAAATATTTAAGGTAAGTAACAAAATTATTATACAAATGTTAAAAAGTGATCTAAAATGGAAGTTATTAAAACATTATTTATTCATTTATTGGCTATTATATGAGATTATTGGGCCACTGTCCCTGTTATAAATTACCTTCATAATTGTTAGGTTTATTTATACATATCCTTTTGTTCACTTATTTTTTTTATATCTCATATACCTAACTGTTAAGCTATAATAATTTAAGTATTGAAAGCTGTATACAAATTAAAAATAAAATATACCTAATCTTAGGTTATACATTTAAAATAGTGTTCAAAATCTTTATACTGGCAAAAAAAACATACAAAAATGTTTAAATGATACAAATATACAATATTATACATATAAAGGTACATGTCAACCACTTCACTTATATTTCATTAATAACATTGATTATACCTAGTAATCTTGGATTATAAAATTAATAATTGATAAATAATAAAATGACTGTCATTAATATATTTGGTATTAAAAAAAATGTCTATGTTTCACGTTTTTGTGAAATATTTCATACTTCAAACACTATATTATAGCCCTGTACTATTTTCAATTTTTTTTTTCAATATTTTTTTCGATGAATAATTATATGTTTGGTTAAAAAACTCAAAAAAATTAATTCAACATGCCGTATTATCAATCAGGTATCTTGCTTTGGTGTAACTTATTACTTACTCTTACAGCATCTACAATAATAATTAAACTTAGTCGTTGCGCGTATAGCAGTACAGCTGCGCCGAGTCACCAAACATACATAAATACATTACTCATGAATTGTGTTCCGTTGACTGTAATCCCTTTCGACATTCGATCGAGTGACCGAGAAGATAACCGAGAAAAATTAAATCACTTCTGAACCGGAAATATTTTATATATGTACAATATATACCTACTCATAGTATTTAAATGCGATATTGTTAAAATTAAATAGACACATCGTTAGCCGTGATCAGTTAACAATGAGTTGTGACATTATATGCTTAATGCTCATGAACGGACACGAATTTTGGGAATGTATACGAATACCGATTTTATTTATTTATACATTACTATACGTAAATATCAACTAAAATGATAGTGCTTTGAATAGCTATATTTGGTTTTGCTATTTACAATTGTATCACACAGCTATTTTATTGTCAAATTGATGAACAATATTATTCCCAAATCTCAACACTCAGATTTACATACCATTCATCCACCAATTCGTACAAGGAGGAGGGGTGTTTTAGTTATATGACGACTAGTTAGTTTTGGATTTTCACCCTTCATTAATATACATTTGAAATTATTGTTAATATATAAAATATACAATGTGAAGGGCCTGGGACTCCTTAACGATATATGTGCACTCCCAAAAACATATTGGTTTAGTTGCGCCTACGAGAACGACATCACGACGACGTCTACATTATTGCACCTAGTGAAAATGGCGTCATTGAAATTCACCGATCCCGCTGAATGAGACGTGGTGCATGTGTCGTGTAATTTTATTTTTTTAACAATATATTATACATGTATTATTATGTTGTTATCGCGCGCGTTGCAATCGTTCACCCGTCCACCGAACACCTCCGCCCACCCGAGTGCCAACCCTCGCCGCGATACCATGGTTACCGCTCAAAGGCGACTACCACCACACCTGCCTTAAATTCTTGTAGTACACTTGTAGAGTCGCACGAGCGCGAACTGCGGATAGCCATCGTATCCAGAGTGCCTGCACTGACGCACGACACCGCACCACCAACACCACCACCACTACCACAACCACCCCATCCACCACCCTTACCACCACTGATACCATCACTGCGATTGTGTACACCACGTCCACGCAACAGCCGGTAACCATTCCGCCATAGAATTCCGTACCGATCGGTAAGAGGTCCTGATCCGACGCGTAGAATCCGCAGACAGCCGCCCAAAATCTTAGTCGTCGTGAAGATCGTGAAAACGTAGCAGCCAACACCGAACAATATCAACAATCATGATTGGAGGTGGGTTTGAAATTTATTGTTATAATATTATACTCGTTTATTGTTAAACAGTTTTAAAAAAAACTTTGTGCTAAATAATAATTACAGCTTAGTAGTTAGGTATGTACAATGTTGTTGCAAGAGATATATTATAGATTTAAGTGATTAAAATTATACTAAGATGTAGATCTAAACAAACAATCAGAGTTACAAGTAGAATTAGAAATATTAAAATTACTAACACTTTGCATGGTTCTGATCAAAGGAAGGTTTTTATCATTTAGGCATAATATTATACGTTTAACACCTAACCTCAGTCGGGCTAAGTAATTAGTTATATTTTATCTATATAAATACCGTGGACACTTATAATTTTTACGTTCAAAATATAAAAACATTTTATCCTTGTAGTTATTGTTGTGAAAATATAAATTCAATATAAATACGCAGTTATAGTCAATAAACAATATTCACTTCTAAGACTATTCTAGTTTTAAAAAAATAGGGTCCGAACCCCTCTAGGGGTCTAGTTCTAGTATGTGATATTGTGATAATATGTTTACGGAAAAATAGTAATTAATAATAGTTGCATAATAAAATGTGAAGTCTTAATTTATTATAATCGTATTATTGGGATCTATGTTTTTGGCTTGCGCCTTGCGTCGTATTTAGATGCGTAATATCAATTGTATAATTGTTAGATATAACTATCCTATGTGTAATTTAAAGTGCATAATATACTAAAGAGGACGCCACACGGATATTTGTTGTCTTTGTCTTACAAGTGCGTATAACGTACCAATATTACGTTCAGCGTATCGCGTTTAACTGTGATAGCAAGTTATGCGTATCTAATTATTATATTTATCTGTATTAAAAATTATCATAACTCACTTAAAAATCGAATTATCGTAGGAAACCAACAAATACGAACACAGATAACGTTCTTACCAACAAGTTTCATAATAGATCGATTTACTCAAATTTTTAAACTAACAGAGCCCGACGTCGTCCACTGAGCTTAAATTCGGTATGTTACGCACTCGTAAGATGTATATATTTGAGATATCGTGGTACTTTATATATTAATTTATTTTAAGACATCGTTAAAATAAATTTAAATTAATAAATGAATAATAAATAATAAATTTTAAATTTTAAAGCAATTCAATAGCCATAGTATTATTATTTAAACTGGCATTCAATTTTTACGACGAATAAAACTTGTGACATTTAAGGTTTTTTAGGAACTGTCATTATTTTTTTTCTTTTATTTATTTCGGTCCAATTATTTTATAATTATTGATTTTGGCCACTGATAAAACAAAATATTAATATCACGCCGGATACACAGCTACGTCGTGTGTCGTGTGCGTTACTTTTTTACAATCTGCTGGACATAATGTACCTAATTTACTACAGCTCAACTATTAAACTACAAAGGTTATACCTGTTGTAACCATAGTTACCACGCTCACGCACGCACGATATACGACGTGACTGCGAATCCGGGTTTATTCTTATTTACTTTTGTTTGAGAGCTTTGTAACAACGGTATAGGAACCTATATCAAAGATACAACTTATATATTATAGTACAAGGGACTGGCATCCGGCGGCTTCGGCGGCAGATCGATAACAAACGCAATGAAACAACTACCTACGCACCAAATTATGTATACATATAAAGATATATGTTGTGTAGATAATCCTCAAGAACGACGTGATAATACGCCATACGAATTAGCACGATAAGCAATATAAATTTCGTTTTGATGTTTAAAAAATAAAATAATCCATTTGAAATGTCGTGTACATAACGATTGTCGTATACATTACTGTATTGCTTTTCTAACAGTAGGCCGAGGCACCTTAAATGGGGGGGGATTAGAACACTTGGGGGAACCGTTAAGTATTTGTATGTGTTTCAGTTAAGACCTGAAATCGGTCAAGACGGATTTAGAATTAGTTAAGAGTAGAATAATTTTCCAGGACCCTCGACGTCGGAACTAGCTGTAACTTACTTTTTTTAGTTAGGATTAGTTGTGGCTAAAATATAACGGTGAAAACTAATACTATCCGTTGAAAATTGACGTTCAGAATTTTTTTGAAAATTAATTTCATTCGTAAGTGGTTAACACACTAAACCACCGACGAAATGACTTGCACCGCTCAAAAATTACTTCATAAATAGCTTGATTAACACAGATACGCCATTGATATTCCTTTAACTACTAGTATAATTAAATCTTAATCGATTTGATAGACAGGTCGTTCGTCGATGTTACCCTTTTTTTGATAGCCGTCCGAACTATCGCGATCGATAGCCCATAAATGTCAGTAAAAACCAGTTTTTATCATTTAGACTTTATTTTAATAGTGAAATTAATTCTAGTTTTGACGGATTTTAGAATTTTAATCGTACCATATTATTATGTATTTATTTTGTTTTACCTATTTTAAAATGCGTTTATGAAAGAAAAAAATATCAGAATTATTTCCGATTTTTAAAATTGAATGTTCGGTCGGTTTGGACACAATCAACAACATTGATATAACAAAGGGGTATTGAAAAAGTATATATAATACCTATTTGCTATTTTTTTAATTTATATTCATAGTATGTGACATGTGCAAACAATTTAATCTTTGTAGATAGATAAGAAAAAAAAATACCATTTATTTTAACCGTTTTGAAGGGTAAACAATGAATGTAGATTACGCTCAACTTGTTTTTTAATTCCTACTAATAAAAACTTATGAAGTTCCTTGTATTATATTTTCAAGTTTTATGACAAGGTGACATTTTTATTTATCGGCAATCAAAAATACTATCACAAATCGAAATCTTATTCCTATACATAGTTAAAAATAAATGAAAATATTTTGAAAATTGTATCGTATATAGAAAATACTAATAAAAATATTCAGTAAAAATGACATATATGTATGGTTCATTTTTTTTTATAGTTTCACCAAAAACAAAATAGATTTTATTGAATTTGGTTATGCACAAAAACTCCGTTTTTCATTCCCAGAGTCTTTTGAAAACTACTGGGAATTTTTAATTTTGACCTCCTAACCAGAAAAGTTATTGAAGTTGACAATTGAAGCATTATTTTGACTACTTGTCGTGTATAGTATTCACGGGGTTAACGTCATCGTCACTTTGTATGGTACATTGTTTAAAATACGTATCGTCATAGGTGAACATTATTATTAATATTACTTAAAAATGGATATATTTTTAACTTTGTAACTTAACTAGTTAGTTAATTTTTTAATCAACTTATGAATTGAACTAGTTTACTTTGCAGATGAAATAACTTAACTTTCCTTAGTTTATTTAAAAATAACCCATCAAGTTAAACATTTTTAAATTTTTTGCTTTTTTGGTTTTAAAATAATTTTGTAAAGAGATTAAAGTAGATTAAATAGGCATGCTTATATGATCTTAAATTGCTATTTAATAAAAAAAAATAAATATTTTAAATTATTAATTGGGATGTGTTGGTATAGTTTAAATATTTGATAATCACGTAAAGTGAGTACCTAAGTACGTAAGTACATACACTGTACATTATGTCGAAAGATCAATACAATTGTTTATTAAAATTTAGAAAACTAGAAAGAACGCAGTCACTTTTTATAAGATCCACGTAGGTATCAATAAAAAATAGTAGAATAACTTTTTTAAACTGAATTGAGTTAGTATTTTTTTCCATATTAACTTTTAACTTATCGATTTTGTGCCCTCTTAACTTAACTTGAAGTTAATTATTTTCATTATTTTATCTTTGCATATCGTGGACACATTGTATATACACATAAAGTTTATATTATATAAATTTAAGCGTTAATATATAAATATTATAAAGTTTGATGAGATATAAACATCATTTTATTTATCATTATATAGTTTAAAAGTAAATTAAATATATGTTATAAATAGTATATAAGTAAACATGCCAAAATAGTCGAATATTCGAATATTTTTTAAATTTATAGGTTAGCTGGTTACAACCAAACATTAGGAACTTGCTGCTGTAATACATTTATACCAAATGGTATTTAAACTTAATAAAATTTTTAATATTATTGGTCATGAAATATGACTATTCAGACTTTTTTTATTATATCCAATAACGGCTATTGTAATGATAGCCACTCTTTATAACTCGGTAATATTTAAAAGATTGTCGCATCATCATAATCCTTGATATATTACAATATTGTATATACAGTCACACATGTGTGACTACTAAGTAGTACTAACCCTAACCTAACCGTTTCATCTGCTCGGACGACACCCATCGACCATCGGTCCGATCTACACAACTGTACTCTCCCTGCTAACGCCTTTGGTGGCAGTCACACGTGTTGAGCACATAGTATAATATATTCAGTATAATACTGTTGTGACTTAAATAATCAATATTTCTTTAAAATATCTCTAATACATCATTTTGTGTTCTTGATTAATATTAAATTATAAGTAAATCAATATTAACCTATTTTTTCTTCCTTCGATCATCGAACACGTAAAAAATCTGTAGTCAAATTAGGGAAAATTAATTTACTATATATTTAAATAATTATATTATATGTGTACGCAATATACATATATAGTGAATCATATATAAATAAAAAAGAGGTAAATACGTATGTATTGCGCGCACATCATATTTTCACATTACCGTACACTATATAATATAATACCTTGACATAATTGAAGGGCTCGCTGCAACGACCAGGCAAGTACACTTTTGACAATTACTCAGGAGAAGGAAAAATGGATTTCGCCAGTAGGATACAAAAAAATAATGTAATTTAATAACAAACAATAGTAATGAGTAGTACACACATATTTTTGTCACATTATCATGTCTCAATATTTTCTATTACACGAAATATTATACTCTTAAAGTTTGACTTGCCCCGGGTTTTGTTCATAAAATGTAAATTACGTATATTCAAATATTTGTAGTACAAGTAAAAAAATAAATAATAATGACTTAAGACCAGTAACCAGTATAAGTGATTGTCAACATGAATAATATTTAATTATTGAACGATGCTTTGAATCGATTTTAACAACATGGCGTATAATACTGTTCTTGTTTATTATTTTGGCAATGACTTGCATAACTTTTTGATAATACGATATAATATTTAATATTTTTATCAAGCCGATAACAATATATTAGCTGCAAAAATCAGGCAAGTCTGGATTTGCCTTGTTTTTGACCATCACATATTAAACATGGCAAGTCTGTATTGCACGTTATCTCCGTAAACCATGATTGGGCATACCTTGTTTTTGAACAGTATTAACCGCGATGTTATGTGTGCATTCCAAAACAATTAAAAAACGATTTTCGAGAAAAGTGGTCTTTCCTGGTTATTGTAGTGAGCCCTTCAGTTATATTATAATATTATGTAATATATAATAGTAGGTACAAAGTGTCATGCAAAAATACATTTTTACCCGTCCAATTAAGTGTGACCACAATTCGCACTTTTAATGTTTGACCGTACAAAGTGACTTAAACCTGTAGGTACACAAATAAATTCACAAAAAGAAAAAAGCAAATTATAGTAGCGATTTATAGTTTCTTATATCATATGATGTTTTACCAAATAATTTTAATACACTTGGCATAAAATAACGATTTACTTTACTAGAGTGTGTTCATGGTATTATTAGATTGTATTCGAAATGGATATTGTAATTATTGCGTGTATATAATATCATTTCAAAAAGTGGTTATATATTTTTTTAGATTTTTCGCTTATAGTATAAACTATTTATGAGAAACCTTGTTTTAAATGTTTTATCTTTAGCTATACAAATCGAACATTTTATTATTTTTAACCACAAAATAACATAAACATTTTCGAGATTTTTCATATATTTTTTCAAAATTTCAACTTTAATTAAATGTGAAAAAACCATGCTTATGGATCTCTGATAATTTTCAACTGCTATTATAACTAGGTACTTCTAAGCTATGAGAATATCAGTATTTCGTATTTTTAGAAAGAAAAATTTCAAATTTCAAATGTCTACAAAGAACTCAAAATGGGTAAAAATATTTTTTAAATGTTGTCATGTAGGTATAGAACATGTAAAATAAACATTTGATGAAAATTTCTAGTACCTACGGCTAATAGTTTTTGAATTACAACAAAATAAGAAAATCGTTCATGAGGATTTGGTGATTTACGAGTGAATTATATTCAACAACGTCAAACGTTCTTAAAAGTTTTTTTCGACTATCCAGTAAACTTTTTTTTGTTAAAATATTTCATGTTATAGATATTAGTTCTTTATATAATCAGTAATAATACTCATCGTTTAATGTTTAAGTATAATGTATTGAAGGAATTGTATATGATATACCTACAAATATTAAATGTTGAGTACCTAAGGATCTGACGGATAGGTTTTGGGCTTTTTTCATATTTATTTTAACTGTATTTTAATTGCGCTTTTAATAGTTATTTATTATTCAATGACGTGCTTAATACTCAAACCATCCAATTCTATTGCTTTAATAATGCTTATAATAATATGTTAATTTAAGCGCTTCGTTTTTCAAAAATCGTCCGATATAAAATACATGATTATCATACTGTTCTCGAATATTTCTTTTCGGCGCATTGCAGTAAAGTATAACATAACATAATATTATATTATTGATAAAAAGTATTTCGGAAGTTTAAAACTACTTGTGTTGGCAGCGACCAAGGTGGACAGACCGATGTCAAATTACATGGTCAAGTCTTCGGCTGGCGTTTTCCGAGCCAGGCTCGTGTTGGATGATTGCGATTGGTCTAGGATTTTGGACACCTGTGACAGTGAAGTGCGAACCAAGATCTGTCAGGGTGTGCTCGTGACTGAGCTGACGATCAAGCAGACCCCCCGACGACTGGTGTGCGTGATGGCCAGCAACGCGTCGGTGTTCGTCGACATGCTGCACCGAGTGCTGTGCTGTCTCGCGGGCCAAAGTAAATCCGTGGTCGTCAGTATGTTGGTCTGCATAAAGGACTTTGAGTCGGCGGTGTCCAGCAATGGACGCGGCGACATATGGACGGCGATTGACGAGCTACGGCGCACCGCGGCCGTCAAGATTTTAGATAATTTCGAACGGTTCCTCGTGGATCCGTTGATCGGTGAAATGGCTATGCGCATCGCTGGCCGGCCGTCCGCGGTGGTCCACTGCATCTGTCTCGTCAACGAGATTCTGTCCAAGGCGACCACCGTGGCGTCCGCTGCCCTCGTCGCTGCTGATCGACGGACGGCGACCGCTGGCCTCGTCGCTGCTGACCGACGGACGGCGACCGCTGGCCTCGTCGCTGCTGACCGACGGACGGCGACCGCTGGCTTCGTCGCTGCTGACCGACGGACCGCGACCGCTGGCCTCGTCGCTGCTGACCGACGGACGGCATCCGCTGGCCTCGTCGCTGGCCTCTTCGCTGCTGAGCGACGGATGGCGTCTGCTGGCCTCGTCACTGCTGACCAACGGATGGCTTCCGGCTCTAGGCCCAACAATATCAGCCAGAGTGTCGTACCCGAGGTCGTCGACAAACGTTCACAACCGAGTCCCAGTGTCGTTTTTAGCTATTGGCCAGCAATTAACCTTGAGCCCGACACTCCCATCTGTAGTGGTAGTGCTTCAGAACGGCTACCGCACCAATATTCACCAACAAGTACCACCGACACTACCACACTTTCACCAGCAGCTGATATTAAACCCACCATCCGGATTGTTTCGGATCGACCCGTGAATCAAAATCAATCACCACGTATTGCTGCCACTATACCGACAACTCGAGTCAGGTCCGTTTTGAACCAACAGCCATTACCATCACGTATCGCCTCTAAGACCGCAGCTTCCGTCCGAAAGGTATCACATCTCAAAGTGAATAGGAATCTATCATCACTTGTCACCGCTAGCAATGAACGTGGCTCTCTCGTACGGCGCAATTTGGATGGTCTAGTCGTAAATCGACAACCGGCATCATTACGTGCCACTACTAACGCCACTACTGCCACCAATCGACATTCCACTCACAACTGGAGCTTTCCAAATAGGCCAATCGTGAATCAACGTTCATCACGATCATATGTCACCCCTTACGCCACCTTTGCTACCACCTACACTACCGTTAGCACCACCAACACCACCACCTCAACCCGCGATTCATCACAGACTGTGCCATTACGTAAAATGGGCCCGCTGTAGACCAAAAAGCCTCTTCTCCATCATAATAGCATCCAGATGCTACTCATTTAAAATAAAAATATTTATAATATTTAGTTATGTATATAATGTTAAATAGTGCTTATTTATAAAATATTAATATTTACTAGTTTAGTCAGTTTAGGTAATCTAATTAAAATTACCAATGGTCCATATATATACGTCAAAGGTTCACATTTGCTCTATTTTTTAATCATCTTAATACTAAATCTAAAACAAATTAAGACAACATTAATTTATTAATTTATTCTAATGATTTTAACTATTAAAATATTATAAATGTAAATACTAGGTATTACAAAGATGTACATACAACCATCTACAACTTATTGTTTAAAATGTTTTTAATTATTTATTCTTACTAAAAAAAAAATTTCATAATTTCTGAAGAAATTAACTGGAACTAAAAGTGTTTAAATACATTTTCTTTAAACACTTGTTAAAGAAATATTTCATTTTTATTTCAATGACGCATTTTTTTTTTTTTTTTTACATTTTTTTTAAGTGGCCACTTGCATTGTTAGACTTTAATTATTGCATTATTTTAAAATTTAAATTAGGTAGAATCAGTTCAAATAAAGTTTATGATATTTGTTATCATAAAGTAATAAACATTAATTGTTATAATCAACTTGACTATTTACTCAGTACCTACGTTAGTACATAAACTTAGGTGTACGTAGCATTAAATCTAAAAATAGGTAGGTACTGGTATTACACGCTTCATACAATTTTTGTATAACTGTATAAAAAAGTATTTAAATTTATAAATTTAAATAAGTAATATCGGCCCTACTTGGGCTTAAACAAGTCGCAGAGTGTGCCTTGGTCCTTGGAACCCCCGGAGTACTCTGTAGATTCGCTTATGGTTATGGCACACTACAGCTATCACTTATCACTTCCTTGACACGTCAAACCATTCCCCCACTGACCTTCTCATCCAAATCATCTCACTCCCTTCTCTCAGAACCTTCGCCAGGAATCTACTACACGGACCACGGACCAATTGTGACTGATTAGGTGGTTCTACGAAGGCGGTGCTGCGGTGGCCGACGGTAGTTTTCTGCAGTTAGGAGGGGTCCCTGAGATGTGTAATCAGGTACCCTGGACTATGGCGAGCCAGCAGGACTGGATATCTAGGATGCGGATGTCATAAGACCACGATAAGCGACCATCGTGATCCAGGTTGCGGCCGAGAAGCTGGAGAGGACAACGAGCTTCATCAAGGTGGTGATTCATAAATATTGTTATGCAATAATAACAATATTTGTCGAGTACAAGACACATCGTGCGAATGGTTCGTTAAAATAATATAATTTTATATTACTACTTTAGTTTTACGTACACAGTTCTGTAGTTGTACATAGTTGTATATAGTTATATAGTTGTAATAGTTGAATAGTTGTATAGTTACATAGTTGTATAGTTGTATAGTTATAACACTGTATATAACTATATACAGTGCTCGAATTAGGAAAAATTAAGCGAAGAAGCCATCCAACGATTTAAAAACTGCGTTCCAAGTGCAAAATTATTTTACACAGACTCGTGAGGGCTTTGCTTCCCCCCTCATTATGCCTAAATTGTGAATACTGTATTCCAGATGCATAATATATTATATAAATTCCAAACATTTAATGTATTGTGTAACTATATTGAGTAAGTGTATGCGAATCCGATTTATTGCATTATTTCCCAATTACATTTCATATATTCAGTCAATTAAAAAAACAATTTTTTATATTGTTGAAATTCAAATTTTTATGACAATACCTACGAGTTACAGTAGGAAAAAAAATAATAATTACCTATCTGTAATGTCGAATTTTAGACCGTAGTACCGACTCATGTCAACTAGTCCAAATATATTTGAAAATACAATAGTTTATTGTACATATATTTTCACTTCTGCACTAATTTACATTAGAAAAAGAACAAGCCTGATATGAATAAAAAAAAATTAAAAAAAATTTGGAAGATTTAGGTAGAATATAACAATAAAAAAATAATAAATTAATATCAAAAATAATGTTGATACTAAAAAAGGTGGGAAAGTGGGTACTAGAGGAGTCACTGAAATGGATATCTTAAACTTTAACTATATGTCTATATGATATAGAATCATCACACAGAAAAATGATTCTGGACGAAGATAGTATTAATAAGTATATTATTGTAATTTATTTCAATATTATACATAAGTAAAACAATACTTTAAATTTTTTGCCAAAAACGTTGTACAATTTGCAGGGCGTATAAAATATAATAATTTACTATACAACTTTCAAGGACCCACAAATATTATTATTTAAATTACAACAAAATACCTAACTAATAAAATTGTTATTTGCCATTTACATATCTAATTTAGTCAAAATTTGAACTTAAAATATCTATACGAGAAATCTGTGTTTACATATCTTTCGAATTCGTCGGTTATACCTACTATGAAATACTTATGAGGAACCTTACTTAAGATATTTAATTCTTAGATAGACAAATTGAACATTTTATATATTTACAACTACAAAATAATTTGAAAATTTTCGTAATTTTAATAAATGTTGTCAACATTTGAATTTTAAATGATAGTACAAATAAAATCGTGTATAATATGTATCTCTAAAATTTTTGAATTGTAATGATACAACATAATATGAAGAATCTTTTCATACACTTTCAAGTTTATATATTTCGTCCACGAAAGTTAAAAAAACTAATAAAAACTGATTTGTGTAAAAATACCGGTTCTTTCTTAGTTTTCTTTTTGTTTTTCCCGACGCTATTGAAAACTTCGAAGAATTTTCAATTTTTATCTCTCGAATCCACCAATTTATTTCAATTTGCCAACAAAAAGGTTACAAGAAAATCGAAGTACCATGTCCAACTACTAATCGTGTATCCAGACTAAAAAAAAAAAAAATAATAATAAATACGTAGGTATCATTGTAAAATCAGTGTGGATTGTATGATATAGGTAGTTTGAATCATAGAAAAGATAATAAACATATGTATAAAAGTTGTCCTCCAGTGCATTCCCCCCCCCCTTTCACAATTTAAACACTGTAGTGCACCTAGTTGTATTATAATTACTATTATTTATAATACATACGATACGTATTATTATGTTTTTTTTTTTGTAAACATAATATGAAACAATAAATATTTAATGTTCAACTTAAGGAAAAACGGGAATTTTTATGAAAAATCGGTTTTCAACAAAATTCGATTTTGGTTTTTGGTGTAACTCTAAAAAAATTATAGTACATACTTGAAATTTACACCATATGTTTATATTAGCACTTTCTTTATGTGATACAATTTTAAAAATTGTTCTACTTGTTTTGAACTGTTTACGGACATGCTCAGATTCCTATTTTTTTTAGGTTTTTTTCTATGAATGTAAATTAAATTGTATTTGTTCGGTAAAAAAGCTTGCAAATTTAATACGAGGATCCTAATATATTTTTGAAATGACTTTTTGAAAAATATTAAAAATCTGTTGACACAATTTTTTTTTATAAGCATTTTAAGTTCAAATTTTAGTAAAATACTTAAAAATCTCGAAAATTTGCAAATTATTTTGAGTTAGAAATTCATAACAATTTTTCTTTTTAAATCTAAGATTTGAAAAAACAATACAAAATTCCTCATAAAATTATCTATTTTTATCTAAAAAAAAAAATGTCTAAAAGAAAGTGAAATTTAATTTTTATGAGCGTATAAAGTTCATATATTTTTCGAATATTGGATATTCACTCAAATTCTCATGTAGTGATGTTCTCATTTTGCTATAAAACAAAAACAAATAATAGTAGATACTTGAAATTTACACCATATGTTTATATTAGCATTTTCTTTATATGATAACATTTTCGAAACATTTTGTTTCGTTTTGAGCTATTTACGGACAATTTGAAATTTCAATTTTTTTAGTTTTTTTTTCTACGAATATCAATTAAATTTTCTTCGTTTGGTCAAAATACTTGAAAATTGAATACAAGGCTCCTAATATATTGTTACAATAGTAGTTGAAAATTATTAAAAATACGTACATTTTTTTTTTTATTAGCATTTAAAGTTCGATTTTTGACAACATTTATTAAATTTTAACTTTAAAAATGATTTTATAGTTAAAAATTGATAAAATGTTCAACTTTTATAGCTAAGGATTAAAAATTGAAAACCAGGTTCCACGTGAGTAGGTTATTCTGTAACTAAAAAATTTCAAAAATATAATCTCACAGTTTTTTTATAGCCATTTTATGAACAATTTCGAACAAAATTGAATATGAAATAACTATCGATTTTAGTTATTTTTTGTAATTTTTATAATATTCATTCAACTTACCGGCTTTGAATTAATAATACGATATAAAAATATTAATATAATATAAAATATCCACACTGACTGTCTCAGCTCAGAATCGTTTTTCGTATACAATGATATTTTATTATTGAATTCAAATTTAATACCATCCATTATTTCTTTCAGGCACAGTGGAATACCGTTTGTCCCACCTCGAAAATCAGATTTCCAGCATGGTGGTACGAAAAATAACCCACCTAGTAAAATATTTTTTCCCAATTATTTGTATTTATTTTTCTTAATTTTATGATATAAATAGCTTTAATGGTCTACCATGTATATTATATTAGTACCAGAATAAATCGAAAATTAATGAATTTGGTGTTATTATTAGCTGGTTTCCCGTTTTTTTTTTTTTTGTACAACAACTAGCCACTCATAATTTTGATTGGCTTATATTACACTATATAGTTTATACATATGAACGATATTATAACATAATATGATGGACTATATTGTATATTGTCATTCAGTGCAAGTTAATTAATTTTATCGATAGCGGTTTGTCTGTTACGACGTATAATTCAATGGTACACATTTTAACTCACCGTGCAGCAACTGTAAAGACTCGTGAGTCCGTGAGTCCTATATTATCCGTGCGCCGTATATTGATAAACGTATATGCATAAATTAATAATGTACTTTATATTCATAATTTAATGTTACATTTAATAATAATATTGATATAATTACCTACCATATTTTATGACGGATCCATATTATTGCAATATGTCATATGTGTAAGTACAATTTTTCTAAACGCTTTATTTTTCAATGTAATTTATAAAGAAGCAATTATCCTTTTTGTTTTTAAATTGTTCTAAAATATATTTTATTATATTTTAGTGTTTCAAAAATGAGTTCTCATCTAATCATTGGTGAAATTTGTGATGTTTTATTTGAAGAAATCCCGTCCGATGATAATAGTATAACTTCTTGTGATGATTCCGATAATGATAATGATTACTAGGGCTCGGAAGTTGATGCATTTTGCATTTTTTTTGGAACTTTTTAGACGATGCTCTCCTGGCCACAAATCTGTTTCATAAGCATGTGAATCTAAATAACTAATTTTTGTTTTGCATTTTTTTGCATTTTTTGTTGTTTATTACTTTTTAAGTCATTTTTCGAGATTTATAGGTCATTTTCCAACATTTTTAGTTATTTTTACTGATTTCACACTAGTTCATTTCTTATCGTTTCTTGTCGACCATTATGCCGATAACTTAAACCACAGATTAAGATTAGTACCTATCCAATTTTATCTCGACGATTACATTATTGTCGTTGTCGTATTGTAGTGAATAATATTATACCTACATTTTATTATTTTTTCCTAATATTCGATTAGTATCCGATTTTATCTCGCCGATTACAGTCGTCGCGTCGTTGTCGTGTAAAAGTGAATAATATTATACCAACATTTATTATTTTTCGTAATATTTTCGAAATGCCGAAAATTAAAACGTCGGTTAGTGCTCGTCTACAATAATTTGTAAGCATTGATAAATTTATAAAACAAATATTTTTAATTTTTTAATTTTCCTATTTTAAGGACATTTTTGTCATTTTTATGTCATATTTTGAAATTTATAGTAAAATAGAGTAAAATATTTAAAAAAAATGTATTTTTATTAATATAAAACTAATATTTGTAATTTTTTAGGACATTTTTTGCCATTTTTATGGTCATTTTTTATTGTTTTTAAGATCATCAACTTCCGAGCCCTAATGATTACATACCACCTTCTGGTGAGTTGAAAACGAAACCTATTCTATTTGAATCTGAATCTAGTGACGATGAAAGTGACGATGAAAATTCAGACATTTTGAACTTAGACGATATTTCTATTTAATATTTATTTACTATCCTCGCCAATAAAGCAAAAAAAGTATACTCGTAGTTCAATTCGTCGAAAATGTGTATCAAAAACAACTGAAGTTAGATCTCGGACAGCTACACATCGTCAATTATTTCCCGTTTCTGAAAATGCAACTTTGAATAGCGAAAATGTGTCGTTGAATTTTGATTTTCATTCATTACTGAGTATTTCTTCTGATCTAAATAACGATTATTCTAACTTTGAATCTACACCAACACGTCCAGTAAATATTAATATAGTTGAAATTGAGATTGAAACTCAACCTGCAACCAAGCAATATGATTTCCAATTTCTACCTCCTACGTGGTAAAAAAAAAATGACATTATTTTTGATTATCCTCCAAAATGGAGGAAATGTGGCCCTACAAAAATAATAAATGTTTTATCAATGTGTACGCCAACAACTATTTTTAAATATTTATTTACTGATGAAATTATTAACCAAATAGTCCATCATACTAATTTATATGCATATATTATATGTATTTTCAATATTTTTATTATTATATAAGGAGACAATTAATATAGTATATAATTACCTAAAAGATACGTGTGTATTTATATTTTACATGACAATATTTTTTATATTTTAGATATAATATAATACATTTATTACATAATTTTATTCAAATAATATAGGTATCTAATAAATATAAATATTTTTGTACTTTGGTAATATATCATATAAATTTAACACTTTCTGCATGGTGGGACATAAGTCATTCCACCTACAATAACTTTCTAAAAAAAATTTTTAATTGTTTTTTAACACCGAAGTCTTATTATTTATTTGAAAAATAATTCATTTTACCACTTAAATTATGAATTTTCTAAAAAAAAATATTCTGTGCAATATAGGTCAAAATAGTTATAAAACACCGTGCATGAAAGAGTTATACAGTGACCCACTTGTAACCTAATGTACAGCAGAGCAACATGCACTTACCCGCCCTTTTTTAGTTCTCTGTTATCTATTTTCTGGGTCATGTATAAAAATAATATTAAAATAAACTACTGTTACTCGAGGTATAAATTTAAAAATAAATCCAATAATAATAGATAATAATATAACACAAGTGAAGTTTTTGGTACATTTTTAGATCATTAAAATTCGAATCATACGTGTTATAAAAGTTAGTGTATTTATAATACCTATATCATAATATGATAACTATACAGTAATTAATAAATTAAATATTAGAGTGTGTATGTTGGGTTTTAAATATAATATATTAATGTTATAATTGATTAAGTTGGATTATCTATTACCGAGACGGTGATACATTGTTTGGGTAGTTAGGTATTTCTATAAATGTTAATAAATAATTTTTTACTCTGTCAAAAAGCTTAAAAATGTAAAATATAAAATGTATCATAGGTATACTTAATAATAATAATAATAATATGCACAAGACTGTCGTAACAACGCCCATTTAATATTTGCGTACGAATCATAGTCGAGGCCAAACCTGCACATCGTTATTCACGCTCGTTGGCCGGCTGTGCAACAGGTTGGAATGCTGTTTGCCAAACACTATTGTTTATGTAAAACTAAAAAACTACGTACGTGAAACATAAACTTATTAAGAGGATTTAACAATGGTATTCGTTGTCACCGTCTTAAAAGTGCGTTTTATAGCAAATGTACGCTCAACATATTACGTTTAGCTTCGTTAGTTTTAGAGTGAACCGACCTGCTATGAAACGTAATAGTAAAAACATTATCTGTGTTTGTATGTGGGTTTTGAAGATTTTAAAGACTATCGCAAAAAAACCACATACAAACACAGATAATACTCTATTCATCAAGTTTCATAATATGATGCTAAACGAGTAGTAAATTATTGCCATGTATTATGCACTTTCAAGACGGAGACAACAAATTCCCGTGTCATGTACCTACACGTCTTAATATTATATGGACTGCGATTTCTCCGTACCAGTAATATCAGGGGTTCCTGATTTATTTCGCTTGACGGCAATGTGCCGACATTTGACCTCTCAATATATTTTAAGTGTTATACAGGTTGTCGAAAAAAGCCAACATTGTTAGAAAGAGATAACCATTATCTGTGTAAATAAGATGACACCTAAAGTGTACGCGGTCGGCTAACAAAGTTGGCCTCGGAACATCTCTCTCTCTCTCTCTTTCTGTTATAAAATGTACATTAATGTATACGCAGCTGTTGTGTATATTAACGCCCATTTAAAATTTGAGCGCGAATCACCGCTGAGACTAAACCTGCGTGCGTGATCCACGTTCGTTTACCGGCGGTGCAACAAGTTGGAATTCTGCTAGGTCACACGCGCTTGTGAATCGAATTAACTAAATTAAATTAATTAATTAAATGACTAGCACATTCATGTAAATGCAAATGTCACAAAACTAACATGTGCTATGACTATTATAACTTACCGATTCATTAAAGTTTATAGTAACTTTAACCCAACAAGTAATAATTATATATAATAAATATACATATACTGCCTACCTAATCCATATAATATAATATTGTAATTTTAATGCGTTAAGCATTTATATCTAATTCATCAATTGTAAAAAAAATAACCAATCATATTTGTAAATAAAATTCTGAGTATTTTTATTTTAAATAAACTGATACATTATATATTTAAACCAATTATTATGTTTTCATTCTTTAATTCCTTAATTCCAGATGTAGGGAGTTATATTTTAATTAATTTATTAATAATAATAATAATAATAATAAATATTTTTAAAAATTAATTTGTTATACATTTTAGTTCAAAGACAATCTAAAATTGTAATTTTAACTGAATAAATATGGAACTGTTATATAATAATCAGTAAAGGTTACACTCATTTTTATGTTACACATACATGCTTATGATTATAGCGTCATATTATGTCAAATTCACCAAGCATTGTGGTAGAGGCTATGCAATTTTCCATAAGAGAAGTCAAAAAAATATTCAGCCTTTACTAAACTGTATACTTAAAAGTACAAAACAGAAATTAGACATAGTGAATTAATGTGTTATGAATATAAATTTATTCGGTATGCACAACAAAACAAACTGTTTAAGGTAAAAAAATAATGTCAACTTTAGATTTGTTGCATCGAATACAAATGTTTTAATCTATTTAATATTAATATATAATAAATTAAAGGTGATTCCGGTTTGCCGCCCCCATGTCCTCCAGACTTTGCACACAATTTGTTTGCCTCCTTGTCGCCATGGGATTCCACACAATGACGCTGGGGCGGACGTATTTGTCCGGTTCATCAGTCCTCTCCTGTTTTAACAAAATATCGTCTAAATCGTTAAACAAATTCTGATCTTCTTCGTTCTCCAATGGTTCGATTTTGGGTGTCAGCGTGTCAGCGATGGACACGGCCGATTGACCGTTCTCCAATGGTACGATTCTTGGCTTTATGTTGTCGGCGATTGACATGCATTGACCGCTGTCTGATGGCATTCTGATGTTGTAGCTGATACCGTCTAAAACAATAATCATAAAATACAATTATTATAATTATTATTTATTAGGTTACTGAATTTCAAATATGTTTCACTACAGTTTAAAAAATGTGTTTGTTTCTTTTAAACGTAGGGATAGGTGTTTGGTTATAGATGATTAGAAAACATGAGATTTTTCGATTACACGCTGAAAGAGATCAATATAGTGAATACTGACTTATCAATACCACCTAGGTTTACGAATTAAGTACTACTTAAATAATCATAAACTAGGCTTTCTATGCACTTAGCATTGTTTTGCGAATGTAGCTACTCAATGCTCGTATTATAACGTATAACGCACACGTTTAATGTAATTTTTGAATCAGAATAAGAAGTGTGTATTTTGCATTTTTAGACGATTTTAGAGTTTAAAAACATTTTTAAATTTTTTTAGAGCATTTTAGGATTTTTGAGGCATTTGAATTTGAAATTTAATTTTAAGATTTTTATATGCTTTTACATGTAACTTATAAATTTAACAAACTATAACTACGTACACGTAAACAAATGTATGACCTAAAACTATAAAAAAAATAATATTTAATAATAATTTATGGAAACAATCTTTCAAAAGTTATTCATTATTTATGAAAAATTTAAAGAAGAATTTATATCGAAATCGTTAATAACTATAACCAATATAATATTAGCCTTAGTTATAAATTAGGTGTACATGATATTATAATATTAACAGTAAATTCATCACTTCTAAATTCTCTCCCTTTCGGCTATTATTTTTTTATCAGTATTTGATACAATAAATCCACTTTTAAAAATGTACTCTTGATGTATGTCTATAACTGGCCAATGACAAATTTATAAGCAAAGTTCAATTACAGTAACACTAAAAACAATTTTACATGCCAAACTTTGTATTACAACATCTTAGTACATTTCTACATAGATATAATTAGTATTTTTTTTTTAACAATACATTTTTCACAAAAAAAATAAAAAATGCTTTTTTGCGAATTTTAAAATAATTACCCTTTAATTACGTTTATAATTGTTGTTGAACAGGTACGTGTACAACATGATTAAAACCATGAAGTTATCTGGGTTTAAATTTATTATTGATTATGGAAATTAATGAATAACGAATAACAGAATAAAATATAATGAATAATACCTCCGAATAATGAATAACGATTAATCATGAAAATTAAAAATTAAGAATTAATCAATGAATAATGATTTTTTTTTCGAATAATGCCCAACCCTGTTAATCAGTATAATATATAAAGTAACTTATATAATTGTTCATTATCGTCATACATGTTTAGCATTCAAGTGGAAACGAAATATGTGACATTTATGGAAAAATTACTCAAGTATAGGTACCATAAAAAATAAACGTGTGGTGCAACCAAAATATACATAAATTATACAGTTCAATGGGTAATATACCAACAATCTACAAATTATTTGTTCAACATTTTGAATAATTTTCAGTTTTGATGCGCCCAGTGCCAATATAATTTTATTCATAAAAATACGCTCTACTTCTCTAATTCTGCTCTGTAGAATTAAACAAATTTGATAATTTGTATATTTTTTTTTACTAACGGAGGGTTTTACAGGCTGAATTGTTTAATCTAAATTCTTCAAAAATAATACAATTTTAAGCATATTTTTTACAAATTATATTTTTCTATTATTTGAAATAAAATAAAAATCAGAAATCAATGCGGCCTGCAGGTTTAAGGCAGTCTTCTCCTTAAGCATAAAAAAAGTATTTATCAAAAACCAACAATTCTACAAGGCCTGATAATTATTCCTGTGAAGTCATTTATTTCAATTTAATACATCGTATAAACTGACCTTAAATAGGTATTAGGTAGTAGATTAGTGAAAAAGTATTACAATTATTAAGATGGCACCGAGCATCGAGTAATACTAAATACATATTATAATATTACAATTATTAAATTTGCATGAAAAATAAAATATTCATTACACAGTACAATTTATTACAATACATAATATACCTAATGGCCATAATTGAGATTTTTTAGCACTTCAATTACATAAATATGCGCTAAAAATATGCAATAAAAACAGAAATGTATTAACTATTAGGTACTTATAGTCAAATAATCACTTAAAAATATTGTAATAAATTAGATTTTGAATTTTCGTTTGGTGATAATCACGACCGCAAAATAAGATAAATACCCGATCAAAATCAGCGAATAGCAAAAGTTCAAAAATACGAGAAGAACCAAATAATATGAAACGATGGACGGCTGCTGACCTCGTCTCGTGAGCGAATTAGGTATATTTAATTAATCTGTGTTTACTTTTAAAATTAGACAACAATCAAACAAACGCTTATTAAATGTTATTTCGTAAAACATTATCAATTTTAATTAAAAAAGAGGTAAGTACAAATAATAAGTATCTCAAAATTAAACCGATGATAATGTATGCATCTTTTTGGACCCGTGTGTTTAAGATGTGTGTACAAAGATTTATTAGGATCAGGCGTGGATCCAAAGGAGTGATGAGTTAAGGGTCATTTGCCCTCATCCTCCCATTTTGAAATGTTATATTTTATGTATTTAATTATATAATGAATAAATCATACTCCTTAACATCCATAAATTCAAAGTATGAATAAAATTGTTAATATTGTTATCAAATCAAATCCCATCTATAATGTTATAATTTATACATTTTTTTTTATTCATAAATTAAATTATAAAAATATAATTCACAGAGTTGAAAATTTAGGTTAGTAAGTAATTACCGCTATAAGCACAGCTTGTAGTGAGGTAAACGATACATAAACTATTATATTATAGTTAAATTGAAATTGTATTTTTTCCTGATCTAAATGTTTTAGTGATCTCGTAAACAAACAATTGGGTTTTGCAAAAAAATTTGCACAATTGTTCTTGTGATTTGCTTAGTTGAAGTATAATCAATAGAAAAAGAGGCACAAGTATCATAAGAAAATTTCGAAAAGGGCGGTTTGTCATAAAAAATATTTTATTGTAGGTAAAACAATTTTTTTCCCCCAATTCCGGACCCTAATCAGTTTGTTATTTTTTATATTCTTCTCATAATGGATTTTTCTCCGTCAATATTGAGTTGAATGGAATCTGCGTAAAATTGCTTTAATCCATATAATCAAATCACTTTTATTTGTTCCAGCACAAATGCTTTCTTCAAAACCAGTCAGAACTTTAATATATTTGCTTAGTATTATTGACTTACACACTTTTTTTCAAAAAACTAAACCACCCTAAAGCATCATTTGTAATTTATCGGTTTGTTAGGCATTAAAAATATAAAAAAGTAAAAAATACCCATTTAAGCTTACTCGCAGATTATAAAAAAGTCGGTAAAAAATTTCAGACACGATGGAAATTTACCATCGCAGCTTAAAGCCACCAACAGGTTACGGAGTCATATCGATTTCGCCGGCTATTGAATGGCGCTTGATATTTTTTTATGTTGTTTCCGCCGACTGCAGTTTATCAAACAATAACGGATGTATGTAACACTTATAGAAAAAAATAAAATGTAAGTACCTACATAAACTTACAGGTAATTTTACAAAACGTTATATAACTCAATTATATATATTATACCTGTTATACGCCTACGCCTACGGTCTGTAGGTATAAATAAAAACGCATAAACCTGAATTTACCAGACACGGCTAAGCAGACACTCTAGTATCAATAACGACTCACCTAGGGCAGGTTTTACTTCGAGATTCATAGTCGGTTTAGCAGAGACTTTAACACGATTTTTCGAAATTGAAAGAATGTGTTTTTTTCGCTCTCGGTGTATATATCGTTTAACGTTGGAAACATCGTCTTCCGGAATTTGAGTATCGTTTAGTTTTTCCCGATTTACAATTTTTGAAGTACTTCCAATGCACTCTCCGAGTTTCCTGTTCAGTTGGTTTGAAAATAATTTCGTTTTGAACTTCGACTTTTCGTGGTTTGTGTGTTGAACGTCGTATTTTAATATCTCAGTTAGATTTTCGTCGATGTATATCTTCGCATTGCACTCTTTTTTGATGCACTTCCACTTGTACGCACTTAAACTTTGAATAAACTTCGTTTTGAAAAATTTTTCATTTTCATAAATGACTAAATTGTTTTTTCGTTCACCGGGTACAATTTTAAAGTTCATTACTGCACGACGTATAATAATTTAATTATGACACTCGCTCGTACAAATCGACAGTTGCCGTCCGACTGATTATAATATACTAATGTGTTATAATACTTTATTATTGTATAAGTCATTCCTTACGTCAGAATATTGATATTGTCCAGCGACTATAAAATATTATTTATCTAGCGATAACCACCAGTCACCGTATAGTAAGCGTTTCAGATAAATATATATTATGTCTTCAATGATAATATTATTATATACGCAGTGTTCAGTCCCTGGTTTTGTACCATAATTATTGTATGTGTGTCCAAATTATACTACTACTAATTATTGAATCCAATAAAAAAACCATCGTTATAGCGTTGACATTAGATGTTTTCCTATTGTCGTCTTATCTATAAATACCCGTTTATATTACAGCGATAGTTGTATTCAAACATGAAACTGCAGCGTAGGACGACTGATGAAATTACGACTAGTTACTAGTGTCGTTTCTGCGATTGTTTTAAGGTCGGTATCACCAAAATATAAGGTACTATGTAATAATAAGTTAACTAAGAGTTAAGGTTAATGAACCACTTTTTCAAAAGTACAAAATATAACTTAAATCTGGAAACTATGAGTTCCCATGCGGTGGTCATATTTTAACACTATCTAAAATATTATTATCTTATTTGACATATTTTAGGAAGACGATAAAATATATCTATGCGTAGTTCAATTATATACCTAATTAATCTATTAGTATGTTATGACTTATGACTATAATCAATCGCATCAAATAATCGCATTTATTATTATTACTTTTATTAAATGTATATTTAATCGCTTCACTCGGATAAAACGACTGCGGCGTATTATATTATAATAATATTATTTTTAAATGCCACTTCAGCAAAACCGATGATTAAATAACGATTAAGATAATTGTATGGTTCCATACAATATGACAATCACACACTATATCAGCATTTTCGTTAATCGAAAATCGTAAAATATATGAAAATAAAGATTAGTCATTAATATTGTATTGCTTCTTTCAAAAAGGCATGTAAGTACCCATTGGACCCTAACACGATGTATTTCCGATACTATTGTAAGTGATATCTCTCCACTACCACCACCACTACCGCCACGACATAAGTCCATAATGAGCTTAGAATTCTTAATATTAGTTATCACACGGTGTAGTCCACCACATCTACATCTAGAAGGAACATAAAATCTCTTAGTCATAAATGTAAGTAAAACTATTTAAAATAATTAAAATTAGGTAGGTAAAATACTATATCGTATTACTATTATAAACATATTTTCTTGTCGTATATATTTGTGTACTTAATAATTTAGTCTCGCCGTCAAATTGATCAAAACATTTGTATTTAACTTTGTGTCGGGTTATGCAAAATATATTTCCCTTATTGCATTCACCATCGCTTAGTTTGTGTAGATACTCGATCGATACAGTACTACTGTAGATTCTATTATTACTAAATCAAACGTCAATATCTTGAATTTTTAGTAATCTCAAACTGAAATTTGAAATAAATATACCGTGACAATAAAACTCGTTTTTTGAGAACATTAACAGTCTGTTTTTCCCAATTTTCGACATAACAAGAGTTTACTCGCGTAATATATTTATACGTATATTATATATATAATAAATATTATTTTGTTATTTTCAATTTAAAATGTATAGCCATGTAAAATAGTATCTATTTGTAAATATATTTATATTTTATTTTATTTTATATTTAATATTTGTCGCTTATAAAGCATATACAATTTATTTTCGTTTTTAATAAAAACTCACTCACTATACACTGAATGAAAAACGACATTTCGGTTACTAAAAAAATTGATATTAAAATCAAATTATTAAAAAATCTCTTGCCAATATTATACTATGTAGAATTTTAGTTGATGCGTTGACTATTTTTATAACAGTTTGTTACTCAAACAAAATTCAATTTATTACTAAACTGTTTTTATAAAAATTATAATAGTTAATGTCTTAATTAAAAAAAGCCATAATAACATCAAAAAAGACGTAGATGGGATAAGTTGAACCCCGTTCAGCCAGTTTTTCAATCTAATATAAAAAAATACATTTTTTTTTTAACACTGATTAAGTTTCTAACCGACTAAGTTTCGATTGTTAATATGAAAGAGGTTTTTTTGTTCATTTATATACCCAAGTATTTATACATGTTTATTAAGTATTGTTTTCGTTGTTATCGCTAACTTTCAAGTTCGTATGTAGGTATATTAAATCCGAGAGGTACCTACATATTATTATTATATACTTGTTGCCGTGGGGCCGTTCACCCCTTGGATCTGCCATTGTAATATATTTCTAGATATATACAAAATAATATAATTTATGTATAAATAATATCTATATAAATCAATATCATTTATTATGGTGTATATGTTACGGGCAAAGTAGGAAATCGGGCACTATGCACTTTGCCCGATTTGCGAGGGCAAAGTTGGAATAAGTTAACATTGTCCGAGCATAGTATACAGTGCCTAATTAGATTTGGACACAGCGGGTTAAATATTTAATATAATATTAAAAATCAAACGAAACATCACACTGAGTACTTACATAATCATAAAAAAAACTTGAAATAGACGCTTCAAATATTAGTTACTTATTAATAGTATTTAAATATATTATCCAGTATGGTACCTCCTAATGAAGGATTAATATTTTTATCTAAAAGTGGTTTGACATGAATATAATTTATTATTAAATTAATGTTATTTTAATAGTTTTATTTAATGCCTTATTACTAAAAAGTAATGTTTGGCAGTAAGCACATATGATAGCACTGTATTATACTTTATTTATTTTATCGCATATACAACTATTATGACACTTTGAGTCACAAAGTCAACCAGATTTTTTGTGTTTAGACCAATCGGTTTAAATAATGTATTATGTACGTAGTGTACAGTTAGATAGTTAATTCGTAAGTCGTAAGTCGTAGTATCAAACGAATAAAATATGTAAAAATAATTTTGTAGTGTTCTTGTTACCTACATAATATAACTACCATTCGATATAAATGTGAGCGGCGTTACAATATTTTATTCACTTAACATAACAATGCCCGATTTCATACTTTGCCCGTAACATGTACGTTTTTTACAAATACATTCATAAAAAAACCAAAACAAATCTTCGGGACGGGCAACGCTGGGCGTCCCAGAAAGTATTAAATAGAATAATAATTTATTGTGAAACTATATTTTATGATAATGAATTGTCTCTCCTATATTATTACAGACGATAAAATTGATCACTGGTCATTTGCTCCTGATGCTACTGAAGACGAGCCTTGGCAGTTCGGTGACAATAATGCAGCAGACGAGATATCGCCGTCACCTCCAACGCCACCGCCGTCACCGTCGCCGGACATGAATTTGGACGGACACGACTCCGACAACAACGTGTCAACGACGGACAAGGAGAACTTCAAGTACTCGACCTCTGGAATAAGATTGGTGCAAATCGAAATCTTGACGGCTGGGTCCATGTTGGTAATGGACCCTACAGGACCAAACTATTACGACATGCTCAAAAAGGAACAAAATAAAAGAAAGAAGAGGAAGAGGAAGGAGGCAAATGGTAGCGTCCGTCCGTTGCGCTTGTGATTGGATTATAGTTATTATAAAATGTAAAAAAAAAAAACCGTAATAATTTTTTCTCATGATATTTGCATTGTTTTACTTTAAAACGATGTACGCGATAATATTATCATAGATGATAACAATAATAATTAATATAATGTGGTGACAATTCGGTCGAGAAACGATGACGCCAATTATTATTATTATCGTATTTGTAATTAATATTTTTACATTCGTTATAAAACTAAGCGTTAACATAACATTATTATAACGACATTATTATTTTAATACTTTTATTTAAACATTTTGTCTACTTATAATTATTAATATAAAATTATGAATTTTTTTTTTTTGATTTTTAAGGCGCTCTCCCGAAACCTGAACAATATTTTAACAAACCTATAATAAAAATAAATATTAGATACGATAGTTTTTAGTGTTTTAAATATGAAAATGTAAAGCAAAGGTTATACGCACCATATACAAATTGCAACATAATTATTTAGTTTTAAGATTATTTGTTTTCAATATCAATGAATACTTTTGAAAACATAACTCTCGTTTTGGTCAAAGCGACTGAGTGATTTGTTCGAAACACGCAAGTAATTATGTATAACAATATAAATTATAATATTATTATTATTATTCGAGTTTTGTTAACGAAATAGGTGAATTGTAACGAATCTTCAGTACGGCCTATTAACTTACATATAAGTACGAAAAAATATAAAAAAATATTGTGATATATTTTAACAATAGTTAATGCGTATAATATATACATATAAACTGCTGTAACTAATGGCTTTTGTTGCCGATGTAATTTTCAGAGATCAATAAAAAAAAATAATATCATATATTACTTTTGCTGCAGTTTATACACATAATAACGAATGATATAGGTACATATAAATACGCGTTTATGTTCATACTTATAATATTATATTTGTCTTATGTCAATTTACTTTAAGATCGTTATTTATACGCACGAATATTAATCGATTTGAAATGAAAATTTATTTTTGTATCAATTTAAAAAAAAAAATGTGCACTGATTATAATTTTACCGAGATCGCTTTTGCTATGTAATCAATTAACTTTTTGATTTCTTTTGTCCCGCAGATGTTTTAGAACGAACATTTTATTTATATTTTCAAATTATGCCCATTATTATAATATGTGTCACATTATTATTATGTTTCATTAAGTACCTATACTGATAATGTAAACTAAAATATAATTTTTTTTTTTTTGGGTTGTTATGGATTTTAATTATATATTAAGTTTCTTTATTTCAAGGCCTACAATGTTAAAAAATAAATAAAAATAAATGTATGATTAAATATATTTTCATATATTCGTCAACTTGGTAGTAATTTATTATTGTTATTGATATTCCTACTATTATATAATTATCATGTATAATGACGTGTTGTTCAATTTTATTTTAGCAGTTCGATAGCGGGAAAAAATATGACATATTTTTATAATTAAAAAGCTCGGTTTTCGATGTGAATACATTTTTTTCCTTAAATGCTTGACACGATGCTTGTCAATACACAAAATATATTATGTACTTTCGAGGTTTTTAACGTTTAAGTGCATTTCTTTTTAACTTTTTAGGGTATTATAATAATTTTTGTGAATAATTTTCAGACATATTTAAAGTAATATTATGAAAAAAAAAAAAAAATGTTTAAAGAAATAAAACTACTGTACTAATACAACACAAGGTAACCAGGTGTTTAAATAAAACGATTTAGAATTTTATCTTTATTTCTGAAAAATTCCATGATCAAGCCCGTTGATTTTTTTAGGATATTTTTTAGACGTTTTGCAAATCGTAAATGTCGTATAAATGGATTTTTTTAAAGGACATTCGAATTATAGCCTCAAACATTCAATAAAATATATTATAATCTATGTGTAACTAATATTTTTTCTGTTTTGATATATTCGTTAATTAGTAATATTATTGTATATAACTACCGTATAAAGACGTGCTGTACAATTTTAAATCAATTCGATAGCGGAAAAAAATGTTATTTATATTTCCTGTTTTTTTCGTGTAGATTTTCAAATTTTATTATTAAAATTATTATTAAACCGACAGCGGTTAGCATAATATTACGTAATAGGCAGATCAGATTGTTTCTATTTTTCGTTCGCTGCAGCGTTTGATCTTCGAGACCGCATTAAACAATTAATATATTATTATTTCAACGATTATCGCTAATACCTGATCACAGTTTGTCAAACGAAAAAAATTGAATTGCTCAATGCACATCAATATTTATGTTTATTTAAATTAATTCATAATGAGTATTTAATATTTAGTATTTAAAATGTACGTTCTAATTTTAAGACATTATTTATTTTTTTTGTGTTCTGTAAAATAAAAATATAAAGTCGCACTATTATAATATTACAACAGTACTTTGGTGTCGTTTCGTTTTTGTAGTCAACTCCTCCCGGTAGACCGTTGTCACTATTCGTAATTATTATTATTTATTACAACGTTTTTGTAGAAGCATCAACTATTTATTTGCTACGATAACGTAACAATTTGATGCTCAAATAACATTAAAATTATCGAATTAATTAATTATTTGTATGATAGAATTGTATAATATTAATAGAATCATTAAATAAATGCTTTAAACTACCCGAGTAGCAATTTGAATGTTCAATGTCGGTTCCCGAGAACCGTTCATTTTAAACGGTGCATACTCAGTTTAGGAACCATGCTGAAGAACCATTACGGTTAATGATACGTTTTTTGGAACTTATTACAACCGAATATTTTGTAAAAATAATTGTATGGTTCATTGTCGGTTTATCTGACACTGAACGGTGCTGATAATATGCAAACGCACTGACGGAAATTTAAAGGTTCAGAAAAAATGTTTAAAAACCGTTCTAAAACGATATCGGTTTATTATAAGGGTTTCGGTACAAATTTTAACCGAGCATTAATTAAAATAGTTTTTTGGTTCATTGTCGGTGTATCCGACACTGAACATGGTGCTATGAATGTGCAAACGCACCGACAATAATTAAACGGTTCAGAAAAAATGTTTAAGAGCCGTTTGTAACTGTTTTTTATTTTAATATTGTGTAATATTATATTGTGCTCGTACACGGATATTATAATATACTAATATATTATTATAGTAGTCGTGACGTCGTCGTGTTGATAATAAACCGCCGACGGTCGCGGCCCGCCGCGGCCGGCTACAAAATAACGCGGTAAACTATAACATGTTCATTGTTATCAATCACGTCTTATCAGGTCATGTGTGGTATTTATTATTATTCCACTAACTGTCTGTGCCTCATACAGTCATACGTTATAAATAGATAATAATATAAATAACATAATATAATATAATTATTGTTCTTTCATATTTTTCAATATTCGACTTTCCAAGTTCCAACGGAGAACAATTATACGTCAATACCTACCTATATAGGAACAACGAACTATTATGTCGTAAGTATTATATTTTATTTAACTATATATATAGTATATAATAATAAGTGCATTATAGGTAAGTATAGTAGGTACTATATTTGTGCAGATGAAATCTATGAGTATTAATAAAATAATACCTATTATATATTAATATATATTATAATATATTATATTATTAGGTTAACTGCGGCCGAGGTGTACATTTGATATGCTAATCTTCTATTTAAGATTAGGACCTAAAATGTTCATACCGTGTCAGTACCTAATTGTATTATGGATACTTTTATAGGTCTAATTAATAATTACTACTTTTATACAAATTATAAACTATTTAGACCGCTGTTAAGTGTTAGTATAAAATATAGGTATATTATAATATATAGGTATATACAAGCTGTATTTAAGCTGTATATAGGTACTATATTATATTATTATAAGTATACTTGCATAGTTGCATGTACTTAATTCAAAAGTTCAACACTAGGTACCTATATATTATTATATTGATATATAAATATGTATATTATAATATACTCCTTGCACTACGTTAACATGGGGAAATAACAGTTTTAGACAAGCAAACTGGTTATGTTCTTAATGCGTATAATATGTGGTGTATTGCTTCTATGTATATTACTTCTGTAATTAAAGTCTACACAGTACACATGTCTAACATTATACATTACTTTATTTTAAACATATATAATATATGTTTGGGTAAATTAAATAATATCTTCGAAAATAGTCATCTGCAGTATAGGTCCTTTTACTTGGAGTAACAATAATTATGATACAAAAAATAGTTCTTTTAATTTACTGCAGGTCTATAGAATATTGATGTACAATACAATATTTCATATGACTTGGCTTTTGGGGTAGCAATTCCTATAACTATTATTATTATTATTATTATATTATATATTATTTACAACACAAATATAATATTTATAGGTATCAAATATTTAATTTTATTCTAAATGCTATATAAACATTATAAAGTTCCTTTAAATGTTGAAACAATTATAGAAGTTTTTATATGCTTATTATTTAATTGTTACATTTGTTAACTAAACAATCAAATTTATATCAACAAATAATAATAGTCTATAATATTGAAAATATTACTTTTTTTTATAATTTTTTATACTTTATAACTTTGTTATAAATTTCAAAATGATTGTTTATTTTGTTTAGGTATATAATATATATATATATTATATAAAGAGACATAGTAAATTACATCCTATTTAAGCTAAGACTAATGCATAATATGATGTATTATTTAAATATTTACCTTCAGTAGATACAATATAATAATAATTTATTATTGTTTAGGTTTCACCAAGGAACAAGGGTTATAATTACCTACACATTTTTATCTAATTTACTATGTAAAGTTCTGTTCAATTTTATAGTTTGATAAACCAATCAATGTTTATTCAAACCAAAATTTAAAAAAATTATTATTATCCAAATACTTCAAAAAATAATTTTAAGCACATCAATGTTATTTGTTTCCTCGTTTGTTTCTTATTGGTATTTAAATATAGTAGTTAAGTTGTTATTTATTGAATTGTATTATATACCTATGCAATTACTTAATAACATTAATTTAAATCATTTTGAAAATAGTAAAATTTAATAAATACAATGAAAACAAAATAGGTAATTTACACTTATAATTTAAAATTAGCAATTTTTATTTAAACAACATAACTTATTATTTTACTCAATTTCCATAAATATTACAGTAAATATACAATATTATTTATTTATAAATTAATTTTACTATATGTAAACTTAAAACTATTTTCTATATTTTAAACTAATTTAGTGAGATATATTATAAGGGAAATAGCAAAGTATATAATATGTCTGTTCCATAAACATTAAACATATATTATATATTAAGAATATAGACATACTCATAAAGTGCTTTAAATAATAAGTACTTTTTGAAACCTTTGAAATGTTATTAGGTCTAAATCAAGTCGATATCGTCATAGAAAAAAAGCTGCACAATGTGTTGCAGCATTATTTCAATCAAGTAGTGAGGACGATGAAAGCAATTGTATACCATTAGGTTCAACACAAAAAAATTCACTTGAAAATACATCACCCACTCAAATAAGTTCTGACAATAATATTATGAGTTCTAATTTATGTCATATCGAGGAAGATGATAATTTGATTTATTATTTTTTTTTAATTATAATATAATAATAATATGTTATATTATAACAAAAGTATTCCAATTTTTTTTTTTTTTTTTTATTATTATTATATTTATATTTATAGGTACAGAAGTATAACAATTTTTATTTTTATTTTGTTAAGTTTTTTTTACTTTTCTTTATGTACGAGTATGTACAATTTATTTTTGTCAGTATTATAACTTTTATGTTTTGACATTTGTATTATTAAATAAAACCAAGCTTTTATAAATGTATTATGTACTAATAGTGTTTTTAATTTATATAGGAACTTATAACTATTATTTTATATTTTTATAAAAAAAAAAACAGAAAGTTATTTAAATAAAATATGTACACATATAGCACGGTAAAAACTTGAACCATAAAACAGTTATTTAACCTACAAATGTACACAAATCGCATGGTAAACAAATTAACAAAAACACGGTTATTTAACCAACGAATAAATCCAAATCGCACGGTTAAAAAAAAAAATAAATCTACGGTTATTTAACCGACAATAGCACTGTAAAACCATCGTTTCATTTATACCTAGTTTGAACAGTAAAACGGTGTTTAAACTAAACCTTAGCACTTACATGGCACGGTTAAACCCATGTAAAAAATCGGTATTCATTTTTCGAAAAACACGGTGCTGTGAACCAGTTTTGTACCGTGCTTTGAACCAACGAGTTAATGTATTTTACACGCTGTCTGCACTGAAAATGCTACTCGGGTATATTATATATTGCTACTTGAGGCTATAAAGCTTATCGTACATTGTTACGATATTAGTTTAAGAATATTTAAAATACATAGACAAGTTCTTTTTTTACAAGCATTTAAAGTGATTAAATTATGTGTATTTTACTTAAGACATTTTGTTGTTAAACAATTTTACATTATTACTAGTAAATTTACCAAAAATACGCTGACAATTATAAATTTTTAATAAAACTGATTTACAATGTATCCATTGAATTTTTTCACAATATTATGTAAAGAAGGCAAGACATAAATATAAAATATAAAATAAAAACAACATTTTTTGATCCTTATATTATATGACCGACGCGTTGCCTCGACATTACGATACATTTCCTGCCTTATTCGATTAAATATTATTGTTTGTCGATGCACCTGCATACATACAACTGTATAGAACACATTTCCTGTCAATAGGAGACTTTTTCTTTTTCAATTAACTAATTGACTGTTGTTCATTTATTAAAGAATACTCATAAATCGATAAATGATTAAAACCAAAATACTACCTATCATATAATCACATACACCTGCGTTCATAAAACTGTATAGAAAACATTTTAATAAGTTTTTTTAAATGTTTTGACATCTGACAGTGAGATATAAAGGGACTAGCTAAATCGACATAAATTGTATATTGCATACATAAATAATTTTAAAGTTAAGGAAATGTAAAAATCTACGAGTATTTATACTGTCTAACTATACTAACCTCGCATAGCATCCACATTTTGAAATTCATCGGCAGGTTTGTGATAACGAGAAGCACGAGAAATACCTATATAATTAATAAAATGTTAAATGTAAGATAATATATTATGGGAAAAATATGTATGTGACTACTAACCGTGAATATTTTTCATATGCCTGCCCAGGTGTGTTTTATAACTAAGCGTCGATGGACACAAAGTGCACGGAAACCGAATCCCTTGGTGCATTTTTTCGTGTGCCACCAAATTGTACTTAGACGAAAACGTAGAAGGACATATCACACATTTATACATGTTGTTAATATTTCGGGTACAACGAAATAAAAAAATAACAAGTTTATAAACGTAGCACAAAACTATGAAATTAAAATTCACTAAAAATATTTAGAAGACGGAAGCGTGAAATACGTGTCAACTTGTTATGGCTGCAGGACACACTGAACGACTGTAATAGGTCCCTTTAGTCAGAGGTCTCTCGAACTGTGTAGAGTAATTCTTCAATAATAAGGAATTTGGTAGGGTGACCTGTACGCAGTGTGCAAAATAAGAAATTTCGAAATTGCTATTCAATAATTTATTAACGTGATAAATTAACAGGTAGTCGATAGAAAATATCTCTTAATGCATGAAATGTTTTTTATACGGTTTTGGGTACGGATGCGAGTTGACAATGAATTAGATAATATAATAAGGAAAGGTCTTCTAAGAAAATGTCTGTAGAGGTAGGAAATCATGACGACAATACGGTGGTGGGCCAGTTCTGAGAATAACAGGAGGTGTTGGTGGTTGTAAAGACGGCGGCGAACATTTTCAGGTGTGCTGGACGGTGTATTTGAGTCAGGTCCCGAATACAGGTACTAAACTCAGTTTTGTAATGCATTAGAGCAAAAGTATTTAAATACGTTTTAACTACTCACATATTTAAATACTTTAGAAAAAAGTATTTGGATAAATTATTTAGAATACTTTTTCAAAGTATCTATATTAAAAATCAAATAGGTACTAATTTTGATATACCCACTCTTTTTAGTTTAATATATTTTCTTTTGACTTTTAAAAAATATCTTTTACAGGACTAATTACTGTTTATGTGTTTTTAATATTTTTTGTTTTTACCACCTACTTATTTCATATTTTAAAATTTTAATAATTTATATTTGTATTGGCAAAAAAAAATATTCCTAACCATACCTGCGCACAGAGGTACAAAATAGATAATTGACAGTCCTAAGTCTGTTGAAACGGGAAGGGTTAAGTTTAGACCATCGTTATAGTACTTACCGAAATAATCCCAGACCCATCTCGAAGCAGCCGTGCTGTGTTGTGAGGGTGAAAGTGATCGCGTGTGGGTAAGGTCGAGGGTTATAACACTCTTTTTTATACAACCAATAACTTATAGTCAATGTATTATTACAATTAAGACGATATTATATTGGTACTAATCGCAATTACATTGAGAAAACTATATTCAACAATTTAAATAATGAAGTAAACAGTCTAATAAAAAATGTGATGTGTGATGAAAGCCAATCCAATATCACCAATGATATAATTAAAAATAAAATAAAAAAGGCAATAAATAAAATGGTTAGTGATATTGATGATTATGTGTGTATCAATAAAATTATAATAAGTCTATATATTTCTAAACATCTTATAATATGTACCTACCTATATTATGTAACGTTTATGTTAATTTTATTTCTGAAATATATATTTACCATGTTATGTTTTATTTAGTTAAATCGTATTTTCATTTGTATAAGTATTTATTACTATAAAATGAATAAATTGTAATATCGACAAACTCCGTATACCTGATAAAAGCTTATAGTTCAGTTAGTGTTCGCATCAACTATTGTGAATGCGATTTATTTTAATTATTTAACTATAATTGTTTTGGCTGAATAAATAAATAAATACATTTAGTACTACTTAAATGATGTGAGGATGTCGTAGTAACCCAGTGGTTAATGACAAATTATCATAGTATTCAATAATCGCAACAGTTCATATCACAATTCATGAACGAAACGTTCATTAATCATCATTATCGTTTTAAAAAAATCCGGATTCATATTATAATCCTAATATTTTATCGATACAAAATATTAAAACACAAACCAAGTTGTCAATCGATTTTTTTTCCGTACATTTAATGTTGTTACATTTACCTTAACAGTAAAATTATTGTGCACAGTTAGTTTACGAGAGTACGAGACTCATGTCACTGGTGCCGACAGTGTCCGATAGCACTGCACGTCCGCGTATGCGCGAGTCATCGTATGGGCGATCGAAATATTTTTGTACTTATGCAACAGTGAATGATGCCTCAATAGAAGCCGTTGAAAAATAAATACACTTTTAGTAATCGAAACAACGACTAGGGACAAAACAATCAAAATTCCTACAAGACAAAAAACGTACCTTGACAAAACGTATCTGCTTATGATTTGTGTACCTAGTCCCTACACGAAATAATAAGAACATCAAATATAAAACCATTTTTTTTTACAATTTTTGAAGTATAAAAACATGTATAATGTTTATGATATTTTAATTTTTTTAAGACAATATCATAATCGCATACCTTTTATAGGCATAACGTTGTACGTTGTACGTACGGTTGTACGTGCAATTCACTCCAAAACTACTGAACCGATTTTGATAAAATTATGCTCAAAGCGTGCGATTTGGTCAAACTTAAAACATAATATAATTGTCATCTGGATAATAGTGGACGGCTTACAGTGTTATTATTATAATTAATTATTGTTTCAAAATATTTAACAACGAATTGAACAGACTTTGAATCATATACAGAGTTGGAATTTTTAACGAACATCAAAGTGCACAGAGTCAGCCAGTAGTAGCTGGTATATAAATATTGCGTATTTTTTTTTTACAATCATTGAATTATAAAATATGTATTATGATATTTTAATTTTGTAAAACAATGATATCATCAGTTTGATTACGTATAATGTATAAAATATAGTAGGGTGGTCCAAAAGCCTTTCCCCACCCCCCTGGAAGACTTGTAATAAAAAAAAAATCACAATAATATTATAACAGAATCGTAGTATCATCGAATAAATTTTGCTTTTCATCTTATAAAACGTAGGTAGGTATACTCGAAATGAGCAACGTTCAAAACGATGATTCAATTCAGCTCGCTTCGTAAGTAAGTATCATGTTTGTATATTATGGCGGCCACAGCCAATCAGAATTCTCTCGGTGGGAGGTCGAGGAAGTCGGTCACATAACGCCGTCTAATAATAATGACTGCGGATTTATTAATTATTAAACCGCGGCGTTTTATAATATATAAAATGCTTGTATAATGTTAGTAAAATAAAATACAAATAACAAAATCATTTTTTTTTTTATCATTTGGCTACCACCTGCAGTGTTTTGACGAAAGTGTAAATCGGCTGCAAAAGGTTGAATAAAGTATGATATTATCGTATTCAAATTGAATAGGTTATAGGTATATGATAACAGAAAACGATTATTGTATGAAATAATATGAGTAATTTTTTTTTACCTTGTACGAACTTACACATAATATATCATTTTTCCGACCGTACAGGAATTGGCATGCGATATGTACCTATTTGTTTTACCCGCGCGCTAGGTATATAGTGTAGAAACGTACAGAAGCCGAGACGAAAATTGCAGCACACATATTTTTCATAATATATTTTAAACCCCAATAAGCGGTGGTAAATAACATGTCATACTTCGGAATGTCCGGTTTTAATTTTTTTTTTTTTTAACCTGTATGAATTGTCATTGACATTTGCGTGCGTGTACGAGAGTCAAATTCGCCCGCCCGCGGCGTTAGGGACACCGACTCTCTCAAACACAAGCTAATGTTATTACTCACACGCAAACGTAACCTGAATGTGTCATTGCTCATTAAAACATGATACACTGGAGACTCCTTGAGAGGACGACGTCGGTGCAATATTCGTTTTCTCTCTCAGACCCACACGCAATAACAATGCGACGTGATATATTATGGACTATTTCATTTGAAAATCGACACTTATTTCATAAGTACCTATTATAAAGTTTGAGACTATAATACTGAAAAACGGATTTAAATTTAGCCTGTAGAATACGTATAACATTAGTTAGGTGAGGTTTGGTCAGGTTAGTAAAAAAAAACAATAATCAAATTAGGTTGATTCTAATGAATAGGATCATTATTTCCGTACACTGTATTTTTATGGACAAAATTACAGTGGTCATCTCAATTAGACGTAATATTAAACAATATTAATATCAATGTTGTAAAGTGTACCTAATCACATAACTACCATGGTATGATTGGTCAACAATAACTGACCGTTTGCAATAGTGTCAAGAACTCCACGCTAAAATGATTGATAATAATAATATTTGCTAAATGTTATACATGTTTATGCACAGGTAGGATGACAGTTGCGGTGTCATACGATTGCATTTACGACTGTTAGGTAGTTAATGATGACGGTCACGGATTCAAAACCAGTTATTGAAATAAAACTCGATACTTTTTTCAAAATAATTATAATATTTTTTTACGGTTGATTGCCGTTGACTTTACTATATGACAGTTAAATTTAAAAGTAGATGTAAGTTGAATATGCGTGTTTTTCTCGTAAGAATAATCATTAAAACAGTGTTTGGTTCAACACATATATAAAATAGTACCTACCTACCTAATAATAATACTATTAATATTCGAATATCGAAAACTCTCAATGAATTATGATTTATGGTGATCCTGCAGGACACACTTATATATAAAACTTATTTTATAAAAAAATATTTTTTAAAAGTAAAAAAATACAATAATATTATATAAGTCATATCCCAGGTTGCATTATGCAATGATAATATTATTATAATACCATTAAATTAATATTATAATCACGAATAATGTTAGTATAATGTTATAATGATATTTTAAACAAAAAATGCTCTCTGGGAATACGTTTTAACAATAATCAATGTGTATATGTATATAATATAACTGTTAACGTTTATACATATAAATATATAATACACGATATAGGTATATATAAATACACGTGTATACAATATATATCTATGTATAATTCATAGGTAATTCTTTCTGTTTTCATGTAATCGTTATTATCTATAATATTACTATGATTGTAGAATTACCATAATAATATAATGGCTTGTTGTTCAATTTTATAGCAGTTTGACGGTGAAAAAAAAAATGCTTTTTTAAGTATTTGTTATTATTATTTTTTTATTTTTATTTTCACATTTTACTAAAATCAGCAGTGTGGTTAGCATAATATTACATATTAGGCAGATCGGATAATTTTTGTTCGCCGCGTTTATTCATCAATACTCGTTATAACATTTCACATACAATTTCAAAGTGTACCGCTAATACCTGTAAAAATGGGTCATAGTAAAATTTTGAAATACAAACTGCTCAAAGCACTTCAATTTTTGTTTTATTTAAGTACATCCATAATAAGACGTATATTTCTACATTTTAACCTTAAGACATTATTTATATTTTATTTGTGTACGGTAAAAATAATAATAAAAATAAAAAAAGTGTTATAATATTAGAGGTATTTTGGTATCGTGTCGTTTTCGCAGTCAACTCCTCTAGACAGTACTTGTATTCTCCGAGTAGGGCATCCCGGATTTTGGAAACGTTGGTTTGAAGTCGTGTCGCTGAGTGGGTTCCACCCTAGCGATTGGCGGCACATATCTGGCTTTCTGCATCATCTTTTCGTAGTACGCCTGACATCCGTCGAGTTTATTTTTAAGTTCTTCTAGTGAAATATTATGGCTTCTCCAAGAAGCCGGCAGTTCTTCTTTATTATTATTATCACTTTTTGATGACATGCTGGTCGTCTAAACAACAACAAATCAAAACGATTAAATCGTATCCATTTTCAACGTCAATATTATTGCCAAGATAATTAAAGTCACCGGCAACATACAGTACACAGCAGTAGCTGGTATACTGCTTGCTCGATTAACCCGAACTGCAATAATTTAAATATTTTACAAGGTTCGAAAAGGTGTAACCTGACAATGAAACGACTTTTGTTGGAATCGACATTTGAATTTTTATTATTTATTTATAATTTATAGACGCTTGCACCGCAAGCACAGTAATAAGTAAGGAAATAGTTTGTATAATACACAAAAAAATTCAAAAAATTTTTAAATAAGTATTACATTATTTTATTGAAAAATTCAAAATAGCGATTTAGTAAATCTACTTTTCAGAAAAAAATGTTAATGGTAAAACGTTTATGTAAGTGGAGTACTTTATTTTTTAATATACATTTTTTTTTTTTAGTATATTAATTCGAAACGTAATATAATTTTTTTAAATATTCTATTGTGAATTTTCAGACATCATTATAAAAAAAAATTAATTTCCAATCGTAAATATTAAATTATTTATAAATCATAGAATATTTTAATATAATATTTTTGAAGTACACACAATATACATTTTTATTTCTCAGGTCTACCTGTTGAACACCATATAGCGTCAGTTCTCTCAAGGATAACATATTTGATATTTAAAAACGATTGCTGTAGAGCCATACATTTATTTTCATTTCAAGTAGGCATATTTGATTTACGTTTTGACCTTAAACAAAAATTTGAGAATTGCTGTTTTTGTGTTTTATTGAAAATCAGAGATAATCTAAATTGTTGTAAGTTATACTAATTCATTCATACAACCTAAAATATTGTAATAAGTGTCGAAATATTCTGCTTTTCCTTGAGTGCCTTTATTGCCCACCAATAAAGTCCATAGAACAAAGAAATCTTTCAGAGCACAAACAATCAGTAGGTACAATAGGAGGTACCAGAGGTCGGCAACCTATACGAAATGCGAAGTATGGAATGTGAATATTTCTGAATTAATATAAACTGATTGTGTTTTAAGATTTTTAGGGTATATTTTTGATAACGTACCGACCTACACTCAAACACAGATGTTTTTTTTTTTTTTAATAGCATATTATATAAGTTTAGATATAATTTTGCAATATATTATCAATTTATAGAATAAACATAGTAAGACAAATGAACGTATAAATATATAATTATATCATATTATTTAATATGATAGATTAGGTTATATTATCTTTCTTGAAATTACCTCTTATTTTTAACAAGTTATAACTATTTCATTGTACTAAACTGATTATAATGTATTAAAAAATAATAATAAAATGAAATAAATAATAGGTATAGGTACATTTCATAATTAAATATATGATAAGTATTTTTTCCATCGTATAGGAACTAACATACTCAAATTGTTTGTAAAGTGCAAGAAATTATACACCTCATTTTTATATTAGTATAGAAATTAACACATCTCATTTGTAGGAACTAACGTATCTATGTAATTGTTTACCTGTCATTCTCGTAAAGGTGTTATTACTTAAGGGCAAATTACTCAACAATTTAGGGGCTTAAGCAGCCAACACGTTTGAGAGAAACAAACTCGTGGGGAGCTAATTGATATACCTACCTATCCATCATATTTGATATCTCTTTTAATAAAACGAAATAAATTAGTTTTAAATCTTTTTAGCTTGCTGTAAACTTAGCTTTCTCGCTAAGTTCGAATTAGGTACAAACGTACTCGTTTTGAATCATATTTTTGCATTTTATAACATTTATAAATTTTAAGTCTTTTTTAGTCTGTCAAGGTTAATTTTAAATTTTTTACTAACTATATTTTTCGATATTTTCTTTACGATTCCCGTTAATTATAACCTTTAACACACATTTTATGATTTATTTTTAACGGTTAAAAATAATTAAAACATAGATTTTTAGTACACCTTAATAGATTTTTATAGATTTTATATTTTAAGTTTTTAATGCATTATTCGAATTTTATATTTTATATTTTATAGTGAATTTCTTTGATATTTTAATGCATTACATTAACAGCCATAACAATCACATTTTATGCAAAACAAATTAATTAAAAATTGGTTTTCAAAAATATTTTATTTAATAGAGAATTTTGTTAAACGGAAGTTTCACTGTAATTATATTATAAATGTAATTACAACAAACGCTTGTTTTCAGCATATTTATTTAATTATTAAGAACTATACCTATTCATATATCTCTCTTTCTATGTGGATAAATGGATAGTTGATAAGTCCAATCTTTTTCCATGATAATGTACGTGTACAAGTTTTTTAATTATTATGTAGGATAATCAAGAGATACGTAGTGCTAATATTAAAATTCAGGATGCTAAGCACCGTAGCACCTCTATTATTTGCACCAATGGACTACTTACTGATCCTCACACATTTCGAGTATCGAATCCCTATCAATGTTATAAAATACATAATCAAATTGTACATGTAAGCAAGCGGGCTCAACTCGTTATCACTTCACGACTGCATAAAATACGGTGTCCTGATTATGTGCTTTCCATGTTTTAATTACTTATGTCGGACGGATTTTTACTAATATACCGGCCCACTTCATGTTTCCACCGAGACACAATAGGTGACGCTTTTCGGTTACTGAGTTACTTTGACATGATATAAAATATATATTATGTATTCATATCATATTATATTTATACTAAACAGGTTATGTTGGCTCGTGACAATCAATGCTTTTGGATGGGCCGGTATATTAGTAAAAAGGCTATGATTTTACGCTCTTAGGTTAGGTCGAAGTTGGGATTTTCGTTTCGTGTGAATCGTCAAAGTAATTTGTGTAAGTGATTAGTGCTCAGTAGGTGTAGTAATCGTCGATATATTTTACACACCACCGCCGCCGCAAGTGTACGAATTTTACAAACGACAATGCATCAGTACCACTATTCCACTCGAATACCTACGGAATGCGTAAATACCAACATAATAGTATATACTGTAATTTAATGTAATATAATTATTTTAGTATGGGGAGGTGTGAAAGAAAACTATTCAAAATTGCTTTGATCCAATCGAAACGATGTGTTGTAAGAATATTGTAAAACAAAAAATCTGTAGCGAGTTCATCAAAATAAATTACACACATTTAGTTCTTCCGTAAGATCATCGAACAAAACATTTACAATTTTATTTATTATAAAAAATTAATTAACCTCTTAAACAACATAGAATTTTGACAATTACGAAAACATTGAGCTTATAATTTACCTGTCAAGTGTTCGAAAAAATACTTTGGGCAATATTTTGTAGACTATTTATATTTGTAGATGCCAACTATGTTAATGAGAAAAAAGTAGTCTATAAGTGACTACTTTCAGATTTAATTACTTATTAAATTATAGACCATATTTCAGTGAATTTTGTTTTAAAATTTATTTAAAATTTAATTGTAGTTTACTATTAATTACAAATATATTATACACATTTATGTTTATTAATATGTATACACGTTTTATTTTTATTTTTATTTTTTAATGTCAATCTCATGTACCTATTTGTATTGTATATATTATATTTTTAGAATGCCGCGTTTTTCCTAATCATATAATGTAAAATACGTATCATATTTAATTAAGTTTTTATTTTAAGCAATACTATGTACAATATTTGTTAATTCTCTATTCCATCACAAGCCCAGGCTTTAATAATTGTTAATATATTGTTTATTTAAACGATGTAAACAACATCTATACAATATTTAAGGAAAAAAAGTATTGAAAAAAAAAAATAATGATCATAATAATACCATAATATTATACCTAGTGTTGTTTTACGGCGATAGTCTTATATTGCGCGGGAAAATGAAAAATCGATTCGACGGCGGTGATCGGGAAACTCGCACGGGACGTGCGAAGTATGCTTGGAAATAAAATCAACGATACGAGCACTCGATGAGGAAACATTGCACGGACAATGGAGTCGTTTATCCCCCCTCCTCATATGGTACGTCCGTCAGAAATAAATATAATACAGGTAGATACAATAACAACAACACGAAGGGTGGATAGGCACTAATAATAATAATAATAATAAAAATAATAATAATAATATAACAATAACAATAATAATATAACAACAGTAACAATAATAATAATAATAATAATAATAATAATAATAATAGAAGTACTACAGTAATAATATTATGATTAATAATGAAATGGTATACTCACGGGTGGGTAGGTCGTGGGCATGCAATATTATATTAAATCGCCGACAAAAGTGTCGGACGGAAAACACGACGGAACTCGGTGTGGCGCGGCTGCTGTCTGCTCGGTCGGCCCGTGTGACACGCCGCTAACCCGATACGCGACTGTGCGTCTGTGTAATCGCTGTCGCCGTATCGAGCGACCGGGATCGCGGGTTCGAGAAAATAAAAATAATTCTGTTCCTATCAGACGCGCGTTCCGGGCGCGCAGCAACAGATCGGCGGCGCCGGGCGGCACGTCTCGTCGTTGGCGCCGATGTCGGACGATGAAAACGAAAGTGATGTGCCTGCATAATAATTATTACTAGGTATATGATGATGTCCGGAGAGAAAGAGGCGAGCCGGTGTAAACGCGGAAGAGACGCACACACACGCGCGCACGAACACATCGTTTTTCGGTGGTTTCGCGGGTGGGCGGGCACAACGCGAGTGGAAGGGTCAGCCACTAGGTGGTGCGACCTGGGATTTCGCGTTGCCTTTGCATAACTATAATATATTTCTTTTTGGCACAAGTAGCCCCAATCGTATTATGAGATAAGTGGCCAGTGGGAAAATTAACATGCAATTCTCCCTCCGTACGATGTGTCCAATACGTCCATACAGATGTTAGAAAAATACATGACTGCGGTTTTTTTACGAATGCGAAGCTATAAATGGCTTTTCATTTTTTTTTCAACCATGGACATATTTTATACAACATAAACATATTTTGTATATAATTAGCGTATTTGCAATTATAACTAAACTTGGTAATATTATCAGAATATAGGTCAGATAATAGCTGAATTAAGTATAAATATCGACAGCCACTTGGTTCGAATAAACTAGGAGGTGTGTTGCACGATGACAATATTGTTACTTTATATTGTAAGTTACAACTTACAATATTAAAAACGAATAGTTTTCTTGAATAATAATATAATAAATAATAAATTTATTTTTGTGGTGGCAAAACAATACCTTGCTTAACCTTGCTGGTTACCAAAAGTACCCCCCGATACCCTATGACTAAATATATATATATCATCATGTTTAAAGATACCTAAGTCGTAGTTTTCTGTTATATTTCAACTTATGCTTTTGAATTTGTATGTTTATACTAATTAAATCATGTTAGTAAACATGATAGATTCTGGACCTCTCATGAGTTTCCAACCAGAGAGGTCCAGTAAAATGTGTCAGTACAAAAATTATAAAAAGGTAGACACCACTCTGCTGTACAACAGTAAGTTACATATGGGTCACTGAATGATGTTAAATTTTAATTTAATGATAAAACATCATTATATACGAAAAACCACTTAACTCGATTGGGTGGAGATGTTCTGTCAGTCAGTGTATGTTATAACAATATTTTTAAGTTTAAACAAAAAACTAAGATCACTATGCTTTGTTTTTAAATATATTACGTTCAAATAATAAAATAACAATACAGAAAACTGTGTTTGTGTACTTTTTTAGATTTTTCGGTGACAGTATGAACTACTTATAAAATACCTTGTTTTAAAGTTCTAATCCTTATAAAAATGACTGAACATTTTATAACTTGGTGTATCAAATAATTTGCAATTTTTCGAGATTATGACGAATTTTGTCAAATTTGAAGCTTTGAATACTTATAAAAACCATGCATATATGTATCTTTAATATTTTTAAACTTTTATTATAACAACTTATGAGAAACCTGGTATAACATTTTCCAGTTTTTAACGAAAAAAATTTATAGACAGTCATGGAAAAAAAAACTATAAAAAAAATATAAGTTGAAAGTGTCTATAAATAGCTAAAACAATTCAAAATATTTTTAAAACTATGAAATATACATTTGGTGAAAATATCAACAATTTGCGGTTATATTTTTTTTAATTACAAACAAAAAAAGAAAATCGTTTGAGGAGAGTTCGTTTTCACTTCTCTATTTACGGATGCAAATCCAATGTCTAAAAAACTTAAAATTTAACACTAATAAAAAAAATCACTTGACTGGTATACTTTTTTTACTAGTTTAAGGTAGGAAAACTTATCAGATATCTTGTATTATATTTTCATATCATAGATATTAATAGAAAAATGTTTATACATTTCTATCTCAAAATTAGTTTAAAATGTTCGTGATTTTGATGACTTTTCACAAAATAATTGTGGGTTTACGTTAAACTTTTTTTTTAAGAATAATTCACAAGGAACCTTAAAATAAATTTGACAGAAAGAAAAATTTAAAACATAAATTATAAAATCGACAGTAATTAAAAAACTTATAAAATACATAAAGCCTAAAATGAGCTTAAAGAGAATCAAAATTTTTTGAAAGTGTAGTATGGCTTATAGAAAATGTTATTATAAAAAAAATATTTATTGTATTATATTTATATACGCTTTTGAAAACTATTGTGAATTTTCTAATTTTAAATATTAGAGGTACAAACCAGATTCACTTTCCCGAAGAAAAAATGGTGAGTTTGAAAGCCAAAGCGTTATTTCTACTAGAAAAATGTTTAAAAAAAACTCATATCGTTGTAGAAATCAATATATTTATCGCTCAGAAAATGAAAATGAATAGGTGGTCAGAAATAGGGACACATTATTTTGTTTATTTGTTTCGCATACAACATTTGTGTACACCATATAATTTGAGCCACAACAAAAATATGAATGATATTTTTAAAGGGAGTACCGGTCATTGTGCTATATATTTAAAAATTTAAAACTTGAGTAAATAATAGTCTCTTTTTTATTTATTCGACAAAGCTACGAAATTGTTAAATTACATTCATATAAAATCATACACTGGCACACAATCGATCATAAAAATTGTTATATGAGTAATAAGCCAAAAACAGATATTTTTTTTAAATAATGAGACACAGATTGGACAAACTGAAACCTTGTTATTTTCGTTTTAGGTTGAGTTGATATCAGATATTTTACTAAGTAGATACATTTTGACACCTACAAAATAGATATTTTTAAAACATATCATTAGTACGGTTTGGAGATAACTGACAAATGTAGGCAACAAATCGTGTTACGCTCAAAATAATAATATGCGCTCCAACAAGTGTACTATGAAATTCGTGAAAATTGTTGAATAATGATGGCCCTGCGGTACCAAGTGCGCTTTTTATGACATTAAAATTTCAGTGGCCAGTTACTGTGTTTTTATTTTTAAAAAAGGTTGGTTGAAGCAGTCCGGTTTCCGCACACTTGTCGAAACCTGCTAATGTATATTTAAATTATTCAATAATATCAATTAACAAGAAAAGTCTCAGTAGTAATTTTAGCTCGGCAAAATGAACCATCTTTTTTTGTTAATATTTTACTACTAAACACATCATAGTATAATATATAGTTGGGGGCAATAAATGCAAATTTTACATTGTTTTTAAAATCAACTTATTGTTATCAACATTTTTGAAATTTTTTTCAACAATAATTTATTTCAATTAAGTTTTTAATTTCGTAAACAAAATTTGTTTCTTTAAAACTTAACCAAATGTTTCTATTTCAATCCTGACTTAACATATTTTGTAAATTAAATATAAAGATTGTTTTCTAAAAATTCATAATTTATAATAGTTACATTAGGCTAAAATACCTACCTCGATTTCTACCAGCTACGAAAAAAAATCACTTGATCAATAATATTGAAGAAAATGGAAATTATATATTATTCAAGCCAAGTATATATGCAAGTATCATATTGTACTAATAACTGGTTAATATTTTTTAATTATTAGTTATTTTCTGTATCGTTTAAAATAAAACAACAATAATTTTGCTTTATTTTAAAATATACTGTTAAAATGTAGGTATACATTTTGAATCTAAAAACCATCAAATTTTGACTATATACTTACATTTCAATGATCCATTATTGTGTATATTGAAGAAAAAAAAACTCTAAAACGTGGCATCATAACATTTTATGAACTGTTTGCTCAATTTGTGTATATCACTATTTTAATCTACAGACACTTAGGTTGTCCCTAATAAATATAAAAACTTCTAATCATTTTGTTGTTAAAAGTGCATTTTGGCAAGCTAAAGTTACTTTTCATACCACAACTGTGTGCGACGTGATTCTGTCTCCGTCTTACTATAAAGCATAGTATACCAAAATGCACGTCTGCAACATTTTAAATTAATTTTTCAATATTTTTTACTGCATAAATTCACAGCACTACTTATATAATTTCTTTATACTTCATGTCTTCACTACGACAGTATGGCCGACAAAAAAAAAAAATTTCAGTGGGGGTGATGTTTGCTCTCACCTCTTGATAACGGTTACAGAGGCCAGTTTTAAGGAAACGTACAAAAGAGCGATTAAATGAAAAATTCTTAAGTATTGACATTTTCTGATATTATTTGAAGTGTTTATTTGATCCGATTGTTAATTTTTCGGATCAAAATTTTTACTACATTTCACAAGTAGTAAAATAGTTTTTTATTTTCAAACCTTAATCGAGAAACATATCATCGACCTCCAAGGTCATGACAATTTTGTTTGTTGGAAAAACGTTGTTCCACGATCCATTTATAAGATCATGAAAGGCGACATCGTATACGAGTAAACGAGTTATATTATCGCTTGCAATTATTCAGGCACATCTACAATTGTGCAGTAGAACAGTAGACGCGATCGCAATGTTGGACCGTTTCGAAGTCGATCTCCCCTTGTTGCAACTTACCGACACATGTGTATTTTCTATTTACCCGTTTGTGAGAAATCGCATTTTAACACACGACAGTTAAAAAAGCTGAATAATACTGAACAACATTATCTTTGATAACAAATAAAAGCATTGATTTAATTACATTGCTTGCAATGGTAATCTTCTATACGTCAACGGTTTAATGTTAATTTGTTTATAAATTCACTGTTAAACACCCGTTTATAGATAATTGTACACTTTATTTTAGTACTTATACGAGCAATACCAATGTATTAGTTATTAGATATAAGTGATAAAAATATAAGAACTAAAAATTAATTTAACGCTAGTCGAAAGGAAAAATATTTACTCAGTAGATCGTAATCAAAAAAATGTTGCCCATTCTGGTGTAGAATAGCTTTACTACACCACTGTAATAATATTTCTGTAGCAAAATAATATTATTATTTACATTTACGGTTTTGTTTAACGTTTCAACGACATTATTATTATTATTATTATGGTATTGGTACCTATATTATCCAAATGAAAAATATATCTGAATAAATAATGCGACATGGTATTCCCCAGGAGAATATCTACACTTGTAAATTTGTAGGTATAGTGAATAATAGTATTATTATTATTATTATTATTATGATTATGTATATTGTTATAAAATTACAATAATAGCCACCTGTTAACCCGTATACACAGCGGTGCAATCCAAAAGGTTCCGGTATTCGACGACAAAATGACTACCCAAATCCATTTCTAAAAAAACACATTTTTAATCTATGGTTTGTAGTACCTACCTTTCATTTTTTTATATAATGCCCATTTTTTATAATTTACTTTACATATCAAATTAAAAAAAAAACCATCACATTTTTTACCACGCCTCATTTGACTTTGAGACAGTCCTAAGTATGTATATGAATTAAGTAGTGTGGATTATTTGTGTTGTCGATCACGGAGTTCGTTTGGGAACATTGACGTATATATCATTTTGTACAACGGGAGCCGTTTAAAAATGTATCCATTTGTTAACCAGTAGCCCTTTGGGAAAAACGGGAGCCAAACGGTAATAGTAGAACGTCCGCAAGTGCTGCCCGTTGCGACAAGAACGTCACAAATTTGTGTACTTTGAGTTTTGACCAATTTCAACCAATCAAATAATAATAATAATATGACATATAGATATATAAAGTATTTATACGTCCTATACCGCAAGGTTTTGTTGCGAGATTTCGTGTTGTTTTTTAAAACCATTCATCGTTAGAATTGCATGAATTTTCCACGAGAGGGAAAAATATCGTTGTCAGCAATTATTACAAAAATAGTATCATTAAGTTTTTATCACCGGAATGAAAAAAATAACCAATATGAACATTAATATATGAAATATAATATAATACGATGTGTGCCCAACAAATTGTTTATTTGTTTCGTACGTAACCGCAGATAAGAAAAATAATTAATGTGATGATAGCCTCTCATTCTTAATGTTTATACACATTATAAGTTTATAATTGTTGCTTTTTCAAAAACCAATTAGTTATTTTAAATGTGTAGACCATTTTTACGATCTAAACTGGCTATCATCGCGAAACACGAACATACAGGAGGATTCACCAAACATGTAACCGATCAAACATTTTATATTCTGAAGAGAGCGATGGATGTAATGATTTTCTACAACGATGTTTGTTGGTTTTTTTATGTGTCCATAATCACCTTCTGGGGCACTAAAAATGCTCTGATTTATTACTTCAGTGTCTCTCTTTGAGCACCTGAAGTTAAAATTGTAACGATTTCCTTCAAAACAGTGAATATATTTTGCAAATTATTTCGTGGTTTGAAATTCATAACAATTTTTATTTTCATAGTATGTCAACACGAAAGCCGTAAAAATTCTAACTTAGAATTATTATAAAAAATGTCGTGACTATGTATATTTAATAAACCAAGTCATTGATTATAAATAATATAATATTATAGTATTTGTATGGTTATCAAAATAGCCATCATAACAATGTAACATGAGGTCCATTATTACATATTTTCAAGCTTAATGATCCAGCGAAAATGTTTTGTCGACATAAAAAAAAACTAGATAAAAATTTAAAAAAATATTGCCCCAGGTGAGGATCGAACTCACGACCTTAAGATTATGAGACTTACGCGCTGCCTACTGCGCCACCGAGGCTTGTATACGTAGTGGGAAGTTTCAGTTATTTAAACTATTTTTTTTCATACAAGTTCACCATACAGACGTAAATAAGGGATTATGTATAAAAATTAATATGCATAATATTAATGGTGTATTTTAGATCTTGAGCGGAGCGATGATAGATGATAGAAATCACTAGGAACCACCGTATCAAAGGCCCATTATATATTATTATTTATCAAACAAAAAATTCGGCTAAATTCCACATCTCTAATGGTACTACCTTCGACAGACGACAGTAAACAATAGATATTCATGTTATTTAGCTAATAGTTGCAATTAGTTTTTTTTAAAAGTAAATACGTAGTAAATTAGATCTTACATAAAAAAATTTTTGGTACTTTACAGTAAAATTGGTAAATTTTTATTAAAATTAAATTTATAGTGTACCTATTGCATTTTATCACGATATTATGTTAAAGAAGGCAAGACAAATATAAAATAAAGCATAGGTATTTAATATCTTTAATAAAAAAAATGTAACTAATAATTATCGGCATATCGCAGTGACGCAATGATTATCGAAATGTGGTATCACAATAATTCGTATCACGTATCGGTCTCTATCATTTTATAAAAATCCTGATTTGTATTATAATCCTAATATCTTGATAAAAACATACAAACAGTGTTGAGCATTATCTAGATAAATTATCTAAATAATTTATCTAGATAAATAATTAATTATCTTTTATCTTATTTCTAAATTCTAATTATCCCGATTTATACGGGCTACGGCCGAATATGTTGCAACGTTGTGTCGTCGACTCGTCGACCGCCGTGTACACCATAAACAAAAGTCCATAATTTATTATTGTGATTTACTATTTTATATATTTTAGAATATATGTGTTAACCATTATTTGTATAACAAATTACATTTTATGTTTAATAATTAATTACTATTATTTTAAAATATATTAATGAATTGTTTTATAAAATTATAATATACCTAGGTACAACTAATGTATTTTTTTTAAAACTAAGTACTTATTATTTATTATTTATTTCCCATACATAAATGTACACAATGGTCAATGGCAGATCTATGATTTTTTTTTTAGGGGGACGGGTAAATTAAAATAATTTTATCTTTTTTTTTATCCAGATAAATAGTGTTTTATCTTTTATCTTTATCTAGATAATTTAGATTTTAACTATCTTCTACCTTTATCTAGATAAATTGTATCCAATTATCTTTTATCTTTATCTAGATAAATTTTTAGTTATCTTTGCGCAACACTGCATACAAATAAAGTGATCACTTCACTTTTTGAACGGTAAAAAAATGTAAATTTTCAATTTTTTTTTGTAAATTTACGAGACTCACATCACACTTTTCATGTACTGTGCCACGTACCTGAATATATATATATATATATATTGACACTTCTGCATATGTATTATTATAATAATAATAATTATTATTATTATTATCCAGCCATGCAAAAAATACTTTTATTTTGTATTCCAATAAATTAGTATAAAAGTATTTCGAATACATTTAAAAAATATATTGTCAATACTATTGTATGTTATATTCTGAATACTACTGAGTATTATATTTTTTTAACCGGTGAATATTTGTCAGTTTTGGAAAAGCTGAACATTGTGGGTCATTCATATTTTTCTTTCATTCAAATAGAATAAATTTACTATTTTTTATAACTTATAATGTGCCTGATTTTTAATAGAGAAATTTGTTTTGTGACAAATATAAACGGTTTTTGAGAGTTCAAAAAACTTATTTAATTAAATCACGTTTTATTGAAATACATATTCGAATAAAAAAATATATTTGAATACATTTATATTTGAATACATTACAAGATTGTTATTACTACATTATGTTTAGCTATATTGTATATAGTATAACATCGATAACGGTAATTGGTAATCAACCTAAACATATCGTTTTATATAATAAATATAATTTCAGCCCAATTTAAACTGGTGAGCCCTGCTCTATACCAACCTAATTGTTCCCGAAAGTTAGAATAATTATCTGACAGCCAGCAGCAGTCGACTGCGAAGTCAACGGTTATGACGCACAGTCTCCACAGATCATGATTTTTGTACACATTTAACATGTTGGAGACGGCGGCGGGGCCCCTAAGGTATATTGAACAGTGTATTGCTATAAAGAATAATAGTCACACGTTGATGGACAGTCACTACTATAGCAGTCATAATAAAATAAGTCGTATTATGAACATGACTGGTATAACAGTTATATATTTAAAGTCTTAAAATGGCGATTAGGTTACGTTTCTTGTGACTTTAATACGTTGAAAATAATTTAGTGCCCTATTGTGATTTATAGGTGCTAAAAATCCGAAGAACAAAAAAAATCAAACATTCTAAAAAATAACTTAAAATCTATGGAGTATGTCTTATGAGGGTGACTACCAAATTACAGCAATTTGCATAATTGCATTAGCAGTCATGTCCATGTGTCCATGTTTTAACATTGTATTTGCCTGTTGAGCACGCAGCGCAGTGCCACCGTATCTTACCTATGAGCACTGCTGTCTTGATTAATGACCGAAATTGGACACGGTACATTCCATACGGTTGTTTAAATACAAAAACTAAACATCGGTACATTTTATGGGTAGAAAACGATTACGAACGATCCTTATCCGCAACGTCTTTTCGAATAACTCGATTGCGAACGTATTTATCTGCTAATTTGTTCCCGATTAAAATAATTATAAATTGTTCATAAATTACATAATTTTAAAACAATATTGAAATACACGCAATAACTTGAAAAATTTAATTATTTTTAAAAAAATTATGAATTTAAAAATATTAACTCATCAATGTACAATCATAAATGTAATACATTTAATTTTTTCCCCATTCGCCTACTTATTTCCAGTTAATTTTAGATACCTAAGAAGGGACTATTATTTCCCTTGCGGTTGGTTCAAAGTCTGAAAAGATTTATTAATCTTCTTTAATATACTGGACCTATTATAATGTTTATTTGAACATTTCTATTTCTTTATTCCATCTCTGGGTCGTCTTACAAATTAATATTTATAATTATTTAATAATATTATTTTTTTCTGCGTTCAGATACTAAATGTTATACACTATAATAACACGCTACCACTGTTACCGTTGTCCACCAAAACAACTGAATCTGAAGACCTAATCCAAAAAATACGACTCTTGGCAATATTAATAATTATTTAAAGCAGAATATTGACTTAGTAAACCGATATATCATAATTAATATCTTTATCGCTAAGCAGTATTATACAACATTATAATGCAAAATTAAATAAACGTCAAAGTCGCTCGGGAAATCGTTTAGGATTAAAAATGCTTGATATATAAAATGTTATTATTTTTATTTAATTTATTTAATTCATAACTATTTTATTGCCACTAGGCCACTATGTAATGTTGCATTGTAATATTATAATATGTTAAAAAAATATATATTGTACATTTCGATAGTAAATAATATTTCTTTGATCTACCGCCAATCGTCTGTAATCGTGTTACCGAGAAAAAAGTAAAACGTTTGTTATCGTATAACATTTTATTTATTTTTCTAAGTGTCCATAACTTCAAAATATAAAACACAAACCAATGATATTTTATAATTTTTAAATAATTTTAACCATGATGTATTTACTCTTAATTTCAGAGGCAACGCCTCCCTTGACTCTACTGGAAAACCACCACTGGGTGACCCACAAAATATTACTGGCAAAAGTATTTATCTGAAACAATATATATGAAAAGTACAGTGGACGCCGCTTAAAAGACTCGCGGAAATAAGGTTCAGTCACTTGTGAGACTCAAAATTATCTAAACCGGTCCGGACTTATCCAAACACATTATGAAAATACGGTTATAAGGATTCACTATTTCATTTATAAGACTCATCTTTTGTAAAAAAAAATAGACATTTTTGGCTATAATTTAGAAACAAATTAATTTTCAAAAATTACATATGTTTGTTCGTTATTATTGGTTTCGATTCATGCTCTATAATATGTGTATGTGTAACAAATTTGATCGTAATTTACATTTATCGCAAGTATCGTTATCGTAGTGTGCGAGGTATAAATACACTCTCAAATAACTGGCACAGCTATCGTAATCAATAATCGATCCATAATTTAAAATTTCATATAAATATGTAAAAATATTTATATTGTAATTTTAATTTTTAAATCATATTTTTTTCATTCATTCACTAATAAGTAATATGACATAAGTATTAAAGTAGATTTGAATAAAATAATAATCATAAATATGTAATTAAAATGTTGTGCTGATCACAAAGTGAGTCTTATAAGCTGCGTCCACTGTATTAAAATTCGATACAAAAATAAAACATAAGAAAAAATATTTTATTCGAATACATTTGCGATAAATTATTTTTACTTTTACAAATATGGATATTAAATTTTTTTGAGGCAATGTTTAGAAAAATCTATTAGTAATACACTCGGAAATATTTTTCTCTATAATATTTGTATAATGGATGATTTTATTCGTGGATTACTCAAAACAATTAACAAAAAAATTATTTTCCGTGAATGTGTTTTGCCCATATTGCGCGTGGAACAGAGGGAAAATAAATTATTACAGTGCGCAGACGACATTCTTTCAACAAAATTAACATTTTATGAATTTTTTATATTTTAGATTTATGCCATTTTTCACTAAATGTTAATATATTTTTACCCTTTGTTTAATATTGGCATAGGTATATGCATACGATATCGTATCGTCGTTGGCCAGATAGTAACGACTGTAAATAATATATTTCATAGGTAATAATTAATCTGTGGTAACAGTATGACTACTCGTCGACAGCCGTTCTAATATCCACAAATAATACAATTAATTATAGGCGACAACAGTTGGCTTCCTATTTCAATTTCTATTGCATTATAGGTAATGAAAAATATTATACGAAGAGCAGGAAAATGAATAATAATACGCCTGTTGTTATATTAACAAAACGATGTTGAGACGCGACCCGACGCTATATTATAAGAGTCTATATAATTTTATGACGTGAGCCGCAGTTTGGCCACCCCTGGTATGCTGTTTGACCTTGATGGTCTTTAACGTTTTATAAGTCGAACGTGTTTATTTTGAATTTGGTGAGCGGCTAGTGTACAACAATACTTAAAATGTGTCAGACCCGAGTTCGGCGTAAACTACTATTATATCTCCACCATGACCCATTGCCAGATGATAAATCCTTACAAGTATATTATAAGCACATATGTACATATTATAGTCAACTCTGGCGTAGGTCCAGTGCCGTAAACATTATGAGTGTAGGCGATGCACAGCACTCCGGGGTAGCCATCAACAAATGTTTTTGTTTTTCATTTGCCCATTAATTTAATTCATGATTAGTGTACAATAATACAATCTTGTATAAATAATTATTTCAGATGATTAAAATGTAAAAGCCTGTCCATTTTGATCTGGAAGTGTTTATCTAGAAGTTATACTCAGCCCAGAGAGACATAAATCGATTTGTTGATTGTGTCAATGAGATAATTATTTATTTTTTCTTTAAAATATACAACACATCCACCTATCTGAGAAGTAAAGAATACCCATGGTGTGAAGTCAGTACGTATTTTTTATGTATCAGTGACATTTATGGTGATCAAAAAGTAAGAGCCCATACACATATCTTTTGCTTTCTAATTGCGGCACTGTGCGTGTCGTCCTTTTTTTCGAATTCATCGGCACAGTCAAAATGTGTGATTATAATGACTAGTCGGTTGTAAGCACCTATTATATAGAGGACCGGAACATTCTTATTCTTTTCAACACGTCTCCCGGCGTGCACGAACGTGCGATGTGTCTCGTACGGGCGTACGGCTATATATAATAATAATAGGTACTATCATCGTGAAACGGAAACTGTAGAATATAGGCACACGGCATACCTTATTTACAATAAAATTATATCGGTGACCACCAGTCATCCGGCAATAATAATATTGTAAGGTGGGTATGTAATAACAATTAATAGTTATAACATCCGGTTCCCCTAGTACCTAACTATTTTATGTTTTACCAATAAATATGCACTTTCGGGCGTCTATTAGGAGCGCATAGTAGGACATAGTCCTATACGGATTATACAATAATATAATATATTAGGTATATATAACGTGACACATAATGTGATAATAATTAATATATTGTAGTTTGGTCCGTAAGGTATTTTTTATACAGATTGATTCATCTAGCAAGATGGTCACCCTCACGCCTTTTCCATTCTTTAATAATAAATTTATTCAAATTTTGATATTAGGAATTTTAAATATACCAACTCAGAGATAATTTTTTTTATTTGTTATTAAAATGTTTGTTGTAATGATTATAGTCTTTATAAATGGCTTTAAAATTTGGAAAAATTGCAATTTGACTGCCTAAATCAGCCCCATAATATTGTTTAAATTATTACCTATGTGCTATTATGTGAACCAGTTAGGTTTGGCATCGAATATAGTAACATTTTTCAGAGAGCCGTGTTAATCACGACTCACGAGTAAACCGATCATTTTTCTATAGTTACTAAAAAAATAAAAAAATATGTTTTAACAGCGTATTATGTATTATTTTTTTTGTAGACATGATAAGTCGATTTTACTTTTGACCTTGAACAATCTGTTGTCGGTCTGTAGGCTGTAATAGTCCTTCGAAATAATAATAAATATAATATGTTACTATATGCCTATAAAGATATATTTTTAACGGTTCGTAATCGGCTTAAAATTACAAGCAAAATATACGACCGAAGCCGAAACATTTAACTTACGATCGTTGCTATACGAGTCCATTATAATAATTAAAATTATATTTTATTGAAGTAATCTTTTAAGTTCTTTATTATAATTTATAGTGTTTATGGTTCATCACCCCGCAGTTATTTTTCATCAGATTAAAATAATTATTGTGTTTATTTACCATAATAATTAATAAACTATATTATATTATTACACTCGTATGCGATAGTTCAAACCACGATGATTGACGTATATACTAATATTATAATATGATTTCATTATGTTGAATCGATGTCCGTGAAATATAATGCGATCGATTTATTTTATAGCACTGTAGAACACCAATATCGAACAGTATAAAGTTTATCTGAATATTGAATAATAATAAAATAACAAACCGACTAACCGATAACAACACATTTGTTGGGCAATAAAAATCATCAGATAATTTTTTCGTGTTGTATCAATACTTATTCATATTCTTTCGAATTCGTAGTTTTTTAACATTCCTCATAATAACACTATTAGATGATCATTATAGATCGGACAATAATATTATATTAATGATGACAATATATTTTTATCGTAGACTCGGCAATATCTCGGAAAATGTTTTCTGTTGTCGTTTGTTCAACCGTCGGAGATTTCAAAACTAAATTTATCTATAACATTAACAGCTGCAGCACTGCAGCAGTACCTATTATATTTAAATATTTAAATGTAAAACATATATAATTTCCCTAGATGATTTCACAACGGTTCGCGATAATGAACGACGGCCGTACAGGCACTTTTTACGTTTTTTTCTTTCCAATATCTAAAACTAAAAACAGCCGATATTAAAATGCGCTTACAGCGAGCCGGTAGTAAAAACAATAAAGTAAATTGCGTCCAGTATGGTTTGGTTTCTTAAATGTGTATAGTGAATTGCGCCCATAATTACTGTTAAAAATCAAATGTCCAGTAACATTCATCGATATCTCACGGTGGTCGACTTAGACAATTTCCTTATCACGTTTTATAAACACATATTATATTTTATTTGCTGACTGCCCTTCGAATATTTGGGTGTCATCTACCGCAACATTGATTGCGAATCTTTTCACAGTAATTTTAATAAAAGCTTGTAAACTAGTCTTATCCTTATATTTATAATTTTATGGACAGTTTTAATAGAGAGTTACATTCCGAAATGTACGTTAAAATTAATAGTATAAACGATCCTTATACATTTTAAAACATGAAAAATTCAAACAGGTAGAATAAATTAAAATAAAATTACAAGGACTGAATATTATGTAAAAATAATGTCGCTTTAGTGATTGCTATTTTGATTTAATAAAATAACTTTTAATATTATTATTTACTCTATAATAATATATAATTAATGAATAAACCTAACAAAAAAAAAAATAAATATTTTTCGTCAATGTTTACTCTGTATAAATTAACCTAGGTAGCAAATAATATTTTTAACAACTACATTTATTTAATATACCCATTACCTATATTATTTAATAAAAAAATAATTATTTTTGGAGGACAGTGCCGGTTGCCTCCAGTGGGATATCCTGTGAGTAATGATAAATTGCTATAGTAAAAATAATATATCTGTCGGACGAAATTTATATCCAAAATGTATTAGGTGCAATTGACTATGTGTCCATTTATACTGAAGTTTATTTTGTGTAATTTACGTTTGCCGTACAAACACAGCACGGTTTTAGTTAAAAAAAAATGCCCAATATAAGGTCCTATAATGTCTATGATGACAGATAAAAATGTTTTTTTAAATCATTCTAAGTCATTAGATGTGAAACAATAATTTATATTTTTATCGTTATAATTTTATTTTTTTGATCTTTATGAATGACACAGTAGGATTTACATTGTGATGAATATTTATCGGTAGGTAAATGGCTAAATTTAAGTTTTTTTTTACAATGCATATTACGTATATGTATATATATATTTAAATTCTTTGACTTTTCGCCTTTTTGACTGATTCAGTACTGGAGCTTAATATTCTAAGTAAATTCAATAAGCGGCGACTACTGTAATACGACTCAAGGTGGTGAGACTTCAAAAATAATGATATTATTTAATACCTTTAAAATGAGTATATCGAAGCATTGAGCGATTAATGTGTGGTCACAAAATGTATTTGATTAGGTACATTATCATATATTTTTAACAGTACAACAGAGAACCGTTCGGATACACATAATACGGTGACGAATCTAGTATGATTAATATAATTTTTTATTTTTCTAATATTTTTAATTTTGTGGGGGGATATTTTTCAAAAAAATATTAAATACGTGTTTATAGAAAAATAGTTTTATTAGTCATTACCATAGTTTAAATGGGAAATCAAATCAATTAAATCAATTCAAATCAAAAATCTATTGTAAACCTGTTGTTAGGTGAACTCTAATTTTAGGTACTCATTATAATTTGTAAATAGTGTCATGTATCTAAAAATTTATAAAATGTATTTGTACATTTTAATTAGAAATGGCCTCGCGCTGTAAACTCGATTTATCTGTAATCGGTACTATACGTACTTTCCTTCTCTAATATGTTGATGGCCGTACATGAGGTACATTAGTAAAAGATAACCGTCTATCTGAGATATATGTCATCTATATATTAGGTATTCAATATAAATCACGATAACTTATTGGGTATTGTTATTAATAAATAATTATATTAATAAAATTGTAATATTTGTAAACATGCATGTCTACAAGCACGTTGTATATTATCATGTATCTATTGTACCGTTCTTCAAAGTGCCACAGTAAAGTACCTACATACAATTGGGAAAACAAATGATTAAATTTATTTATTTTCTTTATGTTATATTAAGTATTAATATATTATGAAAATAAAGATTTTTAAATTTTTATAGACTTAAGATTAACTACCTATTAATTGTTTTATGTCTCTGACCTACGCGCAACACCATATTACACCGCATTCACCTTATATCAGACTTTAAGTTAAGAACATTACCTGCCTAAGGTAGGGACACGCCCTCTTATGATATTTGTATATAAAGCGTTATGAGCGTGTGAACTATTACAATTTATAAAAGCCTTTAAATATTATAAAAATAAAAATATCATAATATAGCTGACGTAAGGACACATATGTAATTTGTATAGCTTAAAGTTTAATGATAGGTGAATATACACTATAATATAATTAAAAGTAACAACACATATGGTTGGTTCTGCCAGAGAAAACAAATTTCACTCTGACACCCTCGTAATACATGATACATGACGAACAAAATATTTAACAATTTAAGAAGCAAAAAAAAAAAAATTTTTTTGATAGACAATTGTTTTTGAATCGTGGTAAAGTAAAATAGAAAAAAAATAATATGTTTATAAGCTATTAAACGTGTATTTTTTTTTTCAAATAATATGTTGTACCTTCTTGTTTTCGGCGTCAAAATGTGTGCCTACCTTGAAATGTAACGTGATGGGTACCCTTAATCGTTTTCCCTAATCTCGCGTGTAAAAATATCGTTATATGTACCTACCTATCCAAAACGTATTACGTATACGGCCGAAGTATTAAACTGTTAATAAAAAAAACCATGTATGATATTAAACTATCATTAACTGTTTAACACTCAAGCTATAGTATAACTCATTTTTGTATTAAACACAATCATTATGACATGGCAGGCGATCCCGTATAGGTACTGGCCCACAGGGCAACCGGGCAGGTGCACGATGCGCCCTCCGAAATTACGTCTTCGCCAAGATTTTGGATAAATATTGACCAACATAGTTTCCCATCAAAAACCCTATGGTATTCTGTCGTGCTATATAATGTATATAAAAAAAATACCTAATAAAAGATGTTTATTTAATTTTTTTTTTATTAAAATGTAAAAATTGTACATAGTTATAACTGTGTACAACAGTCGTCATTCGATAATTTGAAATTCAGGGGACCGATCTAAAAATTCTATTTATAGAGGTTTTTGATTTGCCGAGTTTCCGGTAATGAAAATTTTATTACATGAAAAAATTGTGTTTATTATTTAATTTATTATATGTACATTTATTTTGACATTTAATAATGGATATTATTTTATAGCTTGGTATTATGTTATTAGTAAAATGTTTTCAAAAGCATCAGCTACCGCAATCACTTTCTTTTTATCTACGATCGATAAACTCTTGTACTTTACGGAACCCATATTCAGACTTCCGACTACGTTTTATTCGATTTCAACAACTGTTTACCTATTGCAGATGTTTATTTTTGTAAAACTATACGATTAAAGTTGAAAAACCACTGACAGACCTTTCGAATTATCGAGTGGACCGACATACATGTAGACATTTTCTTCTAACTATAGATGTTTTCTCAGGGGACTAACCGTTTAATTCGATTTATGCCGTTTTTCGAATTTCGAGATTCGAGTTTTCGAGTTTCGACTGTAATAAGTACTTGAACTTTATATATACCTAATCAATAATGTATAACATATAAAGGTTAGACCAGTAGTTTTCAAACTTGTATAATGGTTTTAACCAATAAAATATTAACGTTATGGTCAATTTTTTTTTCTTAACCATATTATGCTAAATTAAAAATTTTTAACGAATAGACAACTACTACGAATACAGATCAAATAATTAACAATTTCATACACGTTTTTAATACATATTTTAATAGGTGTACATTACTCGGCTCGTTTAATATTAAAATACTATTGTACGTATAAATATAGAGTGGAAGGTTCTAATACTTAGGTACATGCTTCAAAACAAAACATTAAAATATGCTTTTTTATTTTACTTTATATAGTTAAAAACTCTATACACAAGTTACACTAAAAAACACGCGTATAGAGTAGTATAGTAACAAATGCCTGACAATTTTTAATATTTACATTTACCGCATTCATTAAATGGTTTTCACAATTAACAACTGGTTTTTCGACTTCACTGCATTTTGGTGTTTATTAAACGTGCGGTGTTTGATTAACATTCCAACTTTCAACATGTGGGTTACACAAATGTGGCATATAATGAAAATAATATACCTATTGTGGCTTACGCTTTCGTATCATACCATTTGTATGAGGGTTACAACAATGTAGCATAATGAAATAAAATATATTGAGACTTACGTTACCATAATATAGTTAAACACATGCAAATAATATCAATTTTAATATTTCTTTGTAACGACAATTTCGACGTAAGTGAGGGTTACGACATTTGATCGTATATAGATTAATAATCGGGAGGGATGTTTCAAAGTCGGTTCGATCGGTCGGTTAAATTTTCGACGACGAACGAACATACATTTTATACTGTACGATAATACGAACGCAAGGCGGCCACTAGACTTCTATTTATGATAATTAGTAATTATTAATAACCATTAATAATGTCCTCTACACGGGCATTTGTTGTCTCCGTTTTACAAGTGCGTAACATAGATAATTTGCGCTCAGCAGGTCAAGTTTAGCTTCGTTGATTTAAAAACTTGAGAGAATCGACCAATTTATAAGAATCGATGACGTCAAGTTCAATATTATTCGTGCTTGTATGTGAATTCTTTAAGATGGACCAATTTTTTAGCAAAATTTGCGCATATAATATAGCTTTAATTAAAAGTGCGCATAACCTACTAGAAAACGTAAAAAAAACCCTCATACAAACACAGACAATGTTCTTGCCATCAACTTTCATGCAGGTCGAGACACTGCAACTTTTAATCTAAAGGAGCTAAACCTGATCTTCTGAGCGTAAATGTTCTATGTTACGCACTTCCAAGACGGGGACAACAAAAATGGCCGTGTAGGTATATGCGTCCTCTTCACACTTTTCATGAAATGGATAGATGTTTTTTATGGCTGTTTATATGTTGGCTCATAACTCACTTAAAAATTGAAACATCGTAAAACGGAGTTAAAAAAGATCTGCTGAGCGTAAATTTGCTATGTTACGCACTTGTAAGACGGTGACAACAAATGACCGGGTATAGCGCCACCTTTATAACTATATATTCGTAAACAATAGATTACTTTACAATATTACTGCAACTTTGTCATATTAAAATATTTTACTATAAGTCTCATCTCCAGTCAAATAGTTTTGATTAATATTTTTCTCACCTACCGTTAATAAAACCTGTATGACGGGTAAATATGTATTCAAAACTACATTATAAGACCAATATAAACGATATATCGGCCACCTGTGATATCGGATTCGACCTGCGATAGTGGTGGGTATACGAACCAACAGACGTCTAATCCAAACCGATTCGCAATATACAATATATATTTTGATAGTGTAATAATACTATGTATACGAATTTAATTTTGCACCGTACCTGTAAAATGTGTCTGGACTCAGGCGTCTATGATCCTTACAAACATCCCAGGCGCTGTATCAGTGGAGCCTCGGGGCTGTCGTCTCGGCTAATGATCGCTTCCGATGGTTTGACGTCCGCAGAAGTTCGATCGGTCGGTCGGGATTCTTTTGACGACGAACTCGAATGTCAAAATATATCGCACAATGATATAGATGCACGCGTTGGGCACTGGACTACGACGAAGTAGATAGGTATGATGCGCGGCGACGGTCCGTTGACGACTTCTACGCTTTGGAAAATACGGTTTCGATATAGGTAGGTTGTGTACGCACGCGGCCGTCACAACATGCACGAGGAGGAGAACTGGTTTATAATATATATATTATTTCGTGTGTAAGTACCGTTGTTTTTTTTTCCAGGGGGTTTGGCCTAGGCAATTTAAACGAAATATCTAATACCGATGAGTCGGTGTAACTCATAACAATAATAATAATAGGTGGTCATACGCAGGCGTGGGTACTTGCGCCGTCATCGGTTTCATAATATAGGCGCAATTAACATTTTTTTTTTTTTAAATATTTTACACCTGTCGATACGGTTTCCTAGTTCCGATACACGAAAACGACTTATCGATACTTTTTTTTGTTCAACATTATATAGTTTTAGATTTTTTAATTTTGAACCAGAGTCAGGAGTTTGTATTTTGCATTTTTTAGAAAATGTCAATTTTTTACATTGATCTTCGATGCTCGTTCACTTTAAGTCCAGAGCTCATGCCAAATGCATATCAATCTCCTCAAGCCATGTTCAATGCTATATGCCATAGAAATGTATTTTAAGGTACCATGGTTAAAAAGGTACCTATATGAAGTTTAATTTTGCAAATCATTGCATATTTAATGGTTTAACTTAACCTAACCTGGGTTACAAGTGGATCACTGTATACTAGATGGTATTAAATTTAAATTCAATAATATAATATCATTGTATACGAACAACGATTCTAAGCTAAGACAGTTTGCCTGTGTGCACATATTATATTTTATTTATTTTGTTATAACTTATTATTAAAACGGTAGACGGAAAGTTGAATTAATATTACAAAATTACAATAAAATAACTAAAATCTCTTGGTTATTTAATTTGTAATTTCGTCCAAATTTAAACATGGTATAACTATAAAAAAAGCTGTGTTTTTATATTTTATAGATTTTTTTGTTACAGAATACCCTAATAACGTGGAACTTTCTTTAAAATGTCCAGCTATACAATTTGAACATTTAATAGGTACGTGTTTTACTACAAAATCATTTTTTAATTTTATATTTGATAAATGTTATCAAAAATTTGAATTTAAAATTTAAATCTTTATAAAATAAATTTGTGCCCAAGTATTTTTAATATTTTTCTACTACTATTGTAAATATATATCAGGAGCTTTGTATTAATTTGGCATGCCTTTTGGAGCAACAAATACTATTTATTGACATTTATAGAAAAAAAAAAGTAAAACAATTGAAATGTCCGTAATCAGCTCAAAACAAGTCAAAATATTTTGAAAATTTCATCACTTAGTATAGAAAATGATAAAATAAACATATAGTATAAATGAAAAGGTGTTAAATTATTTCTTTTTGTATTACAGCAAAATAAGAAAATCGCTTCGTGAGAAATCATTTGAGTTAAGACTTTTCCAATCTTGTAAAAATTTGAACTTCAAATGCTCTTAAAAATTGAAATGAACTTTTATAATGACTTTTTTTCTATAAAAGTAGACAAACCTATCTTGAATTACATGTTAAAATTATCTTAGATTTAAAATTGAAAACTTTTATGAATTTCTAACTCGAAAAAATTTGCACATTTTCGTGATTTTCATGTATTTTGTAAACATTTTAACATTAAATGCTTATTAAAAAAAAATTGTAACTACGGTTTTTCAATATTTTTCAATATATTAGGAGCCTTGTATTCAATTTACAAGATTTTTTACCAACAAATACAATTTTATTGATATAAATTTTATATAATTTTTTGATTACGATCTACTGAACATATATTTTTCCTTCGAGGATCAACAAACGTAAATAAATTATTGTATTATTCTCAAGTCTTAAATCACTAATATTAACATTAAACGTACTTATACAAAATGTCATACAGTTATATATAGTGTTAAGTATAAAGTTCACCAAAAGTGAGTGTTTTGCGATAAATTTCTAAATTATTTCAAAAAACATTAACATTTAATCTGACATTTATACTGTTGGCGTAGAAGAGTGTCATGACATATCGTTAGCTATAGTTAATTATAATCCTAAGAATATTCACCAACTGCTCTATATGAATACATACTGTATTATTGCAGATATCCTCGTATCAGGGACGTCCGGAGGCCGCAGGTACACCACCTAATTATTATGACTTTTAAAATTAATAATATTTAAATCTACCAGAGCGTGTAACTAGTATGTTATTATAGTTATAACTTATTATACTGTATACTTATTAGTTACCTGCTATTACTACAATTGAAGTTATAGAAATATATTGTTTTATTTATTTTCATAAAAAGTCAAACTGTAAAACATTTTCAATACGTACGTGTGTCAGGGTTACGCATGTCCCTCATTGAACTTTTCAAACCAAAAACAAATCGGTAAATATACATCATGATTCATATGGCATATTTGTACGAAGGTTCTTGAAGCCACATTATATTACATCAACAAGTATTTGTAACGGTAAAACGTAAGGCACGTGTGTCTTACTTATATTATGACGCCAGATAAAAGGATGTCCGTCTAAAACGTTTTCTTTCTGCCGGAGACAACAATTTTATGAATAATAACATTATACAATTACTGTTCTTTTGTTTCTATTCGTTTTGTGGGTGGGGGGGGGGGCGCTTTAATACCTACCTACTCCGAAGTAAATAATGGATTTAACGATTAGTGATCTTGTTCTAGCAACTATTATAGATAGGCAATAAAACTTGGATATGCCACAGAATAATATAATACTTATATAATAGGTATATATTATTTTATATATACGTGAGAATAACTCTAGCTGTGACCATAATATTTACAACCGTGGTGAAGTAGGTCAAGGTGAACTACTCTCTATGCAATGTCACTGGTCTTCCGAGCACGCTTGTAGATAATCATTGTCCGGTAAATAACCTTTTTTTATCGTGAAATTATGTACTCGGGGCACCTATAGAAACATTCCAATATTACTTACCTAGAAGTCATAGCGACGGTCAAAAATAAATATTGGAAATTTATTTATATAATTTGATTTGGATACTAATAAAGAGTATTTTACATTTTCAAATAACGTGTATTAAATACATTATAATATATACAATATACATATATTCGTTTTTTATTAACTATTAATTTAAGGCAGAGGACGTGTTACGCTAAAACACTATAGATTTGTAAGCACTAGCTCGTGCACTTAAAAAACACTTAAATATAATATTTTTTTTTAAACTAATAACTAATAACTTATATTAATAAAACTTAGTGTTAAAATAAAATAATTCAATTACCTAATTTAAGTACCTATTATATTTCATTATAAATTATTATGAAATAAACAAAAAAAAAATGTTTCATCTAGAGGAAACTGTAACTTATAAAAAACTGCGTAAATAAACCCGAATCGAACAGCACGGTGTCCATGTCTGGTACTCTGGAGCGCAAAATTTCCAAAAATATGTAGCATTATGGTTAATGATGCCCGGGAATGTATCATATTGGTCTCCAACCTATGACCAGTAAAACACCACCTTGGTGAAGGAGACCGTAGGATTGGTATAGGATGTAAAAAAGTATAAGGGCGTTAAATGGAAAAAAATAGGGATCAAGTTAAAATAACTGGGCGAAGTTTATTGTAGTTTGTGGAGAAAGCCCAACTAGCGTAAAACTCTGACAGTAAGAAAATTAATACAAACACATAGACGATTTTGACAGGAGCTTAAGTCGCCTCGTAATTAAATCATACATATGTACGTAATATATATACAAGAAACTCAAAATTGGGCGTTGGTCCTGTGGACACCAGCGGACAATTACCGTACCCAGACCCAAGCCATATTTACTTTATATGGCAGTACCTATCCATGTGTTAATTAATTCAAGACTGCCTCATTTCGATTTGTGACGAATAAAAAAATCATATTCCTTTGATATGTTGAGTGGGCAACAACACTAAATAGTTTTGTGACGGTATTGCATTTCATAATTTGTGATGCTGCAGCGATAATGTGAAAAAATTGTAAAAAGCCACAAATCAATAATTTTATGGGACAAAAAAAGTATTTCATAATACAATTTAATAAAGTCATAATTTAAATTATTTTTATGAGAAATTAAATTTTTAATTTCACAGGCGAAGAAAAACTTTTTAAGTTATCTTAGTTTTAAACTCAATAGCATTTTCTCAAAACTATACATTTTGAGTTGTAGGCTGTCTTTTTCTAGAGGTTCGACGCATCAACGTGCATTACCCGATAGAGTTATATAGGTACGCGCCTCCACGGTGATTACCCCACATCATGTCGTCACCGAAGCTCGCCGTGGGAGGGATTCCCCGGTGTATTACTCCGTTTCATGTATTGAAAATGTATATACAAAAAAAAACGACAACACAATAGTGATAATAATATTAATAACGGAGTATTAAACCTAGCACTAGCGTACAGTGTACTGGGTAGTAATTAATATTATATTATATTATAGAACAATTAAAGGCCTACAACGCGATCGCATAACCGCGGGAAGTCATTTAAAAAAAATGATATGTCTAAAGTATAAAGTGGAGATCCGAAGATTTTCCCCGAGCTCATACACATACACCATACAATTTAGAGCAGGCCGACTTAAGACACGCATGTCTTTTGCGGCACATTTGATGTTATTGAATGGTACGTAATATATTTTTAGATTATGAATGGAACGCAGAAGCTAGTGATTTTACAATTAAATTTATTATTTTTAATTTTAATTTTTTTTAAATTACACTGTTCTTACTTGCGTTTTAAAATTATGTATTTCAATACTCAATAATTCATATAAGTCGTAAATATTGTATTACACAACAATTACTGTGTCAAAATAATATTAACAATGTTTTGATCGCCGTGTTAAGATTTTATGGCACATTTTCAATTTTTTTTTTATTTGGCCACTTTTGATATAGAGTAATATTATAGAGCAAACGTTTTTTATATCGTCCTTTATAACGAGTTAAACGCACAAATGGTGTCTATTTTACGGTACGAATGCGTACGACTTCTTTTATGGAAAAATTATGTTGTAAAATTATGTTGTAAAATTATGTGTTACCTTGTAATATATTTTCACTGCGAACGTGGACAAGTTAATGAAAATAATAAAATCAAGTCATGTCAAGTTAAGAGAACACAAAATCAATAAGTTATAGAAGTCAACAGTTCATAAATCACAAATTTAACTCGATAAGTTAAAAGTTAATATTATTGAAAAAAAAATACCTAATAACTTAGCTCAGTTTATGTTTATAAGGTACCTATTAATCTATTATTGCAATTAGTATATGGATAACATAAACATTGACTACGTTCTTTCTAAATTCCTAAATTATAATAAACTATTTTATTGAATTTTAATCGTAATGCACAGTGTATATACTTATTTACTTTACATGATTATTAAAAATTTAAACCATAGGTTAGGTAACGTATCATTTAATAATTTAACAAATATTAATTTTTATATCAAAAATTGCATTCTTTATAACAAATTGATGCGTTAACGATATCTATTTTACGGTACGAATGTGAACGATTATTTTTATGCAAAAAAATGTATTGTAAAATGATTTGGTACCATGTGTTACCTCTATTATAATATGCTTTGACTGCAAAGGTGTACAAGTTAATGAAAATAATTACCCAAAATTAAAAGAACACAAAATTGATAAGTTTGAACTTTAGAAGTTGACGAATCATATAAATTTAACTCGATAAGTAAAAATGTTAATATTATAGAAAAAAATATTTAGCTTAAGAGGACGTCGCACCCGCATGTGTTGTTTCGTTTTACACACGTAAGACATACCAAATTTCCGTTCGCTAGTTTCAATAAGGTGCTGTCAGTTTTGATATTAGAGTGAATTGACCTATAATCAAACTTTAAAATAATAACATTATCTGTGTTCTCTCGTTGGTCTTATATGATATTTCAATTTCTAAGTAAGATATAGGTATGTAAAGAATTCATATTTTAAAATGCTCATAACTCATGTAATGATTAAAATATCGTAAAAAACCAACGAGAAAACACATAAAATGTTGTTACCCAAAAGTTTTATAATAGGTCAATTCACTCTAATATAAAAACTGACAATACGCCATTGAAACTAGCGAACGAACATTTGCTATGTCGTACGTGTGTAAGACGGAAACAACACATGCGGATGAGACGTCCTCTTAACTCAGTTTAAAAAAAAAGTCAATCTACTTGTTTTAATATTGTTATACGGATGACATAAATAGTGACTATACGTTCCTTCTAATTTCTTAAACTATAATAAACAATTTTATTGAACTTTAGTACTAAATGTACAGTATTCCAATATAATATATATTTTACTTTACATGATTATTAAATATTAAAACTATATAGTACAGCATACACGTCTCAATTGATAATTTAAGAAATATGATTTTTTTATATCAATTAGCAGTTTATAGTCATTAAATATTATACCTCGCAGGGAATATGATTTACTAAAATATATCTATTACAACATTATTTTATCGAGAAAAATAACAGAAATTGTTGTTCATAAATTGATTAGAAAATGATGTAACTAGTTAAGTTAATAAGTTTAAAAAAATTAAGTTTTGCTTTCAGTCAAAAATTCATAATTCATTATGGAAATACAGTTTTAACTTTGACTCGTAAGATTGAAAACAAATAGAAATGGTTAACATATTATTAAGAATTTTTATAATAACAGCTATTTAAAAACATTTAAGTTACATGGGCTCAATTTTTATTATAACTTATAAGCATTTGAGAAAATGAATGAATTCTTTAAAATAAAGAATACCTATTTGCAGTCAAAAGTGTATAAAATGTCCAATTGATATGATTATAATAAGATAACTATGACCACGTATCGGTATCACATACAGTCGAATCAAAATATAAAAATATTTTTTTATAAAAAAAATGTTCGCAACGAAAATATTTTATCCGAAACTTTTTGTTGATATTCGGATAAACTACGTATGGGGTTATTGTTTTCTAACAGTTATTTATTTTCGACCGTATCATTTTCAGATGTAATATATTTTTAAGTAAATAATTGTTCGTTTGTTTTATTTTCGTAATCAACGGTGCACAGTTTTCAGGTATAATATTTTTCTTGAATATATTTTCGAATAATATGTTGTTAGTAACCCATTTTAAACCGTGAAATATATCGGATTGACGTTTTGATAAACATTATTGGTAAAAAAAATTCCCAAAAAAAAAAGAAATAAGTATGCATCTCAAAGCAAAAATAAACCGTAAATTTGCGTCAAAAATATTTAAATATATGAAAAAATATTCAATTAGGTTTGGATTTGTCTTATGGTTACCTAACATATGAAAAAAATGAGTGTGCTTGATTTTGCCTTTTTTTACGATTGTGTAAATCAAATTTGCAATTTCTAGAAGTCCTCTGAGACTCCTCCCTGTAATAATTATCACAATAATTCAGCCTGACGGTGTAGTGGAAGGAACTCGGAGGTACATGGCGTGTAGACACCTATCTCTACTTTTTAATTTATGTTTAAACTCAACACGAAAATCATGGTACTCAGATACACGGGCCATGGGTATGACGTATTGAATTATTCTAGTTTAGCAACTTTTTTATTTTTTTATTTTAAAATGTGAGCATTAATGCGTTACATTAAAATATTTATAAATATTTTTTTTTTAGTAAAATCAGAAATGTAATACCTATGTAATATGTTTTTCAAAATATTCTTTTTCTGAATTTTCTGACATATTATTTACTATATGCATATTTCTTAAATTATTTACTATCCATTTAATTTTCATAATTGCTGTCATACGTTTAACTAATGCCCATTATTTATATTTTTATTTTTTTTTGTTAGGTCTTTCTGTTACACCCTGCATACTCTGTGTATGTGAATTGTACGGGTACATGAGCCACGAGGTACCTACTAGGTTCTATGACGGCTATTAAGTGGCATTTTATAACCATTACCGGTATGACTGATATTATATTACTTTTTCAGGTATATTTTTGTTAAATGCATGATACAAATTTTTCTTCACACGCTGTCAGACATAATATATTCTATCGTGCCGTCCGACCCGGGTGGAATACATTCGTTTTCATTCCACAGTTGCACTCGTCCGCGAAACCGTTTTTAAGCCCTACTTATAACATACCCAAACTATGCATTTTTAAATAAATATTTTCAATTTAAAAACGAGAAATTGAATTTGTATTGTTTGTATTAACACGCCGAACATCGAAATCTGAAATATTAACCATTATTCTATTATATAAGGTACTATAATAAGTTATTGTCACGATGATAAATTATTAATTACTAATAATTAATAGTTGGAATATATTTATATTTAGGCACATGTGTGGGAGTGCCTTAAAATTAGTACCACACATTGGGGTGACATTGATAACGACGAGTGTCTTTGATAATGTTGTTTTATTTCATTAAATTCTACACTATGACTACATTGCATGGAAAAATAATATATTTTCACACCCATTCTCTGATGTCAGAGAGGCATAGTAACCGAAGACTGCATATTATGACTGTAAGTATACTGCTAAACTGCACGTTCAGTCTATAACCAATACAATATAAACTTAAGACCGCCTATTAAGTTCCTACCTAAGTCAGTTAAAATATATTTAAAAAAATGTATTTATAATTTATTTTGTTTGATTTTTAATTTTGAAATTATTACGTTTAAGCTATTATACTTGTTAAGACTAATTATATTTATATCTACAGTAGGGTATCGTTAATCCGATCGAGATTTGGAAACGGGGTCGATTGGATTACCGATTTGTTCGGACAATTTATTATGACACAAGAATAAAATTTTCTTACAATTTAAATGTTGAAATTTATTTTGATCTGTACTGTATTAATTCGTTAAAATTCGTAATTTAAAAAGACAATGAATACAATATATAAATTTAAAATTACTAAAATAATTATTAAACTTAATCATAAAATATAATAAAATTATTACGATACGCATACATAATATGTATTAATAATAGCGATGCGATAGTTCGGGTTGCCGCGTGTTTCGAACTATCGAGACCCTAGCTACCGTATTTAGTTTTGTTTGTAATTTTGTTTAAAAATTGTATTATTAAACTGTGTGTTCAAAGAGTTAACAAGGTATTGTAAACTCAAGCCTAGAAACTAGAACCTAGCTAAGTCAATATAAATATATTTAAATCAATGTATTTATATTTTTATATTTTAATATATTTTTGTTTTTAATTTTGAAACTATTATTATGTTTTTACTGTTTCACAAGACTAAGTTGGTCAACTTAATAAATTATTATCCACTTAAATACTGTTTTGTGTTTTTTTTTTATTTTACAAATAAAATATTCATATCAATTTCACCCCATAATACATTTTATGTTGTAACACAAAAACTATTTGACCAAATTTAAAATGGTTCGAAATTTATAACTTTCATACCATTAGCAATGGTTTAACATAAAAAAAATAGGAGTATCAAAGTCACTCCAAATTTTGTCTGACTTTGATAACTACTTTGAAAAAATCATTTAAAAAAAACTGTTCATTGGAAAGAAGAAAAAAAGTAGGTATGTTGGTAAAATAGTACTTTGGTATTTTGAGATCTGTAGCAACTGTAACACAAACAAAACCAATAAAGTTTGTATGTATGTGTTATATGAAGGGAAATTAACATAATATTATAGGTATTTATATGCTTGCGAGCGGTTGTTTTTTATGTTACCCGTTTGGGCTGGTCAAAAACTTTTGCCACCATCTATTAAAAACTGAAATGGTGCCACTGGTTGGCGTACCTACCGAGTACGAACCTGTAGCGCAGGCGTTTACCGATCATAATTTGTGCCGTGTACAATTATCTATCTGTAAACAAAATTAATAAAGGTAAAATTAATAAGCGATCCTCAAGCCCTTCAAACATGTATCCGCGAACCGTCAACAAAATTGATTTAAAATAATGACAACCATATTTTAGGTACGATTTGATAAAAATCAACAATTTATAATATTAATATTAATTTTTAGTTAACATTATGATTGACTGCACATTTAAAAAATATATTAAAAATTCCCTTAAAGAAATGTGTACACTGTACGAATATTGTTCTTATAACCTGTCCACAATTTTTTTCGTGGACCCACCTCTGATTACACGAGTCCTGCATTTCGGCATTTACGCCTCGTTTCCATTAGTGAACACGTCAGTGATGTAGTGAAAATGCTATGTATAAAATGCATCCGATTTTTATTATTTATTAAGTTAAATAAACACTTAATAGGTACCTACTAATGTTATATTTAAGCATTTTAGAACATTAATTACCAATTTTAATAACGTTTCTTGTCTGTATAGATAAAACATACTAACCTATATGTTGACGTTTGATGAAACGTCGTTATAACATGAAATTGATATTGACTATTTTACTATACATCTTATATAAATTTAACATTTATGGTGAGTTTAATAATTTTTTTGGTGACATTTGAAGTTATTATAATAAAATGTTATATTTACGTAATTTATATAATAGTTTTGTATGTTATAAGTTAACTTGAAATATGTATAAATATTAATTATTAGTTAACATTATGATTGACTGTACATTTTAAATATATATTAAACATTTCCTTAAATTATACGAATTGTTCTTATACCTGCCTTCATTTGTTATCGTGGACACACCTCTGATTACACGAGGCCTGAATTTCGGTATTAATGTCTCGTTTCCATTAGTGATGTTGTCAAAATGGTATGTATAAAATGCATCCTATTTATCTTGTTTACTTACGTTAAATAAACATAAAATACTTGCTATATTTAAGTATTTTAAAACTTGTTTGGAAGTTTGTTTCTTATCTGTACAGATAAAACATACATACCTATATTTTGACATGAAATTAATATTAACTATTTTGTTATATATCTTATACAAATTTAACGTTATTAGCGAGTTATATTTTTCGGTGACATTTTTTATCTGTTATTCATAATATGAATAATATGAATTATATTATAATATAATGTTAAGCTTACGTTATTTATACAATAGTTTTTAACGTTTTAAGTAAACTAAAAAAATGTATTTATAAAACATAAATATTACAACTTTTTGTTCAATACCGTTGATGATTTTATTTTTTCTTCATACACTGTCGGTCTTTTTATTCTATGTATAAATCAAAGACATAATTATTATCTAATAATAATATTCTATTCTATTGCGTTCATTCTACCAGAGCGGATTACATTAGTTTTCTTTGCGCTCCGCAGTTACCGTATGACTACATAGTATTTTCATACTACATTACTACCTATATGGTATATTCCACAATACGTTTTGTTTCTAACAGTGTCTGTTGATATGGGTTGTCGGTGTACATAGTATATCAATAACCATCAACAACTATTTTGGTGCGTTTTTCGTTTACTTTTACGATTTTCGTGATTTTTTCAACGCTGAACACAGGTAGAGCAATTTATTGAAAAAACTATTCACATAACTATTTTTTTTGAAAAATAATTTGTAAGTTTTTCCGTTGTGGATAACAGTGTTGACTTATTTAAATAAAAAAGATACATATTTTACCATTTTGGTAAACTGTGTATATCTATAAATTTAATTAAAAATATATTTGGGTTAATATGATACGTTGAATATTGTTCAATAAACGGCGTTGATAGTCGGAGGAATCAACGCATAAATAAATATCCGACGAAATCAACATAAACTAAAATCTAGCGCAATCGATAAAATCACTCTCTCTTATATTTGTACAATATTGTATACTTAAAAACTGTACTTTGTGTAATTTATTACCTAGTGTTAGGATTACCCACCACTTATATTAAGTGTAGCGACTGCCACTCCTAATATTATGTATTGGTTCGACGCCACTGAACATTGTTTACGTATAACATACCTAGTCTATATTATATAAATTGTAATATTATATTATAATCTATAACAATGTCAATGTCAGTAAAATTATTTCTGCATTTACTCACAGATACAAACAAAAATACTTAAATATTAACACAAGTTCTAAAGCAATGGATGGTAACAAAAATATAGACAATGAACGAAGAACTTGTTTTATTAATTAAATTAAAAATAATATATTTATTATTATTATCAAACCACAAAAATTGATAAGTAGGTAATTAAGCACATGGGTATCGTATAAAACTAGTAGGTAGTAGGTACGTACTATATTTCTATACCAATCGATCTCAAACGTGTGCGCATAAACATTGTAAATTGTTGAAACAAAATAATCTATGTAACAATGTTGGTACATTTACAAAATTATTATGTTATTTATTATTAACTAGCTGAATTACGCGGCGTTTCTTGAAAGAAAATTCTGTTTGTTTAACTCCTTTTGAGTGTAATACGCTGCGGAAACAATGTATATATTTAAGTGTAAATTATATTATATTTTAATGTATAATATAGTCTTCTCGACCAGCGTTGTCTGTGATAGATTCGCAGCAGTATATTATCAGGAAAGCATCTACTTGTGATAGATCTTGGACCCCGTGTGGTCTGTACGTAAGTGTATAGTATATAGTTAACTCTAAAGTATTAAAGCTATACCAAGTTTGTCGTTATTACTTGATTCAACCTACGACGGATTAATAGAGTAAATTAATACAAAATCCTAACCTAACTTTACTAGAATCCGATGAATACAAAAAAAAAACCAAACATTCGTATGAATAAAAAATATATAAATTATACAAAATATATAAAATTCCTCCACTGAAACCGTGGTTTCAACTTAAGATATTCTGACATACTATAATAATTATTATAAAACCAATATCAATTGCAATTGCTGCCGTTAACCACATTGACAAACAAAAATGACCAACGTACATCTCATAATCCCTGTTTGAGCATCTTCACTGATTGGAATAATTGACCAATTTTAAATTAGCTTATCGTCTTCCCAGAGAAACCTTTAAGGAACCACCTTTTTAAATAAATCTATCGATGTACCAAATTTCATCGCAATCGGTTCAAACATTTAGGAAAGCATAAAGGATACACACACACAAACATTCATTTATATATATAGATAGGAACCAACTAACTTAGTCTGTACCAGACTTATAGCATGCTACTTGTTTTACCAGTCTACGTGAACAGATCGTGGGATTAGTGGTTGTGCAAGCACAATATTGGCCGTTCCTTTGATTTCTGTCACATAGTATTTTACCGACAATCAGTATGCCGATCCGACGGCATGAGAGTGACCACTATATACAGTACCAAAATATATCGGTTGCCAAATACACACCTGCGGTCGTGGGAATGCGGCTTAAGTTTTCTTGCACGTGTTTTCGTGCTTAGGAAGAAAATATTATGCGTTTACGCAACCCTTGATGACAAAGAATATTAAAGTCTATTGTGTCGTTTGGGTGTCTATTGTGTCATTATCGTGTTTTAGACACCAATGCAGCCGGAGGAATCGGTGGCTACGCGGACCTACCCATATCAACCCGCCCCCGCCGCTGCCGCCACCGCCACACACAATATTTATCGATAATAAGATAATATTTAGGTTTTTTCCTCCTCGTACCCTCGATTTTTCGAACAGCCCTTATTATCGGGATTCGTTTGTCGGTGTGGACCGGCCAGCTCCACAATAGTTGCACATGTGCAGCTGCCAGGACAATAGTCACGCATCGTTCCGATAATTCATGGCCATCTCGGGGATCCAGGAGCAAACTGCAACTATATGTGTATATAGTATATAATTTTATTATATACGACCATACTGCTGTATGCCTTTCATATAATAATGTATATCTGTCTATTGACAAAGCGTATTGTGTTGAATTATTATGTTGTTCCCCGCTGGTCTGGCGGGTAGCAAGTGCCTGATGGTTTTACGAATGTTTCGAGATTTGAAAATAATATAAGGTTTGTATATATATAACGTTGGCGTCATCTTAAGGGGGCGGTGTTGCCGATTTGACGCCGTCTGATTTAACTGAATTCACTTCGATGTCATGACCATACTCTTTTATCTTTTAAGAAAATGGTAATAGGAATAAAATCCCCGGATTACAGTACCTAATATACGCGCACAACCACATGCAAATAATTGAACAAATATTTTTCTTACTATTTTGTGTAATATTACGATTATATAATTATTATGTTAATCCTGTACAAAGTAAATCAACGCAATGAAATATTACGTTTCCTATGGTAATTAAATAATTTGACGATAATCTAAATATAATTATTAGGAGGCATTTTTTCAATAGTTTTACTTTATTTATACAATATAATTTAAAATAAAATTAAAATAAAAATATTAATCAAATTGTTTGTATGTAGGCACTCACAGTAAAAAATATAGCGTAATATACAAATATTTCGAATAACCGGTGCATCGAATAATACAAATAATAATAACAATAAATAATATAACAGCAGTGATCGACCTTTCAAGGGCTAACGACCAACACGACTATATACAGAGGAAACCGGATGTATATTGACAATCGTCCAGAGATAGAAGGAGAAGCTCTACATAAACTATTAATTGACTACAATATATAGTATTAATGAAAATTGTATTGTGATCGTGTAATTGAAAATATTGTGTAGGTACCCCCATATGATACAGTTATAATGAAATATGATTCTAATATCGCATTGACATTAGCAATATCTGATATTGTTACAATGTCAATAAATACTTTTAAATAAGTATCTCAATTTTAATATAAAATTAATGTCTACTATAAATGCGTATAATATTATAATATGATGGTATACATAGTGGCGGCTACCTATACTCAAGGTATATTGGTCGGTACACTTTATAATTGGCTGGGTGATCATGGGCCATGGTGGTTATAGTGGGTATATGACCCTACCTGAATAAGAACAATATATTTAATAAACCAACCAGCAATGACATTATATTATAATGCAAGTAGTACATAAGTATTAAATGTAATATTATGGTGAAATTCGAGTAGAAATACTAGGTAATAAAATTGGATTGTAGAAATCGTTGCATTTTCAATATTTCAATATAAACAGTACAATACAATTAGTACAAAACATGTTACAATTATTATGATCAATGGATCTTATAAGTAATTATAAACAATAATGAACTAATCAAAGTAATGATATCAGCGTGGTATACGTATTATATACGTATTATATAGTACATACAACATACTAAACAGATTTATAGTTTTCCATACAAGGACTTGGGAATTTTTTTCGACCCATCTCTTTCATTTAATGATCACCATATTCATATCCAATATAAAGCCTCTTCAGTGTTGGGTTTCATAAATCGTAGCTGTAAGACTTCATAAATCTTTTAGCGCTAAAATCACTCTACTGTTCCTTTGTTAGATCGTTACTCGAGGATCTACAATGTGTGGTCCCCACATTCAATCAGTGCTATAAAAGCCATGGATTCAATTCAAAATCGTGTTCTACGCATTATTCAATTCAGATGTAGTACTCACCCATCGTATCAACCGCTTTTGTCATACTCAAAGTTACAAATCCTTGTTAAGATAAGAAAAAGACTAGATCTATGTTTTATTTTAAAATTAAGGAGGGGGATTTTAATTGTCCGGAACTACTTTATTTATTGAATTTTAATATCCCAAATCGTAGAACTAGGCAATTGTATACTTTTTATGTGCCACTCCAACGTTCGAACTACGGTCAAAATGCTCCTATAAATACGCAGATTAATGCAACTAGTTAATTATTTAAATGTTGATCTGTTTTCCTGTGTCTCCTTAAATTATTTGAATTATTACCTTAATAATCTTTTGGCTGTATAAATGTTACATTCATACATGTCAATATCTCATTAAGTTAAGTTCCATTGATATACATTTTTATTTTGTATTCTTAACCATTTTCTTTCAGTGAATTATTCCAATCATAATTGTCTCATCACATATATCATACTTAAACCTGACTATTTACCAATTATATTAGTTACTACCTGTACTGCCATATTATAATATTAAATATTAATAGTAATGTAATGTCGTAATGACAAATATATTATTATATAATGTAAATCCTATACGTATGTCTATAATAATTGTAACTAGGTTCGCCTGTTTAAAATACACAAATAAATGAAAATAATATATTTTTATAATAGAATTATAACGGAATCATACCAAATGAGAAGCGTATTAAAATGATAAAAAAAAAAAACAGAAAAAAACGATTTAAATCTCAATCAAGATCTTATAATAAAGTGTTATTTGAGTGTCAAATAACGGACGTTTAATAATTAAATTGTTTAGTTACTTAATTTATAATATTTGATATATTATAGGTAGTGAAAAATTGAGATTACAATAACATTGTGATATTGTTGTGTAGCTAATCGGTAAATTATTATAATTTAATTATATTGAATAGACGTCATTTATAATAGTTGGTATTTTTTATCGCGTGACCTAACGTAACCAGTAACCTCGCAAGTACACGGAATCTGAAATGATGAATGATGATAATATTATGTATACAATATTATGCTCGATGAAATGCGATTGTTGTTTGGATTATTTTGTTGTTCACATAAGTAGGTACACGATGATCTAATACTCAATTTCGCTTTTAGCTCCGGGCGAGAAAATTATAGTTTTATATTATTAATTTGATTTATATCGTATTGAAAAGTGGACTTGGACCTTGTAACACTGTCGACCGAGCAGCGTAAAAGGTACAATGTACACATATTTTAGACAGTAACAGCTTAAAATTAACCGAGATAATCGTTTTTTGTTTTTGTTTTTTTTTAACGTGAACCCAAACTTGTTTCCTTACATATTGTTCGACCGTTCAAACTGATTATAATACCGGTTTATTGTGCGATCTAGTACAACGCACAATAATAATATAATATTTTTACTGACGAGGTGTCTTATTTTTAACGTACCTATGTCAGATATTCAAAATCTAAAAAAAAAACACAATTACCGTATCACCCCAAATATTATGGTAATATATTATTATATATGGGGTGATCCGCAAGATACCTACTCGTAACTGTTACAGAAAACACCGAAAATATTTATTATAATAGGTACATATATTATTGATATTTAAGATATTTATTTCAAATTATATTTTTAAATCACGGTTACAAAACAACATTCTTTGATAACGTTTTTGAAGCTTTTCCTTCATTTGAATGAAAACATACATTTTTAATTTCATAATTCAAAGAAGAAAATAATATTTGGAGTATTTAGATTATTTTTAAAATCGTAATTTGTAGTTTTCCTATCAATTATAAGTAGGTATAGAGAGCGGTCATTCATGTTTTTACATAATATTATATTTATTGAATTCATACAGCTTATCGGAGTTGAAAAATTTGGACTACTTATCCGTTACATGGTTTTTAAAATAATATTTATTTTACAATAATACAACATGTTTTGGAAAATATACAGACTAACAATATATTGTATATTATTGTTGATAAAAAAAAGAGTCATATTAGTACATATCTCGAGTGGTAAATTAAAAAAAAAATTGCTAATTTAAAAATTAAAAATGATAGACATATTCAGTAATCTGATTGTAATTAAATTGTTTAGTTAATTTAAAAAAGAATAGGAATACAGTAATTAATTTTAACTTGAATTATATTATCATTGCTTGATGTGCAATTAATGAAAAGGTAAATATAAAATATTATAAACCTGTAAGGTTTAATGTTCGCATGTTCTACCATTATAAAAAAACATCTGTTTTTTATCATAACCCGTGTAAAGATTTTTAAATTGTATAAAATGCATATTTTATTTTAGTATGTTTTTTTAGAGCATATTAAATCATTCTATATAAAAATTGTAACTTGTAAGAACCTTCCACTCTATAGTTGTTATACATATAATACCTAGTAATTAAGATTAGACAAGCCAAGTAGTGAACCTTAAAATGTTGCAACAAATTTAATTTTTTACCTTTTCTTCAGTTTTTTACTCTTTTAAATGACAAAAATATTAACATACGTATTACATTTCATATTCCTACACAGAATACATTTTTCGAAGCATTTTGATAAATTAAAATCATATTTTGAACGAGTAGTTAATAAATTAGGAAACTATAAGTATATAGGTATCGGGTTTTTTGGTTTTCGAATATTATAATCATCGAATTTGCTCAGCTCAACTGAGATGAACGATATGGATCACTTATCCATTTGTAGAAAAATATTTTGCTATCATAATATTTTAACTCGAGTCTGGAGAATGTTCAGCTTAACTACATATTTTATGATTTTTCAAAAAAATTTAATTTTTTTATTCTTCGAATATAACTAGTCGCCTACCTTAAAATATAAAATGCATATTTTATACTTTATGCTTTTTATTTAATTTTTAGAGCATATTAGAATCTATCTCATATTTTAAACTTTTTAGAACCCTAAAAATCCAGTCTATATAATTAGGTAGGTAACATTAAATTTTCGAGTTACCTCGGTCCCCACTCCACTCTGCACACCTAAATTTTAAATAAGTATCTACTTAATTATAACTTGGTTAAAGAAATTAAAAATTATAGGTAACTATAAAAAATTGATTAAATATATTTATTTTTTTTTTATGTTGTTTTTAAAAGTTATGTAAAAATGTTCAAAAACGTTAATAGTTTGTATTCACTATTCATAGTGTCTTACGTATTATGAACCATTCGGTATATTATACAGTATAGGGTACAGCGATATAAATTATCAACATTATGTGTTCCCGTTTGTTGTTTCTTTCTTCCTTTCTAATAATATGATTTCGTATAATCATCGAAGGAGAGTGGTTGAGCTACCTGACACTATTATTATTATTATTATTCTTATTTTTTTTTTTATCGATTTTACGCTTCAGCAACTATATCCATTAGCATTTTGTAGGGGAGTTTTTTAAAGAATAAATACAAATACTTTGCGTGTATTTCAATACCTACCTACTTTTGAAATACTTTTTTCATTTGCTTAATATAAATCGGTTTGCAAAATTGATTTTTTAATTACTTCCTAATTTAAAATAGTGTAATGTTACATTAAACTAATAATCTATTATTAGAACTTTTTGTACTTTATGAATAACTAACATTAACTAAATTAACTAAATTTATATTGAGAAATGAAAATAAATAAAACTTGTTATAAAATAATTTTGAAATACTTTATTATTAGGTAATTCAACAGTTATTAATACAATTATTTTACTAGATGAGAATTCTTGAATTATTAATTCAATTTTAAAAACTCTTTTAAGTTGATTAACAAGTGTATCGAGTTTCTAGGGGCATTCAGGGGGGGGGGCTTTGCAACTACAAAAATTTGTATTTTGATTGAAGGATTAAATCTTTCAGTAGTTACCTAATCTAATAATACAGTAAATGTTGTTTGAAGAATTTATTTTATAAAGATTAAACCACGATTCATTATTCGAGTGTTAATATTAGTATTACTAATTACTATACATTAGGTACATACCAATAACATTTCTATTTGTATAAAATATAGTTGATAGATACTAGATTGTAATATTTTGTTTTTATACATTTTCAATTTCAAATCGATGATTACAATTATAATATATTATGTACATAAGAAGGTAAATACCTACACTAAATAGGTATTGTTTTAGTAAAAATATTTTTCATTTTAGTAATTGGTAGATGTATAATTTTATTATAACATAAAATGTAGAAAAGTGATGAAAAAAATGATTAATATATTATTACATAATTTAGTTAATGTATTTTAAAGGTATTTGAATAGACAAGGGTTCTGGAGGGCAGAGCTGCATTTATATTTTGAATTTTCACAAAGATTATATTTGTTAAGGGGTAGGCTAACTTATTTACTGCCTCGTGGCACTTTCACATCTATGCCACAAGGATGTGTAAGTTTAATTTAAATTTGTAAAGCCACTCCAAATCACAAAAACTGAAACGACGCCTATGGCTCCAATTACAGAAGTCTCGGAAGTCGGTATATTGTTTTTTGTAATCATAAATGAGATATCACTAATAGGGTTTCTGAACGTATGTGGATGAACAAACAGTATGATAAATAAAATAATATAACGATCATCAAAAAAACGTGACGAATAATTGTTTTAATTTTTTAAAGTATTTACATAAAAGTATTTGAATTTCAAATACAAAATATACTTCCAATACAGTATTTAAAATACTTTCCAAGTAGTATTGAAGTATTTCAATACATTTTCTCAAATATTTTACAAGACTACGCGTGACCCCATGACCCCTAATCCCTATTATTATTATTATTTATTATTATTAATATTAGGACGGGTACAGGTGAAACGCTAAAGGTTGAAAACTACGTCGCATATTATGCCTATAATGTGGTGATAATATAAATAATAATAATAATATATTCAGAAAAGAAATAAAAAGTAGTTTTTACGAGCGAGCCGAAGACCGACGATGGAAATACCACATGAATAATAATATAATAGGTAATATATGCACCCGTGTCTTTATTCATTATGATAATGCGTTACTATAATATAATATATTATATTATTATTGTTATTAGGCATGTGTTCTGATGCGTTTTCGTATACGATGGGACGATTTCATTTTTATTATTTTTTTTTTCCCAAACCGGTATACATTAGATAATCTCAACGCACTATAATATAATAGCACTCCGAAAACTACCGTTATTATATCACATGACATATTATGATTATTATTATTATTATTATTATTACCTGAGCATACATTATATAGGTACCTATAGTATACGGTATACGCGTCACCGTCGTATATACAGTGTGTTTGACGGCGCTGAATTCTGTTTTGGGAATTTTTTTTTTTTACTGCATAAAGGACTTAATATTACTCTTATTTTTGAAAAATTTACATTTTTAACAATTCAAGCGGAAAAATACTTTAAAATCAATTTTTCTAACGTTCAAGCTTACATCACTACATAATATGCACACGCATAGGGTGTGTTCATATTCTTGGGATTTTTGTTATACTGTTAGGAAAACATGTGTTTTTAAAATTCCCTTTGTTCACTGTAAATTATTATGGTTTTGTAATGCATTACCGCGTACAACGCGTATATTATATTATATTATTATGTGTTCTGATGTGTTATCTCGTATTCGAGGGGACGATGTCATTATTTTTTCAAAATGGTCAAGTACCATATTATATTATATTAGTCTTCTCGGCAAACTATAAGAGATATAATACCACTCTTTGGAAATGTCTCGTTATTTATTAATGACATATCGTTATTATTATCTGTGTCGTACATTCAATTTTGTCGTGTGGGAGTGGTTGGAGGGTTGAATATGAATTTTACGCATACTCAATTAACGGGCACCGTCGGGACTGGGACCATGACGGTCAACAGAAAATCAGCCATGAACGTGTGTACGTGTCAAAAACAAAACAAACAATTTTTAAACAAAATTATAATCCGTCGTCCTATTTTGTTTCTATTCGAAATAGAGCTTTTTGAGCGGCGCGAGATCTGCGTCGCATATCTATGTCGTTTTTTTTTTTTTTTTTTGTTTGACGATGCGGAACCTATGTGAACTTAGCAGTGCAACGGTAAAACTCGACTTTTAAAACATACTAGCAAATTCGGTAGTCATTGTTAGAAAACTTTCAAAGTTTGGTATAATTTATTTTAGAAGCAATATTTAAGGCAGCAGCCCAAAAGTTTGTTGGAACATTTTTATTTCGCTCATAGGTCAGACCGTTTTAAAGATTGACTACAAAGTTCACGTAGGTAGGCGATGACGGGTAACAGAGAGTGATGCTTCTCTTTCCGCTGTAATATGTTTATCAGAGTGCTTCACCCAACACAATGAGTTCTATGAAAGACTATTGTATATAGTTACAATAATCATAGTTCACACCGTTACATTATTTTTAATAATATTATATTATTTGAGAGAAGAAAATAATTTAACGCACATCAATTATTGAACGAATAGTTATATTAAATATTGAATTACTTATTTGTACTAAAATATTTAAAGTACAATCTGTAAAAAAAATAATAACTACCTGTCAATAATAACCATGTTATTTGCTCGCGTTTCATCACCGTTTCAATTCGGAAAAAAATATGTTTGAATACCAATACTCAAATACAGAAACTCTTTTACAGTTTTACTCATATACTTAAGAACACCGTTAAAATTGTTTATAACAAACACAATAAAATATTATTTAATATACCAATTAAAAATTTAGGTATTGTAATTCGAATGCATTAAGACTGTCGAAAAATCAAACCATACAATAGTTTTTTGTACTACTAAAAGCAAACTTCTGCAGACTTCGGCTTTTTAAATGTTTATGTAAGTTATTTAGTGTATAATTTTTGTAAGACGTTGATGATCACCTAATTCAAAATCCGAACGAGTAGTCAAATGTTTTTGAAATTTTTGATATTAATGGTTAAAACATACAATAATACAATGCAATAATTATAATAATGGTAATAATATAATATTTCTGTTCTTTTTCATGATAACAAACTTTCATAAAATAATATATAGATAGGCACAAAATAGTCTATATGTGATCCACGCGTCATAATTAAAAAAGTATAGATGATTTTTTCTTAAACTGATTATTTTTCCTTGTTAACTTTGCATCACTCGACGAGTTAAATTTTTACATTTATTTTGTTAACTATTAACAACTACGACGGCTTTGACGTGTTCACTGAACAAAATTTGAGTTGGTTGTTTTCATTAACTGAGGCCACCCGTTTATAATTATCTCTGGCCGATCAATATGATGTGGGATCGAGCTGCAGACAGCGTAATCAGCCAAGCCGGTACATAACGAAGGTCGTGCAACAATGTCATTATATTATATTATAGTTTTCGTGTAAAATCCATTAAAACGCAACGACAAGTTCAACCATCGTTACTGTGAGATAGCCGTAAATGTAAACACATTTCAGACATCGCCCTCGAATTCCGTAAACGTCATCAATAATGTGTCACCGTTTGATGTGGGTACATAAAACACGCACACACACATCTATATAACATCTTATACCGTTGGCGCCAGACTGATTTATCGAGCATACTAACCCTCCCACCAATTATTACCACTCACGGTACATCGCCCCGTGATCAAAATGGTTTTAAGGTGTTTTACCCCTCTATCGTTTCTTACACACCTACAACCGATACTTTGGACGTTTGGCACCCAAACGGGACAATACTCTACCCCGAACAAAAAATTAAAACTATGTCAAAATATATCAAACAATTATTATAAAATGCAAGTCAATATAATATGGAGAAATGGTCAATTAATAAAATAAAAATATAATTCCAATTCCAATGTCATAATATAATTCTAGGTAATACAAAAATCTCTAATATTAATATTGAAAACCATTCACAATACGTTGTTAATATATTATCTTCATTACGAAATTATGATTTTGGAAATAATTAACTCAAAAACAAGTAAGTACCTACATAAACGTTCCTAATAAAATAATATAATACATAAGACTGGTTTACTAATTCGAATATATATTGATTAATATGGATACTTTTACATTATGTTTTGGTCATTTTTAAACTATCTTCAAATTAAACAAATTAATTTTGAAAAACACTGGCTCAAGTAATGGATTGAAAAATAATGAATAACACGATATGCGAACACCGTGATAAACGAACAGGTATCTACTGATTTTCATTTCTTCGCACAATCTAAAATCTAGATGTAAATTAGTTCCAACTTACAAGTCTGCGGCTCGGAATTGTATGCATTTGCATATTTTGCATATTCTTAATATTTTTCAAAAGTCATTGTAACAATACATTAGGATGCTTCTTTTAAATTTTCAAGTTTTTTTTACCCAATAAATAAAATTTTATCCACATTCATAGAAAAAAAACTAAAAATATCGGAAACTAAATATGCTCGTAAACAGTTCAAAATTAATCAAAATATTTTAAAAATTATACCGTGTATAGAAAGTGCTAATATAACTAACCAGTGAAAATTTCATGAATACGGTTTAGAGGTACATCAAAAACCAAAATCGTAAAAATTCTCGTTTTCAGATTCTCAGCGGAGTGATGAATTTATTGATTTTACTTTGATGTGTGTTTTTTTTTAAATTTTTTTTTATTTTTGTGTCTGTCATCACCTTTTAGGACAGTAAAAATGCTTCGATTTTCTACAACAGTACCTTTTCTGATAGGAAAGTGAATCTAGTTGGGGGGTCAAAAATTAAAAATTCTCAGTAGTTTTCAAAAGAGCCGTGAAAACAAATGAACAATTTGGGAAAAAACTGGAACTTTTACGGAAAACCAACTGTCGACAAAATCGATTTTGGTTTTTGGTATAACTCTAAAATAAATAACCGGAGATACATGATATTTTGACTGAATATTTAAATAAGTATTTTTTATACACCGTAACATTTTTAAAGTATTTTGATTTATCTTGAGCTGTTTATGGACATTTTCGTTTTCCAATTTTTTTAGGTTTTTTTTTTCTATATATTTCTATAAAACTTTATTTGTTGGGTAAAAATACTTGAAAATTAAATACAAGGCTCCTAATATATTGTTACAATAATATATGAAAAATATAAAAAATCCGTAGTCTCAAATTTTTTTTTATAAGCATTTAAAGTTCAAATATTGACAAAATACGTAAAAATTACGAAAATGTGCAAATTATTTTGAGTTGGAAATTCATAAAAAATATTCTTTTTAAATCTAAAATTTGAAAATGTAACACTAAATTTCTCATAAGTTTGCCTAAGTTTATCAAAAATATAAATCTAATACCAAGTCTAATTAAATTTTTATGAGCGTTTGAAGTTCATATTTATACAACAATCGATATTCACTCGGTTTCTCATGTAGCGATTTTCTTATTTTGTTGTAATTCAAAAATGAATAACTGTAGATACTTAAAAATGTAACCGAATGTTTATATTAGCATTTACTATTTTTTTAGTTTTTTTTTTAATTTTTATTTTTTGAGCCAAAAATCATGAAAATTTAATACCAGGCTCCTGATACATTGTTACAATAGCAATTGGAAAATATTAAAAATACACAGGCACACATTTTTTTTATAAGCATTTAAAGTTTGAATTTTGACAAAATTCATCAAAATCTCGAAAATCATTGTAATTGAACAATTATAAAATGTCCAGTTTTTAAAACTAAGGATTGAAAATGTAAAACAATGATTCTAATAAATAGTACATACTCTAATCAAAAAATTAAAAAAAATATATAAACAGTTTATTTTACAGATATATTTTTTTACTAAATATTATCAAATATTCATCTACTTAATATTAAATGACGTTTCTAGTAGAATTGTGTATTATGTAAAAGTATATATTATAATATTTTTCCAGCAACACTGATAATTTTAGGTTAATAATTAAATTATATGAATAATATTAATTCAACTTACCAGCTATCATATACTAACAATTATATCAATATAATTTAAAATATCCTAGACTGACATACCATCTCCTAATATAGGATAGCTATAATTTAAATATATTAAAGAATCGCCGAAGTCACTGGTAATATCTACCGTATAGTAAATGCAAAATATACATTTAAACTTGCTATTAACTTACTGTTAACGTTTGCGTTTAATACTGATTTGATGAATAGCTGGATTTATCCAGTTTTGTATTAATAATAATAAGTAATAACTATTAACAAAATTCAATTGTATATAAGTCACATGTTATATAAAACCTAGTTAAAAATGTAAATAATTTTCAACTTTTATAGCTAAGTATTTATAGTTAAATAAATTACTCAATTCACAATAATATCATCAAATATAAACTTAGTATTATATCATAGGCTGACCGTCATCCCTCAGAATCGTTTTTCGTATACAATGATATTATATCATTGAATTCAAATTTAACACCGTCAATTACGATGACCCACTTGTACCCTATTGTACAGCAGAGCAACAACCACTTGCCCATCTTTTTTTTCTTATTTAGACTTTTTTATTTTTCTTCTTTATCTATACATACAAATATTTGGTTTTTTTATTAATCAGATTTTAGTACGGTTAGGTTAGGATTTTGTGTTCATTGATTGTATTATATCCTCCTTATAGTGTGAATTAAGTAAAAACTACAAACTTGGTATAACTTTGATACCTTAGAGTTAAATACGATACACTTAGGTATGTACGCACCAAGCTAAGTCCTCGATCTAACCTGATAATATACTGCTCGCACAATCACAAACAGTCTCGGCTCAGAATCGTTTTTCGTATACAATAATATTATTTTTAATTTTACTATTTAATTTAGATATAAATCCAATTAGATCCATTTAGAATTTAGATTTATATCCATTGACCCACGTGTAACTTACTGTACAGCAGTAATAGCAGATGTCCACTAGCTCGTTTTCTTTGTTTGTGAATATATTATTTTGTAAACTAGTCCGTTGTCCGTGAAACAATTTTTTAATGGACGCCTATATAAGTGTTTTAGTCACGGACGGAAAACACACAAGCACGCACACACGTTCACGGAGATGAGGGATTGTGATAGCAACAATAATACTACCAACGTGCGACGTTTTTTTCTGTTTCTGTCAATCAGGTAAACTGGCGACGGAACTTTTCCTGTTCGTATTTCTTTTTATACATAGACGGACCCGTTGTCCGTAGTGCGACAATAACGGGCGCCAAATCACTTAAGTCTCAGACGGAAAGCAGAAACACACGTTCATGGGGACGAGTGATTATAATGATGATAATAATAACAATAATTATATTGTTATATTATTGTAATGTATTTTTCACTAGCAGACACTTTATCAGTGTGTCGTGTATGTATGTGTATAGGTAACAGCAAGACAACAGTCGAGGTGTCTTACAAAAATAACAGTTTATGTAATGGATTTTCTCTGAATTTTGGGCAAGAAAGGGTGGCAGAAGGTCCAAAAATTTCTCATAAAAATAAAATTGTACATTTCGGGTATCGTAACGGCCGATCGCCCTAACCTACTTATACCTATGCACTTGTCAAGGACACTTGCTTGGACAATTTAAATAGAAAACATCCCACAACTTTTAGGTATATGTAAAACCACCTCGGTTACTATTGAGGTAAGGTTAGGTTACTCTATGACATATCCAAGATGGTTTTACAGTATAGCAAAACACTCGAGAGATGTTTTAAATTTATATTGTCCGAGCGAGCGCAGTGATTATATTACTTTTAAAAATAAGTGTCTGTATTTCTACTGAAATACTTTTTAAAAGTATCTTTTACTCGACTTAATACATTATTCTAAGAGATAATATTAATATTAATAGATAATATGTAAGCACTTTTGTCCTTGACTTCTTTAGATCGGTAGTTATTGGCTCATTACATTTTATTTTACATTTTTATACTACCTATATGGTATAACACAGTACTCCAATTACTAGTGTTTAGTGAATATTCACTGGTAACCAGAATAAAACGTTGCTAAAACAAGAAAAATGAAAAATAATATTGAAAGTAGATAAGTATAAAATTCTATTTAATTCATATTCAAACTAAATTCTATATGAATCGTTCAAAGAGCGTATTATGATTAACTATAATTTGTAACCATTTCTTTTTTAATTTTTTAATTTATTTACTGACAGAGTCCAATATACAATTTAATATTATAAGATAACAAGGTTAATCGTAATGAAATAATAGTAGCTAACGGTAATTAAGTACCATAGCAGTGTAGTAATAGTTAAAATGTTAACATACATAGTATATAATATGATCATTTTCTGTTTGACTTACACACAAGAAGAGACTACCTAGACCTAGAAGAGAGACCACATACATAATAGAATGATAACAGAATATGAGATAAAATTTTAATACAGGCATAGATTAAACTCTAATTTTTACTGAATTTGTGATTAGTGTCTGTGTGATCGTTGTAAGCACATTAATTTTACATTATTTGTCATAGAGAGTAAAAAATCATTATTAAAATAATAAATGTAGTTTGAGATATCATATAAATAAATTTCAAAGGAGTTTCATAACGTTCATAAGATTATTTTCTGGTGCTAGTATTTTTATTTTTTAGTATAATAACTAAGTACATAATTTACATTTGTTCGAATAAGTTCAATAGTTCAAAAATAAATAATGATAACAGTTAGGGATACACAAATTAATTTGTTTTTTTATTTTATTCAATATCCTAACTAGTATTTTTTTTTCCATTGAAAACGTGTGCATGGCAAGAGGTTTTTTTTTTACATATTATGTACCAATTACCAGTTATTATAATATAATATGCATTTATGCATTTATTGTTTCAGTTATTAAACAAACGATAAAATAACAAAAATGGTTTCAGACTGATAGTTTGATTGCGTGTGTCAGGTGTAATTATTATAATAAGTGCATGTGCTAAAACAAGTGAATTGTTATCGAACGGAGATTTTTAGATATACCTACTTACCTAGTAATAGGGATGAATATCGAGTAAATTTAACTATAATATAGTCGATAGTTTAAAGTGGTCTGAACACGTCTGTTAAGTATTATATAATAAAATTAAAATAAATAAGCAGGTAAGTGGATGTCGCTCTGCTGTACAGTAGGTTACAAGTGGATCACTGTATAATGGATGTTATTAAATTTAAATTAAATGATATACGAGGTTAGGCTAGGAGCTGAGACTGTTTGTCTGTTCGGATATTTTATATTATATTCATATTGTTATTACTAAAATCGTTATTCTTGGATATTTTTTACGTAATTTTGTTAAAATTAAAAAATAAAATAACTTTAAAAAAGTGCGCTTATGTATTTTTTTGATTTTTTGGTAACAAAATTAACGACTTACGCGAAACTTTGTTTTACATTTTTAATCTTTAGCTATAAAAGTTGAACACTTTATAATTTTTTTATCTAAATGATTTGTACATTTTCAATTTGATAAATTTCAACAAAATTTGAGCATTAAATGCTTATAAAAAAAATTAAGCATATATATTTTTAATATTTTTCAACCGATATTATAACAATATATCAGAAGATTTGTATTAATAAATTTGAAATTTTCCGTAAACAGCTCAAAATGAGTCAAAATATTTTCAAAATTGTATGGTGTATAGAAAATGAGAATTTAAACATTCAGTGAAATTTCTATGCATCTACAATAATTCGTTTTTAAATTACAACAAAATAAGAAAATCACTACGTGAGAAATAGTGTAAAATTTTGTAAAAATATGAACTTCAAATGCTTTTAAAAATTTATTTGTCTTCCTTTTAGACATTTTATTTTTAATATTTTTTATCTGCCTTTGAAGCAATATATTAGGAGCCTTCTATTAAATGGTCAAGCTTTTTTACCCAACAAATAAAATTATATTGACTTTCGTAGAAAATAAAACTAAAAATATTGGAAACAGAATATGTCCGTGTACAGTTTAAAACAAGTCAAAATATTTTAAACATTTTAGCGTGTAGAAAATGTCAATATAAATATTCAGTGAAAATTGCATGCATTCATTTGTTTTAAAGTAACACCAAAAACCAAAACTGATTTTGCATTAAAATTCCTGTTTTTTCTTAATTTTTCCATTGTTTTTTTCACTGCTCTTTTGAAAACTATCGAGAATTTTAAAAAATGACCTCCTGTATGCACCAACTAGATTTAATTTTCCATCGAACAAGATACTGTTGAAGAAAATTGAACCAGTTGGACTTCCCCAACCCGTGAAGACAGACACAAAAATAAAATAAAAAATAAAACACATAATTGTAAAATCAATACATTCATCGCTCCGCTCAGAATCTTAATGTTGTTTTCCTAAACGTGTTAGAGTAAAAAATAATATCTATTAATACTTACGTATATTATACGAGCTGACCTGACGAACTTCGCTCTGCCTAACAGTCGTAGTAGGATACCTAGGTTAGGTAGATGATACCTTTTAGCTAAACTGTTATTTACGTATATGTTACGGGCAATGTACACTTTACCCGGTCAATGTGGTCCTGACCGGGCAATGTGAACCGCAATTTTTTTTTTTTTAAGCATCTTATATTATTGTTTATTTTTATTATAAATTATAATTTTATTATAACTTACCTAATTTTATGATATTATGAATATATCAATAATAATAAATTTGAAAAAATTAAAAAATTAACTAATATCATTATGGTATTTTTCTAATAAATTAAATTCAATGACATTTTATGATAAACTATGACTATTTTTGTTATCTATCGTACTGCCTACTTAAGAATCATAGTTTTCCCATATTGATATGTGATTTGTCCATATCGGAATGATAAAAATAATAGCTGTCTTGATAAAATCAGTCAACAATATAATATGAACAATAATTGATATTTCGACTAACCACTAACCAGTCGAGTTTTTGTACTTTACATGACAGTACGACACTATTATATACTTCGTTACCTACTATTAGAAAAATTAGAATAAAATTAGTAAATTTTAAAGTAATTTAATTAATCGTATAATATAATAATTCGATAGATAATATATAACATACTGATATAAAATATTGGTATAAATAAGCAGTACCTACAATATTAATATTGTAATTTGGCCACGGCATAATACCGATTTTTCATTTATTTTCAGTATTATTTAGGACTGTTGCATATTTGCAAAACATCTTGCACGAACGTTTTTATCATATGAGTACATTTTTGAGTCATGTTGAAATGAACAGTGTAGTGGCGAATTGGGATGAAAGCGATGACGATATTGAGTGTTCTGGTGGCGAGAATAAAATATTTATGTATGGAAATAAAAATGACGATATTTTAGAACCAGGTATTTGACTGGATATTAATAGTTTACCAATTGTGTTACTATTGATATCACTCAATCGCTGAGATTAGAAATTTGTGAACCAGGTCGCTCTTCCTCCAATATTTATTTAGATACATCTACAAAAAGTAATAAATATAAAATTACCACCTGTTCTAGTCCTCTGGTTGTACAATTCACAAATATGTTATAAGTAAAGTGATTAAATTGCGACAAATAATAACTTAAAGATAAGGTTTTTTTAATTAATAAATAAAATATAATAATTAATACTTAATGCAATTATGCAAAAGAAAAACATAAATAAAGTATAATTATGTGGAATTGTTATATTATATTTTAATTCATGTATGGACTTATGAGCAATGTTACAAATTTGCGACAAACTGAAAACCTTGATTTTCCAAGAAAATATAATAGCTATACCATTTTTAAAGTATTTTTTCTGTTTTTTATTTCTAAAAACACATAAACTGAAATTTTTTTTTCATTCAGAAAATCGCGCATCGAAGTGTTAATATGTTTTTAAAATACATGAAAATAATGAAACCATGTTAAAAAACAATCATCGCGTATCTAACTTGGAAAAACAACGAAAAGTGCATTTAAATCCCAGCTCTAATATTATACCTAGCTATTACATAAGAATATTATTATAGTTATCAGAAATCGATTTTTCGAAGCTCGATGACGTTGAGTATTATACTAATAGTAGATAGTAAGCGTAGGCACGGTGCTGGAACTTTTTTTCCAGGGTGTGCTGAGTGGAGCAGATATATTTTGTACACGGTCTGGAGTGCTACAGTGTTTATTCAGATAAATAATTAAATTTATTGGAACATATAGATAGCTGTAGTTGTAGAACACATTTATCTTTTTACAACACTCACAACACTCAGTAGTTATTATATTCTAAGTTATTGATAGATAATAGGTAATTATGTAGGACGTAGGTATGAACTTTTGAATAATTAACAATTTTTCTCTAATGCCTAGTATTACTATATATGAAAAAAAAATAAAAAGGTACTATAATATGACTGTTAGATTTTTTTTTTTTTATGAAAATAACAAAATATTTTAACACAGACTTTAAACGACTACATAATGTACAGATAATTTTATTTGTATACTTTTATAATATACACCTTTACCTATGATTGATTGGTTAAGCTACTTACCTAGTATAATGGCTTATGTTTCAAGATATATAATTTGCACTGGTTTGATAATATATAGGTATTATTTTATATAATTACTAACGTAAATAATATAATTGATCTTATATTGCCTAAGTGGCAATACTACGCTTTGAATCAAAAATTTGATTGTCCTATACCTACAGAGTAAGCGTAAATTTTACCGAGATATTCTTTAGGTATTTGAATGTATTGTCGTAATGTCGTAAAATAGCCGTATAGAAATAGGTTAGATAGGTTAGTAGTTTGTAAAAATTAAAATAAAATATTAATCCTATAAATCTGCACACTTCATAAAACAATTTTTAGAAGGTAAAAACTGAGCACGTCACGCGTACCTCTAAAAATTACACCTAAATATTTTTTTCACACATTTCCAAATTTACCAAATAAAAACTTTACCAGTAAATTCCACATATCTCTAGTAAAGACTAATTAATTCTGTTAACATTTAAATATTTGAATATTTATTAATATTCAACTAAAAGTCCTTTATCGGTTAATTAAGAGGACGCTTCACTGCCATAATTGTTGACAAGTGCGTAACATAGCTAATTTACGCTCAGCTGATCACATTCAGCTCTGTTAGTTTAATAATTAGAGTGAGTGAGTCGATTCATATGTTATATAATCAATTTAATTATAACTATAAAATATTAACACACTTTTAATTTGAATACAAATTTATTAAATAAATATAATTTGAATATTTGATTGTACCTAATTGTATACAGTACAAAGAATATTAAATGAACATTATACCAACATCTTACATATTTTAAAACTCTTAATGTTTAATAATATATACTGTGAAGACATAGAGTGAAATATTTGTATTTAGTAAGATTAAAACTTTATCAAGTAGGTATCAAGACTTTGAAGAATAGGTACACTTTTTTACAAAATATGGATGGTTAATATTTGTATCCTTACAAAAAAATGAGCATTTTTAATGTACGTTATAATATAGTATTGTATTATAATATACGCATAACTATAAACTTGCTTAAAACTGTAGCTTTTGTAAAAAATACATACAAACACAGGTAATGTTTTTGCCATCAAGTTTTATTATAGGTCGATTCATTCTAATTTTATACTAACAGGATTAAACGTCACCTTCTGGGCGTAAATTGTGTGTGTTACGCACTTGTAAGATGGAGACAACAAATGACCATGTATAGCGTCCTCCTAACACTTTTCATGAAATGGATCGATGTTTTGTATGGCTGTTTATATGTTATAACTTATAAGTAAAGACCAGATTTATATGCATTTTAAATTGTAAAATATGCTCTTAAAAAGTTTAAAATATTTGCAAGGCTGGGCAAGTTGACTACTTTTTTTAACTTGTCAAGTTAAGTTAATATAGAATTTTGGGAGGCAGCTAGTAGGTACCTATGCATCGGTATAAGTACCTAAATTGAAACGGTTGAACTTCACTAACTGGAACTCTTTTCCATAGAACTTTCTATTATTGTAATATCCTTGGATAATTTCAATTTTTTGCCTGTTTCCTTAAACTTCGTGTCAACCAAGTCCGAGTGTATTAAATTTAATTTTTTAAACTTTTTTCTTAATATTAATGTGTAATGTAATTACTAATAACCTAATTGTCTAATAATTATAAGTAATATGAATGTAATATAGTTATTGGTTATATTATTAAAAAAATATGTGTATAATATTATATTGAAGTTAATAACCTCATTTAAGTTAAAAGTGTACAATAAATCACCCCTCGGTGTAAAAATTGTATTTGTTTAAATTGTTTTGCAATGTGCAACAAGTAAGTACTAGGCTCATGTAGCACATTGCAAAAATGGTTAAGAGGAAAAACTAATAAATACATACATATAGGTATGCATGGAGTGAAAAAACCTTACGGAATCAATTACCATTTGATATAAATTTAGCATAATTAGTTTTTTTGTTATTAATTAGTATTATACATATTATTTGTTATCAGTTTGACAGTTTATAAGTATTTTAACGAGTAGTTAATAAATAAACAACCGTTGGACTTTGAATTTTTTCTTTGTGGCATGGATTGTAAATAAATTGTAATATAATCAATCTAATTATAACTATAAAATATAAACACATTATAAATTTGAAACAAGCGTATACAATAAATATAATTTGAATATTTGCTTGTACCTGCCTAAGTGTATAAAAACTACAAGTTATTAACTGGGTAGTATAAAGGGTATCAAACATACATTGTACTAACATTTTACATATTGTTACCAACTCTAAATTTGTATAATATATACTTTATAGACATATAGTTAATGATGTATATTTCTATTCAGTAAGATTTGAACTTTATCAAGTAGTTACCAAGACCTTGAAGAATAGGTATATTTTTTTTACTAAATATGGATGGTCAATGTTTGTGTCCACCTTACAAAACAATAAATTATTATTCATTTTGTACACTTTGTGATATAACATAATTTTTTAAACATTAAAAGGATGCTACACAGATTTTTGTTATCTTCGTCTAACAAGCACGTGACATAGCTAATTTACACTCAGCAGCGATCACGTTTAACTCGGCTAGTTTAAAAATTAGAGCGAATTGACCTATTATATTATTGACCTTGATGATAAGAACATAATCTGTGTTTGCATGTAAGTTTTTTTTACAATGGTTCAATTTTTTAGAAAGTTACACGTATATAACATAGTTTGAAATCTTAAAAACTGAATTATCGTAAAAACCCACATATACAACAATTGACTAATGTTCCTACCATCGAGTTTCATAGGTCGATTCACTCTAATTTTTAAACGGACGTAGCTAAACATGATCTGCTGACCGTAAATTAAGTACCTATATTATTATGTTACGCATTTGTAAGACGGAGACATAAAATATCTGTGTATCTTGCTCTTAATCAAAAATAATATCATTCAACATTCATATAAAAACGTGTAATATACATATATTTTAATTTTGGAGTCATTTTTTTTTTTGTGTACGTTAGACCAGAATTATGATAATATTGTTACATAATAATTCTATAGTTCAACGCCCATCGCTATAATGTTTAGTCGTAATAAAAAAAAATAATTACATTATTATATAATGGAATCACAAACCAGTATAGAGGCTTCAGCGGTTCGTGTAGCCGATCATATGTCATCGGTGGTCCCGCGGTAGACCGGGTGGTGGGGAGGGGTCCACGCGCAAAACCCATCCACTCGACACTACTCGAAAAAATAAATAATATTGTTTCCGCCTTTTTGGTAGAGCGGCGGTCGGTCGCCTGGGCCCGGAAGCGCTAGCTGTTCGATATACACACGGGTTGAAAAAACATAATTAATAATATTATTGTTTCTTACATTATAGTTGTGTAGTCGTAGAAATATAATAGAAAGTCAAGTACAGTTCAGACATCGTTCACGGGGAGCACTACGTATGAGAAACGTGTTTTTAGCCCGGTTTTGTATTACGCTAAATACATAGTGCCACGTGCCGCGCAGCAGCCGCAGTTGCATCACGAGCATCGCTCCGTCGAGACGTCATTTCGCCGACAGAAGACCTGCAAATTTCTCCGCTGTCGTTGCGCTGCCGATCAATTATTCGACCGCCAACCCACAATATCTACCTATACGTATCTATTCCCTATACTGTCATGGACCTCAGGGAATTGTTAAGCTACGATTCCTCCTCCTCCTCAGCATTCAACGAATCCGTATCCAACGAATCCATATCCAACGAATCCATATCCAATGAATCCATATCCAACGAATCGGTATCAAACGAATCCGTATCCAACGAATCCGCATCCGACGAATCAGTATCCAACGAATCCGTATCCGACGAATCCGTATCCAACGAATCCGTATCCAACGAATCCGTTCATTTAGAAGACTTAGACTTCTTGGAAGACGAGCTGCCAGTGCTGACCGATGATGACGGATACGACAGCGCCGCGAACAATTCAGACCCTGAGGAGATACTCGTCGACCAGAGGTATCCAGAGCCACTGCCACCGCCGCCGCCGGCCGTACCGTTTATTATGCTCGACGGAGAGGCGAAAGTCGCTGTAAACGTCAACCAAAGACCACGACTGGAAGACCGGCATCACCCGTACGCGAAAAAAATGTCCCGCGGGTATGATACCGACCCCTACGTTCACACACTTAGGTGACTATATACATATAATTATTATGATTAAACATTGGATTTCGATATATTTTCAAGAACGTAACTTCGGGAGTACCCCCCCCCCCCAAACAACCACCAAAATTTAGAAAAATGTTTATAGCAAATAATGTTTGTCCCGGCCACCAAGAGGCAATATTTAGGCTATATACAATTTCGTTGCCACCACGCTTAGCATTTATGTTAGTCGTCGAATGATCAAACAAAAAGGTGAGTGTAATTGTATGCGGCTACCGGGCTGTCTACGCACACGCACACATGTTAACGGCACCGCCAACCAAAAATAAAAAGCTGTATTTTGGACTAAAAACACGGTTGACAGGCAAACCTCTCACAGTGGTCTGATTTTATTAACTTTTTTTTCGCTAGAAAGAGCTTAATTTTCTAATATTGGAATACGATTTTTAATTTCGTTGTTTATTAAAATAGATATTATAAAAAATAACAAAAGTTTGTGAAATTCGGTCGTATTCAAAATCGTAGATATTATATAGCTTAGAAATATAGTTTTGAAAATTAAAATCCAAAGTGTCCTACTGTGTAAGAAATCTTTATCTTTCTAAAAAAAAAAATACAGAAATTGGATCACTCGGCGAGGCGTTAGAGTTTTTCTAGTAAGGCGTGTTGAGCAACAAAACAGGTCGTGTGCAGGCCTCTTAAGAATAATTTTATATTATAGTAATTTAGTTATAAGTTAAAACAGTATCATAACGTGAATAAAAATTTTTTATATTTTGAACGTAAAACATAAAAGTCCAGAGCTATAAGAAGAAAAAAAAATTACTAACCCCCCTCTCGAAATTTGTTTTCTGTTTACTTATTTTTTACGATGTCGTAAAATTTAGTTATTATAATTGGCAGGTTATGAGCATTTTTATAGTATCAATTGTTATATTTTCCTTAAAGGTATACCGTAGGATATAGCTACTCTTTCACTTTATGTGCAAAATAATATAGGTAAAAATACAAATTTGGCTCACGAAAATGTGTAAATATTATGTTGTACCGCATTTGGTTAAAGAAGATTACTTTCGAGTTTATAGTACCCAGTGACAACACTCATGGGTGTAGTTGAATAATATTACCTTTATATTACAAGAACAGTGAGCTTGTAAGAATGTGTGAGCGCCGTGTGTAGACGATTAGAAAATATTATTTAAGATCTGGATAACCTTGTACTACAGTCGTAGGTACCTGGATGGCTTACACGCACGCGCGGCACTGTAATATTATTATGGTTTATGACAGCGGTCGGCAACCAGTGATTGTTTACTAACAAGTGAGATACCAACTACGTGTTATGTAATTGGTGATCAGTCAGTATTTATTTCGGTATATAATTAATTATACTATTACGTACAGCGTATGATAATAAACTGTTAAACTATGATATTATTCTCCTTTTGTTATTATTTCTCCATCGAAATTGTGCTTTTTTCTTCGCTATAATAAATACTTAACTTTGCGTAAGGTTAAACGTGTGTTTGAGAGGACGCTACAAGCGCTATTGATGTCTCAAATTTTACGCTCAGTGGTTCATGTTTATCGCGGTTAGTTAAACAATTAAAGCGAATCGACCTATAATAAAACTCAACGGTAAGTGCATTCATCTGTGGTTTTTTACCAAGTTATGCGTGTATAATTTAGCATTAATTAAAAAGGCTCATAACTCACTTAAAAATTGAACTACCTATAATAAAATATAACCCACGCACAGACACAGATAATGTGCTTACCGTTAACATCCATAATAGGTCGATTCACTAATAATTGTGTTGAGACAACAATAAATGAGTTTGTAAAGTCGTCTTTACATCACAAACGATGTATTGATATGACTAGCTATAATTTTTAATACGATCGACCCATGTTCCACTAAAGATCGATGAAGGACAAGGTCGACAGGTTGGACCGTCGGCATATAAAAAAAATATACAACGTTATAAAATAAAGAACTGTAGCGAACGATCGAATGTTTGTGTACATAATATAACATACCGAACAGTTTCATTCAAGCCGATTAAATATTTTGGTTTTATTTTGTCAAGCCTACGGTCCTAATTAATGACCTAATCCTATTAGAATGTCGTTATCGACAGATCAGGAATGTCATACGCTAAGTGCTTTTGAAATTTCAAAGTCTTTAGTCAAATAATGTTTCAGTCATTAACGAAAAATACTCCATATTATTTTAGTGGTAATTTTGGATTTTGGTAATTTATTGTGGCCGCTGCAGTCGACGTACGAAGTCGTATGAAACGGTACTTCTCCTCACAACTAGGCATCACCACCATATTTTTCAAAACACGTTTTCAGAAATATCACTTTAATTTAATAATTATATGTTATTAAAATATGTTAATTGGCTAAGTAATGCAAAAGCATGCAGTCATAAAAAAAATTTGTAGGAACAATAATAATTGTTTACCTAATACATTATATTCTTTATATTTTAAATAATTTGAAATAACAGTGCATTTTCCAAATTACTACTCGTTAAAAATCAAACTTTTTTGTCAAACAGGCAATAGCTATTACAAAAAGGTAGTTGTCAGTAAACCATACTTAAGCATGATATGATATATTTACATAATATAATTTTACAAATTGGTTCTTAAAATGTATTAGTGACGAGCATAAAAAGTAATTTTACATCAAAAAAGAAATTTACCTAAGTTGCGTATAAATTATTTACAATAAAATGTAATTTGTTTTCTGCGTAGGTACCAACTCGGTAGTGGGCATAAGAGGGAGCGAGTATATCATCGCTCCCTCCCCACCCCCTCTCACGTTCAACCACTTGGGGCAGAATAGGTACTAAATAATAAATACCAATGATAAAATATTAAAAGATATAATATTATCATAATCTCGTATTGACAAAAATATTAAGAACATCAATGAATTAAGGCTATTGTATGGATTTTATGAATTGTATTTGATGGGGAGGTGGATATTCACAATGACTTTGGAAAGTTGTACAACACATCTCATAACAACACCCTCTCCCCACCATGGACCGTTACTATCATATTGTGTACTTTTGTGACTATATTATTATTTCATTATGCCTTTCACGCAGCTAACCGTTCGTTCGTTTTCAGGAATGCTCTCAGGAAATCAGAGATAATTGAAGGCAGAGCCACGTATAATGGGTTTGAATATAACCTAGTTCCAAGAAGAATAACTGGCTTGACGATCAAGGAACGAAAACTATTCTACTTTGTCGAGTGGAGCGGAATAGACAATAATAGATCCTTTCCGCTTGAGGCCGAGGTGATGAGCTTTCTAGCCCCGAGTTTAGTGATAAGATTTCACCAAGACATGATACTCAATCCACGTATATTCAGTAATTTATAAAAGCTTTATACTATGTACATAGTATGAACACATTTTATTTTGGTAAACAGTACAAAGTAAATAATATTATAATGAGTGGGGTTTTTTTTTTGTTATTTTAATGATCATCGGCCAGCACGCAATAGTGACTGCGACCAAACACGTCGCACTCCCCAATAATGTACTTATGATATAATTATGTATAATTTAACAAACTAATTATATTGCAATCTAATTTTTTTATTGACTTATATCATAGGTATTACCACCTATAATGAATTGACTTTGTTATTATTTATTATTATGGTTATAGTTTTTATATAAAAGTAGTAGGCTCTATAACCCATGACTAGGGCTGGCGGTATTTCAAATTTTGATACCGGTAGCCGGTATTTGTTGACTACCTGTATTTTCGGTTATTGACGAAAATACCATACATCGGCAAATACCGAATCTCAATAAATTGATTGGTGTTTCCAAGTTTCCAACCTGGGATAGGGATATTATATTATATTATCATATTGATAAAATAAATGATAAATAATAAGTGCAGGTATATGATATTTTCGGTAATAAGCATGGCACGGTACTTCCGGTGTCAACGGTAATTACAGATTTACAGTATACCGGTATAATCAAAATACCGCCAACCCTACCTACAACTGATGTGTTTTGAATTATTATCATAAGTTATCATATTATCGTAAGCTAAGTATAAAAATATATTTAAAAAAAAATATAAAACAATTTATAATTATAATATTGTATTATGTACACATGTGTTATATTTTAGCGAAGTTTATGATCCACAATATATGATCGACCCATAATATTATATTAAATTACAAAATATTTTTTTTTCATTTTATTATTAATTCTGTACTTATTATTTTTGTATCAACAGTTGTTTTTTATTGTTGTTATAGCTTTAGTTACAAGGTTATTAGCTTAATACATTATTCTTAAAGTTAATGTAATAAATATTTAGAGAGGTATATTTACAATGAAAAAAAAAATATTGAATTGTACATTACAATTTTGTATTAATTTATATAATATCTGTATCCACAATACTGATATATTTACAATAAATATAAATATCTATAATTTGAGTATGAAGTCTTTCCTGGACCTAAAATAAAACAACGTTGCTTACTATGATAAAACAGAAAAATATGATTATAAGATTATATACTATACCTCTTTAGTGTTATAAATATTTAGTATGTTATTAACTGAAATCAAATAAACTTCGCAACACAAGCTATGCTTTTAGGGGAGTTGCAAATCTTTGTACTGTTTATTTTATTTTGTTTATTAATTTATATATTATATTTTGTTAACATCTGTACTTGTTTTTTGATTTGTGAAAGAAATATTATAATTATTATTATGAAATATAAATTGAACATTAATTAACGTAATTAACACAGCTATAAGGGTGGCAAATAGTGTGAAAATTCTGAGGAGGCAACTGTTATACTTTTTATTATTTACGATAAGGGTGGAGGGCGATTCGCATATTTTGGGAGGCAACTAGTACCTACCTAATTATATTGAAACTGTTGAACTTGATTAATTTGAACTTTTTGGCCGTTTTTGAATTTCGTGTCAGCCAAGTCCAGCTGTATTCAATTTATTTATTTTTGAACCTTATTCTTAATGTTAATGTGTAATGTACGAGTAATTACCTTTAACTGTCTAATAATTATGAATAGTATGAATGTAATATAGTTATTATTTATATTATAAAAAAAACATGTGTATGATAATTACATGGAAATAAATGTTATTATTGATTTTAAAAGTGATTTAGTGAAGTTAATGGTAAATGTTTATCGATTACTTAAAAATGAAGCGGTGTTTGAAAACTTGTTCTAAAGTACAAGTGTAACAGATAAGCATTTGAGATGTTTATTTGTCATTGTTGACTAGTAAAATATTGGTTGTTCAAATATTTCACGTACAGAACAGAAATTGCACAATATAAACCATAAGGGTGTCCCTAAAGTATTTTTTAACAAAATAAATTGTATTATAAAAAAATACTGATAATTACCGACCGTCAGCCGTCAGAACATGTCCTAAAGTGAACAATAAATCTCCCCTCGGTCTACAAATTGTATTTGTTTACATTTTTTTTGCAATGTACATTACTAGATGCAAAAAGTACTTACAAATGGTTGAAAAGAAAAGAAAAAATATATTTTGATGTGTATACATGCATATTATATGCATCTGTTATTAATTATTATTAGGTGCATATTATTTGTTATCAGTTTATACATTTTTTTTAACGAGTAATAAATAAACAACTTTGAATTCTTTTTTTGTGACACGAATTGTAAATAAGTTTTAATAGGATCAATTTAATTATAACTATAAAATATAAAAACATTATTTGTGAAACAAATTTATTAAATAAATATAATTTGAATATTTCCTTGTACCTAATTGTATAATTACTATAATTAGTAGAAAGAGTATTAAACATAAATCATAGTATTATAGCTACCAACATTTTAAATATTTTACAACTATTAATACCTATATTATATTATAAGCCGTATAGACCTATATGTAATGAAGTGTTTCTGTGTAGAATATTAGAACTTTATCCTGTAGGTATCAAGACTTTGAAGAATAGGTACACAATTTTACAAAATATGGAAAGTCAATATTTATGTCCACCTTACAAAACAATCATTCATTTTTACACTTTGTGATGTAACATAATTTTTTTACATGTCAAAAAGACGCCACACAGATATTTGTTGTCTCCGTCTTACAAGCCCGTAACATGGCAAATGTACGCTCAACAGATTACGTTTAACTCTGTTGGTTTAAAAATTAGAGTGAACCGACCTATTATAAAACTTGATGATAAGAACATTAACTGTGTTGTATGTGAGTTTTTTACGAAAGTTCAATATTTTAGAAAGTTATGCCGTTATGCGTATGAAATATAGCGTAAATTAAAAATGCTCATAACTCACTTAAAAATCGTATTATCCTAAAAAACCAAATAAACTAACCTAGCGTAGATAATGTTGTTACCGTCGTGTTTCATAATAGGTCGATTCACTCTAATTTTTAAACTAAGAGAGCCAAACGTGATCGGCTGACCGTAAATTTGCTATGTTAAGCACTTGTAAGACGAAGACAACAAATATCCGTGTGGAGTTCTCTTAATAGTACTGTGCTTGATAAGACGGAGGTGATTACGCAGCAAAGACTCTTTGACGATGCGCGGAGATCAAAGCGGCGAGGCGACATTTCGAATTTCACGTGCAATATAATATTGTAAAAGTGGATCGGGGTGGCATTTTAAGTAGGTACCTATACGACGCGTATGTGCCTTAGTAGCGTTAAAGTCTAACGAAGTGTTAATCCAACAATTTATAAACTGCGTTCCAAGTTTTATTTTTATACAATACCTAAAGTAAATAATGCTTCTCGGTATGTAAATACATAAGCTACACAGAGTAGCTGAAGTCACAAGAGAAAAATATCAAAATGTCGATCGATTAATTTCAAATACTAAAAAGATATTTTTAAAAGCATCTTCACGTGTAAATTTACACTTATTACTAAATAAATAAGTAAATACTTTCAAAGAAATGTATCAAAATTTGAGTTTACTACCACAACTAATATTAACTCGTTGGGGTACATGGGCTTGAAGCAGCAATTTACTATCGGAAATATTTCAATGAGGTAAAATGTGTTATTAACGCTTTAAACCAAAATGAAGCGAAGTGTATTGAAAGCGCATGTAGTTTATTTTATAATAAAGAGTTAAAAAATGAGTTCGCCGTTATTACAACACACTTTCAATGTTTAATAGACACAATAACAAAACTAGAGAAATCGAATGTTACTTTAAGAGATAGCTTATTGCTCATAGAAAATATTAAAATTAAATTTGAAAAAGGAGGGCCAGGGATAGATTTCGCTAGTTCTAAACTTACAAATGTTTGTAAAAAATTGTGGATATTCTACAGTGGATAAAATCGATGGTATAATCGAAGATGAGATAACTGAATGTGATAAATAAGACGAGGAACTGTCAGTTGAAGATTTATCGAGTTTTAAATATGCACCAATAGTAACTTGTGACGTGGAAAAGAGTTTTTCCAAATATAAAAGTATGCTTCGCAATAATCGTAGGAGTTTTCAATTCGAAAACTTGAAATTGACATTTATTACTTCATGCTGGTACTTGTCCAATAACAATAAATAATAATTTAACATAAATAGTAATATTTTAATTAATTTATAATACTTTTATACTTACACAATGTCATAAAAAATTTTATTTTGCTTTTTTTTTAATAAATCATTTTTATACATAATATACAATTTTTAAAAAAAAAATCAATTTGCAAATTTTTTGCATATTTATTATATGAATCTGCATATAATATAGATTTTTATTGCATATTAATCTAGGCCCTAATTATCAGTGATAATATCTTAATTTTTGGTTCAGACGCATGTCAATTGTCAATACTAGTTACACGAAAGTTTACTGTACATTATCTCTGGGTACTACCAAAGTAGGCAAAAAACAAACGTGATATAATATAAACAAACTATAGTAAAAAATCCAAATAAAATATAAAATTATAAATTAACAATTCGAGTAAGTTATAAATATATTGAACAATCATATTTTACTATAGATATAATGACACTTAAAATGTCTACTGACATATAAAATCAATTAATTGAGCTTATTTGTGATCCCAAACATAACAAATGTTTATTTAAAATTCTTTTGAAATGTTTAGGCACACTATTATAGACGAACAATTACGCAAAACTAGCAGCTTAAGTCTTTTTTTCTGTCATGGCCTACAAAGTTAACACGGGTCATGAAAATGTTGTTATAAAAACAGTGAGCCGTGACTCCAAAAAGTTGAAGACTGGTCTAAACCATAGAAAAGATAGAAAAATATATTTTATATTTAAAAATGTAAAATTCATTACGTAGGTATATTCATTAATACAATTAAGATGCACTTCACATTTTAATAAAAATTATTTTGGACATTCATTTGTACCGATCCTCCATAGAAGTAAAATATTAGGGTACGCAAAGAAAAACACAAAACTGTTATAGATGTCCAGTCCCCTGCGCACCCTTCCAATACGAGCACTGGATTTATGTGCATTTTTACATATACTTTTAAAAATTAAAAAATTTGCAAGGCTGGGCAAGTCGATTATTATGTTTTAACTCGTCAAAAAAAAGTTAATATACCATTATTTTAGTTATGTTTAAAGTTAAGAATTACTTTTATTTTTTTTCTAAACTTATAAAAGTTAGTTAGAAAATAATTGTAACATTAATTGGGTCAAGATCTGTTACTTTGTTTCTATATTAAATTAAAAAGATCCGGTAAGTGGATTTCACTCTGCTGTACAGTAGGTTACAAGTGGGTCACTGTATAATGGATGGTATTAAATTTGAATTCAATGATTTACCTAATATCATTGTTAATGAAAAACGATTCTGTGGATATTTTATTTTATATTTATTTTGTTATTTCATATTATTAATACGGTAAGTTGAATTAATATTATAAAATTACAACAAAGTAACTAAAAACTATTTAATATTTAATTTTGTCCAAATTTGATAGCATAAAATAGCTATAAAAAAAACTGTGTGTGTATATTTTTAAGATTTTTTTGTTACAGAATAACCTACTTTCGTAGAACCTTGTTTTAAATTTTCAATCCGTAGCTATAAAAGTTGAAAATGTTATCAATTTTTAACTACAAAAATATTTTAAAATTTAAAATTTGATAAATGTTGTCAAAAATCGAACTTTGAATGCTTATAAAAAAAATTGTACCGATATAATATTATTAATAATTTTGAACTACTATTGTAACAATATATTAGAAACATTGTATTAAATTTTCAAGCTTTTTGACCCTACGAATACAATTTTGTTGAAATTTATAGAAAAAAAAACTAAAAAACTGTAAAAAGAATAAGTCCATAAATAGCTCAAAATATTTTAAAAATTGTATCAAGTATAGGAATTGATAAAATAAACATATGATATAAATTTCAAGTATCTTCAATTATTCGTTTTTAAATTACAGCAAAAATAGGAAAATCACTACATGAAAAATCGAGTGAATTTCCAATGTTGTAAACATTTTAAATTCAAACGCGCGTAAAAATTTAATTTGACGTTCAAGTAGACTTTTTTTTTTGAAAAGGTAAACAAAATTATGAAGAATCTTGAATTAAATTTTCAAACCTAAGATTTAAAAGGAAAAATTTTTATGAATTTCTAACTGAAAATAATTTACACATTTTCGTGATTTTTACGTATTTTGCTAAAATTTGAACTATAAATGCTTATAAAAAAAATTTGTGACTATAGATTTTTAATATTTTTCAAGACGCAATGTAACAATATATTAGGATCCTTGTATTAGATTTTCAAGCTCGTTTACCCAAAAAATAAATTTTTATTGACATTTATAGAAAAACAACCTAAAAAATAGGAAACTGAGTACCTATGCCCGTAAACAGTTCAAAACAAGACAAAATATTTTTTAAATTTTATTATCTGTAGAAAATACTAATATGAACAACCAGTGAATATTTCATGTATCTGCGATCATTTGTTTTATAGAGTTATAGCAAAATCCAAAATCAGTTTTGCTGAAAACCGATTTTTCGAAAAAAATCCGGTTTTTCCTTAAGTTTTCTTTTGTTTTTCCTTGCGCTTTTGAATACGATCAGGAACTTTACCTTCTGAATGCAGCAACTAGATTCAGTTTTCCGTCAAACAAGATACTGTTGAAGAAAATCTAAGCATTATTTCGGCTACTTATCGTGTACACAGACACAAAAAAAATAAAATAAATAAATACAAAAACACACATCATTGTAAAATCAATACATTCATCGCTCCGCTTAGAATCTAAAATTATACGTTTTTTAAAGGTAACAAATTACATACTAATGGCCCGCAACTTTATTATATCATAGTTACCAAATCAATCATTAAAATACAATTAATCACCTAGACTGTTATATAATATTATTCAATTCATTCGTAATTCTATGAATGAATAAAAATATAATAATAAGCAATACGTATAAATTAATTAACATAATGAGTATACAAACGCGTATGGGATTCTAACTACTAAGTAAATAGTTATGTTTTTATTTTCTCGATGACGCAGTTGCCCTAATAACTTTTTTGTATATAATATTATACAATATATGACATATCAAGTGAATATGAAATATTAAAACCATTATTACAAATTATTTTTTATTACTTTTTATACTTATTAATTATATTTAATACTTCTGATTATTATAATAAAATTAATTTTTACGAAACGGAATTTATTTTAAAAATCTGTGGTTTTAGGAAAAAATTGGGTTAACGTGGCAATACAATTAATTAACTCATGAGTTACTTCATAACATGGAAAAAATTTAACTCGTTATGTAACTTAGTTAAGAATAACACTGTTTGAATTGCCTTAAATATTGGTGAGTGGGTGCCGGGTGGGAAAAATGGTAGAGTATATAAGTATAGGTACATGTGTAAAATTAGTGGACTTTAATAAGTATAAATCATGAATTAAGGTTATATTGTATTATAACCTGTTACCTTAATCAAATTTCATAGCTTAACTGTGTAAGTATAAATATTTAGATAGGTAATACACGTTTTTAACTGTTTTATTTTATTACCCAAAAAAGTTTAACCACTGCGAACATGCGACCAGTGGCCAGTGAGCAGGTCTTAAGATCACGCAAAATGGATGGAGCTACTTTAATAATTTGCTGTGTCCAACATACCACCTTATTATTAATTATTTTATAGTAATTTTGTTGGCGCAACGCATGCGCAATTACGTTTTCTGTACCTAATGAGTTTTTGATATTTTTGATGATAAAAATTGTAAAATGCATTAGATATAATATTACGAAAAATTTTGATAAAATCATTCAACTTTTAAAAGTTCTTTAATTGGTTTTTTTCACGTTTATATTTGCATAGTGAAGATGATAATTTGAATTCTATAAATATCTATGCACATTTTTCATATAATCCTGATTGCGAACCAAAAACGGTTAAACTTAAGGACGGCCGGAACAAGAAAGTATCATGGTCCACTGCAGAGGACATTGCAAAAAGTTATACAAAGAAACCAATCTCGAAAGAAAAATATAATGATCGAATTCAATTGTGTACATGTACATCTCAGATTAATCCAAATGATTTTCACAAGGAGTTTCTGCAAATAAGAAATAGTACACAATATACTCAGGACTGTTTACAAGAAACTGACGATGAAGAAGAAACCGTCAGTTTAAAACAAGACTGATAAATTATCAAATTGCATTCAATCATTTTATCATTAAGTATTATAAATTAGTTGGTTACTATTATAATTATATAAATTTGTGTTAAAAATAGTTATATTATTTTATTTTAAGGAATATTTGACTGTTTTTTTTTTTTATATTGTGATCATTAAATATAAGTTATTTAATTTTATTTTAAGTACTTTTTACTGAATTATTAATATTAAATCATATATTCACGAGTTCAAGCCAACAATGACCAGATAATTTGAGAAACAATGGCTTAAGCGCCATATTATTATGGTTAATAAGCTCATTTTTATCGTAATTATCAATACATTTTATAGTTGTAAGTAAAATACTTTACAAATATGATCAATTAATAGAATGATACAATAGAATTCTGAATTATACTTGTAAGTGATATTTTGATAGAATAGGACAGAAAAATGTATTGTGTTTTTATTTTGGCTTTCCTATAAAATTACGAAAATGTCGTTTACACCCTTTTTCCTTGTAACCGACAATATTTTGTATTAAAACAATTTTTAGGTGTTAATTACTTGTATAAATACTTCATTCAATAGCTAGGGGTTCAGCCCCCTCCTCAAATCTCAAACGCTATTTGCATTTATGCGTTCAATGCTATTAAAGTATGAAATATGTTGAGAGGACCGTAAAAGCTAGAGAAGTAAAAAAAGTTTCAACAATTTTTATATAATTTGTTTTAGTATACACCATGTAAATTAATATTTCAAAATTATTATAAATCAATATTTTATTCAAAAAACAGGTATTTTATTTTATAAAAATTATTTTTGGGCATTAGTTTGTCCAAATAGACAATAATATTTGAGGTACGTGTAAGAAATATAAAAATATTATAGCAGCTCGCGGTCCCCGCCTGAGCACCTCACCCACAATTCGAGAACTTGGTGTAGTAATGACACATTGACCGTGATTGCAGTTGCATAAGTCTGGTATTACGTGTAGAGTCAATACCTAGTGTCCTAGTCATTTAGTAAGATAAATATATAAAGTGACACAAAATGCTGTCGCCGAATTCCGCGACAGGTATAGATATAGCAGTGCCGTATCCAGAGGGGCGCTAAGAGCAAGGGCCCCTACACCAAGCCCCCCCCCCCCGAAATAGTTTTATGAACAATAGTGTCATAAAGTAACCGATGATAAGTATTTTAGTTCTACAATAACTAGAAAAGAAAATGAAGTCACCCTTAAAGAAAAAATTGCCTGTTTACGGCACTGGAATATATTATGCTACCCACCGCATGGCGCTGTTAATGCATGTATGCAAAATGTCTATAGGTTCTGAGACAATGGGATAGTGGAGGCTGATATGCCGGTTCTTACAGCATAGTAATATAATATTATAATTATTCATTACCGTCCAAAATCGCGGAGATGGAGGTGGACCCGACGCCCCCACTACGTTAAGAAAACGCGAACAACTTATTATGTAATTTATCACCATTTGCAGCCAGCAATCTAGGTCATCCACTCACCGCCCGACCAACGTGGATTGTTAGGTAAATACCTTCACTCAACAACGTTTTTCAAGCGAACGAATCAGATTTCCTTGACAACTCGCGTTTAAGACCTACCTACCTAAGACCTAACCACACGTAATGTGGGTGTGGCGTTCTCTTTTACAACTATATTCATTTTTTTTACTACCTATACACTATACGTTTAGTAATTTTCCGGATATGATAATATATCATGTATTCATGCGGATAAATAATAACACAACTGTTATTTATTACCATCATCTATCTATGAAAAAATAAATATAAAAATTAGGTAGGTAACTAACCTACCTACAATGTTTAAATATAATATGTATAGGTATAATATATAATATCTATATATATAATCATATATATATATATATATATTTATATACATGTATATGTGTGTGTGTGGTACAGAAGTAGATTAGACCTCTGGGAAGAAGATAGGCTAATTTAAAAAAAGGTAAGTTCGAATCACGATTTGGGTTGACCACTTTGTTACATTGTTTTTGGTCAATGAAAATTAAATATTTCAATGTTTATGTTACTACCAATATAATCTAATACCTACATATATATACATATATTCTATAATAATAATTAATACCTATTAAACACCTTTGGTATTTATAAAAAACAAAATAATACTTGAAAAGAAATTGACGATCTAGCTATCTAAATCTTTTTGTTTCAAGTTGTTTTACTTCTAGTTCAAATCAGAGTTAAAAAGTCCTCACCTGAATAAAATTAATTTATTGCAATGACATTATTAATTTGGGTAATTGGGAGTAGAGAGATGAACCAGATCAGTTTGAAATAGCAGTTATTACAATTTTAAATCTATAAAATGTACTGCACAAAAAAATCATATTAAAATAGTATTAGTTGTGACAATTTTGTTTTCTTTATCTGTTTCATTCATATTATTAAAATATAGTACCTATTTAAAATATTTACATTTAAAATTATTAATACAACAAAATAATAATATATTATACAATTTGAAGGGTCTGGGAATTCTTTACAATTTGTACACCAACAAAAATATTGGTCTAGTTGCGCCTATGGTAATTAGGTAGATATGGTTTCATATTAGTTTAGCTTCCGTCAAGTGTAGCCACTAAACTAAGTAGGTATCTAACTAATTTTGATTTACGTTGTTTATCCTCTTCGGTGTATCATAAATACTAAATATTGTAAAAAAGTTTTGAGATTTTTAAAATGTTTGTAGAAAGATTAAATTAAATTTTAAATAAAGGTTATGTTACACGGATGTCAAAGAACTATTATTTTTAGGGATGGGCTGCTACTCGATAATGGTATCGGTTTTTTTTTTGAAACCAATATTTGAACCAATACAAAAAAAAAACAAATCAATCAGCATATAATACCATTGATTATAAATGTATAATCAATGATAATAATTTATAATTATATCTTGTTATATCTACTATCTATATAATAGTAGAATATTGTAGTGCAGCCTGCTATTCACGGTCTTAGAATACCGTGCTGCTGTTATAAATTTGTCATCACTTATCACAATATCACATTACCTAATTAATAATATTTTAATATTTAATATTAATATAATATACGAATTTAGGTACGATAAATAATATAGAGTAATCAATAATCATTATAATATTTAGTTTAATATTTATAAATGACAAATGTATTCTAGTCCCGTTACTATTAAGTATTAAGTTAATTGTTTTAAATATTAAAAAAATTAAAATTAATTATGTCAGTTATTTGGACATTTTTTACTAAATGATCAGATGATAATTCCAAGGCAAAATATTCAGTTTGTGAAAAAACCGTTTGTAGAGGAGGTGCACATTCGCGAGATTTCAATACCTCGAACCTAATGATAAACACCTCAAGAATAACCACTATAAAGAGTTCACAAAAGTTCCTAATAAAAAAAAGAAAGTCAACTGCAGTAACATTTATTTTATTATTTATTTTCTCTATATTTTATTTATCTCAAAAAGATTATTAATTAATAATTAATAATTTTCATTTATATCAAGGTTCCTATGATATTTTTCTATGTCCTACAAAGTTATTGGTTGTTTTTTTAATTTTTAATTAATTAATTTAATATTTATAAATTATTATTATTTAATAATCTTGTAATTTTAAATTTGTACATTTATATTTATTTATTATGAATTCTAATGTGCGAAATGTATGGTCTTGGCTGATATCGGTTGGTAGTACCTATAGGTTATTTTTTAATATCGGTTCATGGTTTATGCCGAAAATTATAGTTTTCAAATTGTTCAAACGCGGAACGGGTTCGCCGCCAAAAGCATGGATGCTACAAGCCGCGTCAGATGTCGGAGCTCCGCGCGACGCGTTCCCCCTCCGTAGTCCCGCTCCGCCGTCAACGGCCGACAAGCTGGCCATCGGCCGTCGCGAACTTTGTGTCACCACTCTCGTCGTCTTTTTTCTACGGCTGAACGTAGCGCAACTAACCTCGCCGTGTGAACACTCGAGTGTCCGTGAGCCCGAGCTGTGATCAGCGGCCACGGTTGGTACCTACTACCTAGTACCTACGACCGAAGTACTTTTTGCGCTGTAATCGTTGTCGCGATACGTACCCGTCCGCTGTCACATCGCGTAAGACGATAAAATTCGCGCGTGAACGCGTTTGTTTTTGCGTCGGCTCCGTCGTGATCCACGTCTGACGCTGAGCTCACGCCGAGCCCCCGCTCTCGCGTGTTTACGCCGTGCGCGTGTTTTTGTTCTACCATCCGCGTGATCGCGAGTGTTCGCCACGGAAGTACGCAATTATTATCGTCGACTGACGAGCTGAAGATTTGTCCGACGTCGCTGTTCCGGCGAGCGACCGATATTGGTCGGCACCAAAGGATCGCCGTAGTCGCCGAGCCACGCAGTAGCCGTTGTCAGGTCTGTCAGTTGTTTTAGTCCCACGTGTCAGTGGGCGGTTTAAATATAATTATTGTTCACCGACTATGGTATTTAGTTTTTTAAGGTAATATTATTCTTTCGGGCGCCCGCTGTTCGAATTATACCTAATGATTTATTGCAAATATATGCGTTTCCGACCCTAAACTTGTAAGCATATTGTACATATTGAGTAACCTGTCTCCGCCCCAGCTCCCAACACTTAACGCGAGTCGTTGCCGACAACCACACAATTCGTAGGATCGGTATCGGCGTAGACACAAATATATCAGTAATTAGTTTTTTATCGGTAGCATACATCGGAATATCGGTAAAAAAGTGGCATCGGCCCATCCCTAATTATTTAAACAGTAGACTGTAGTTTGAAAAATGTTTATAATAACTTATATTTTTTAACTTATTATTGTTTTGGAATGATGATATAATAGATGTTTTTTTAAGTAGACACAGATTTTTCACAAACAAGGAAAATATAACTTTTAAAAAATAACGGTGAACACGACACCGTCCAGTAATAAAGCTTCAGGCTGCGCCAACCGGCTTTTACAGCGAACATTCTAGTAGGTAAACTAAAATTATCCATATTGGATAATACCGACGATAATAAAATGGTGTATTATATTGATAATGGCTCTTAATAATGGCTTTATGGTAAAACCACAGATTATCTACTCACAACGAAAACTCGGTATGTCATAAACTCATAATAGCGTTTTTATACAATACATTTAGCTGAGTTAAATATTTTATTAATTTAAACACACAAAATTGCAAAAACTTAGAAAATTGCAAAAAATTGCATTCAAAAATAAATAGGCATAACACACAAAGTATATATCGACTATACATTTGATCAGATTTGGTTTATCTAACTGCAAAAAAAGTTGCAATATCAATTAATAATAAGTAATTATGTTTGTTCACTGCCCTTGCGCCGGCTCTGTAGTTGTGTTTTATATTGAACGTGTTGTTAATTGTTATTCTTACTGTCACGTCTAAACTTGTTTTGAAATATCAAATTTAAAATGTTTTTTATATCATATTTTTAGCACAGTCATATTTATAAATATTTAATTTCGTATTTATTTTATGTGATTTTAAATGCTATAAAATCCCATCCCTGCTTATAAGTATAATAATTAAATTGACGCCATAGATACCTGTGATGTATCCATCAATCGTCTTACAAAGTTAGTAAAAGTCGTAAAACATTTACACAATTTCGTGTTGGGCTTCTTAAAGCGAGTTGATCATTTATTGACCGACGATAAATCGATTGTCGATAGCGTACCTATTTACTTAATAAATATTTTTTTGATTTTTTACAATGATTTTATTTTATTTTATATTATATTTTATAATTTTATTTTATTTTATAGCGTGTCGCGAGAATTTTATTTTTTAAGTTCTAGCTCACCTAGTAATTGAAATATTGTGAAAATCAACAGAAGATGTCCTAAAAACAGCAGCCTTACAAGTTTTCCTTAGTTTTGGAAAATAGGTGAATGTGAACATCACATTCTCATAAGATAGACGACAGTTTGATAGAAATGTATTTAATCTATATGGTAGAATAGTAGTATAGTACCTATTTAGCACTTGCTCTTGCCAGTGGCCACTTAACATTAGGTACTTTAAAATGTTCTCAAGTCATAACTTTAAGTTTAAGTAAAGGTAAATTCACTGTAATATTAGAGCAAACAACTCAATATTAGTTTAAGACTTTAGGTGAACACTAACTTATTTTCTATGTTGCATGCCCAGCGTGTAGAGAAAAAAAATATATATAGTGCTGTGAATAATAGTGACTGTAAAAGTGGGAAAGTTACTGAAAATAACTTAAGTTAATTTAACACATCATTTTTAAGTTAGAAATTAATAGTTGATAAATCATAAATTTGAAGATGATATGGTAATAAATAAAATAATAAGGATAATACCTACCTAGCTAAATCTTTTTAATTAGTAGGTACCTACATAGATCACATAAAGTATTTTTAACCTATAGCCTATAGCATTGATTATAAATACTATAGATAGCCCACTGCTATAGAAAATATGTTGCGCGCCTAATGGCGAGTACCGCTACGTGGCGCTCTGCGCGATTATTAGTTATGGCGTGTACCGCAATAATCGCTAGTATAGTTCATAGGAGTAGGGATTAGTCTTGAGTTTTTCACAGTAGAAACAGACGTACCATTATTATACACTTGACACTTGTCTATGAGACGTACACAAACGCCGGGTCACCGCCCACCGGCCGCCGCGCCGGTAGCCGGTTAATTACAGCCGGCCGTCGAGAGAGCCTCTGCGTTCCAAAGACTTAAATAAATGTGGCTACACGACTGGCGCAATTTTTAAATTGTTCTATGAAGGGGGCCCAGGGGGGAGGGGGGTGGAACTGCCACTGAACTTAGTGACTTGACGACACAAAATATTGCAAATATTAATTCATATTAACAGTGGCGGCGCGAACTTTTTGAGTCTTTGAAGCAAATCGTATATTTTAAATATTTTTACCACTATCCACTGACCACTTCATATAACACCAAAGTGATATTAGATTGTATTGATTATATATTTGAGATATTTTGTGTATATTTCAGCCTTGAGGTTTTATGAATTTAAGATCATACAACCACCCACCCACCCACCTATATCAGACATGAAGCATTTTCTTCAGATAGCCCTATATCCCGTCGCCACTGCTGAACTACAGTCATTATCATCATATATATTTTGTGAATTGAAATATTAGACACAATAAGTCTGTCTAGCAAATTGCCAAACTAAAAGTGTTTAAACATTATTAATCAATATTTCATTAATGTAGATAAATATTTATAAATAGTATAATATTCATTGCATAAGTTTTTATTTTGTTTTTTTTTTTAAATTTATTATAATATTATATTATTATTATTTTACATTATTTCCTTAGTGTTATTTTATTTATAATTTTTTTAATCTTCATACCGATGTTATTTTATTTAAATAAGATTTTTTTAACATATACAAAACAGTAAAATTTATTTTGAGTTGAAACATTTTACAAACTAGCAGTTTTTATTTATTTATTTTGTACTTTTTAAAATGTCATGTAGCATTACAAAATTGCGTGTTGTAGATTTTTTTTTAATATATTGCAATATTTATAGACCAATTGTTATGTTTTCGATTTCTAACCATCGTTTCTTCGATGAAACCATCGATTAAAATGGTGTAATCCTAATATTTGTGTTTATAGTTCATTACAAAATGAAAAAAAAAGCTTATAAATAAAAAAGTGAGTCAAGTGGATGTCGCTCTGCTGTACAGTAGGTTACAAGTAGATCACTGTATAAATGATGGTATTAAATTTGAATTCAATTATATAATATCATTGTATACGAAAAACGATTCTGAGCGGAGACGGTATGTCAGTCTAGGATATTTGAAATTATATTGATATTGTTATTTTACGGTAGCTGCTAAGTTGAATTAATATTATTCATATTGTTTAATTATTAACCTTAAATTATCAGTGATACTAGAAAAATATTATAATATATACTTTTACTCGTTAAAATTGATTTTAATATGTAATTTCGTCCAAATTTAAACTTAAAATGTCTGTAAAAAATAACTGTGTTTATATATTTTTTAGATTTTTTGTTTACAGTATGTGCTATTTATTAGAATCTTTGTTTTACATTTTCAATCCTTAATTATAAAAACTGACCATTTTATAATTGTTTAATTCCAATAATTTATAATTTTCGAGATTTTGATGAATTTGGTCAAAATTTTAACTTTAAATGCTTTATAAAAAGAAATTGTGCCTATGTATTTTTAATATTTTTCAACTGATATTGTATTAATATATCAGGAGCCTTGTATTAAATTTTTACACTTTTTGGCCAACAGATAAAATTTTATTGACATTTATAGAAAAAAAAACTAAAAAAATTGGAAACTGAAAATGTCCGTTAACAGCTCAAAATAAGTCAGAATATTTTGAAAATGCTATGGTGTGTAGAAAATGCTTATATAAACATTCGGTCAAAATTTCATGTCTGTACGGTCATTTCTTTTAGAGTTATACCAAAAACCAAAATCGATTTTGTCGAAAATTGGTTTTCCGTAAAAATTCCCTTTTTTCCCTTAATTTTTCATTTGTTTTTCCAGGCGCTCATGAAAACTACTGGGAACTTTTGACCCCCCATAGTACCAACTAGATTCACTTTCCTATCAGAAAAGGTACTATTGAAGAAAATCGAAGCATTTTTACTGTCCTAAAACGTGATGACAAACACAAAAAAATAAATAAATAAAAGAATAAAAAAAAAACACACATCATTGTAAAATCCATGGGCGTAGACACGGGGGGGATATGGGGGATGGATCCCCCCCATGGACTTTTAAAATATTTTTTTATATATACTTTTAACTTAATATAAAATACCGAAAATAGAAAAACTGATCTATAGTCTACACTAATGAAACATACTTTATGACCCTACTTACTACTAGCGCTCTACAGATGTGGTGAAATTATGCACTAAACCCGTAACATGTTCTGACTGCAGCTATCAATACAGTTAGGTGACCGATAGCTAACATGTAATCTTAAACCACGGACTAAGATATACAGGACTGGTATCGAAAACATTATCAGTGATCCCCAATTGTTTCCAAAGGTACAAGTGTGGTACCTAGCGCCATCTATGTTAGAAATTACACATTAATCATAATATTCATTGTACACCAGTAAACTTTTTGCAAAATTATTAAATTTAATGTTTTCTTTAAAACATTTACAAATAAACATAATTTATTTTAATAACTAAGGGTATATTTATTTGATGCTTACTGCTTAGTATATTAATAATTAATACGTCTATAGTAGAGATGATACTATTAGAATTAATAATGTATTTGTGTGATATTCAATGCAATGTATTTAAAATTTAAGGTTTTTTATGACTTAAATTAATAATGTATATTATCTAACTATTGCCTTGACTTAATACTTTAACCGATTGGTATTATTACCTGATATAACAACTTCCTAAAATATTACTTTATTAAAACAAACTTTATTTTTAAAAATATATACATAAATATTAGATAAATATTTTAATAATATAAAGAACCAAAAGTGTATATTTTATGAAAAAAAAAAGAATATTAGCAAATTGTAATAATATTAAATATAACAAATTAGCAATATAATAAATTATAAATAATCATTACCTAACTTAGTTTATTTTATTGAAATAATAGAAATGAAATAAAATTGTATATTGTGTATTTGTATACCTATTAATAGGTATAACAACATTTAAACATTATAAACATTAAGTATTAACCAATTTTGCAAACTTTTTTTTTTTTGCATTAATTTTGGGTTTATTTTTATTACTAATTAAGGAATACTGTCTCATCCTCATAATTATGAAATTTGAAACTATGTGTGACAAGACTTCCTTCTTGTGTATATTACAAGGAAAACCGATGGACTTATTATTATTGAAAAAGTCATCAATTGTTAATAAAAAAACATTATTATTTTCGCAATGTTTTTCAAATGAATTTTCGACAGCCCTCAACAATCTAAAAATGAATTCATTTGGATAAGTCAAACCTCCTCGTGATTTTAAATTGAGGAATGTAGCTTCAGGTTTATCGGAGTATGTTTTTTTACCTGAAAATTAAATGCTATTTAAATTTAGTTAATTGTAATATTGAATGCATAGTTATTGTAAATACTATTTTCTTTCACACTTTTTCACCTTTTATTGGATTGGTTAACCAATTTTGTTTTTCTTAAAATTTGTTTTAATATACTCCGTCTAGTAGGAGTCAGAGTAGAGCCAACATATGGTTTATTTCTAATAGATAACCAGTCTTGTAAAGTATTTGAATACAAGTATTTGAATACTTGTATTAAAATACTTTTTGAAGTATTTTTTGGTATTTTAAATACAATTTTTTTAAAGTATTTTTTAAGTATTCTGAATACTTTTAAAAGTATTTTTAACAAAATGTAAATACTTGTATTTAAATACTATAAACTTGATATAAATAATTATTTTTGAATTTTTTACAAATATTAAATTTGATTACAATATGTATAATTTTGTTTTCGTTGAAACGATATTGCCAAATGCCAATATAATTATCTATTAGTAGGTACCTAACTAATAAGATATTGCAGTTATGTAAACTCAATGTATTAATGTGTATCAAATTATTATCGTTTATACCCATTTGATTATTGTTTATTATTGAATACAGAATAGAATAAATCTATTAATATACTTGTTATGACATATCAGATTTATAACCTAATGGCTAATGTTGCTTATCCACGCTGTCAGTATTCAGCTACTATAAGGTGTAAAATTAAAAAAAAAATACTTGTATTTGTATTCAAATACTTTATCAGTATTCGTAAAATACATTTTTATGTAAGTATTTTAAAAGTATTTTTAATACTTTTTTATGCGAATACTAGTATTAGTATTCTAATACTTTTTCAAAAGTATTTTTTACAAGACTGTAGATAACCTTTTTCTATATACCCTAAAATAAGGAAATAATAAATTACATCGTTGACATCTTTTTGTAGAATTAGTAAGAATTGAACATTCGTTATGGCGCCATATTGAACCGTCTAAATTAGTGTTTTTAATATGAATTCCTAAATACAAAATGTTTAATTTAATATAAGGTAGAAACATATTATCAATTAAACAATTAGAAATATATAGGTACCAGGAAAATTGATGACACGTGGACCGCCTTGACAAATTTGTTTCTTTTCAAACAATTTAATAGTTTCATTAATTTTCATAAAATCTAATGGGTATGTCAATTGTGATAGACCTAAAATTTTAGGATCTCTATGTTCCTGATTGACATAATAACTTATTTTTAAAATATTAGATTGAAAAACAATTTGTTTTTGAATGACCACTTTCATTTCACTACCACATTCAAGTTTAATTGGTTTATACAATGACACTATACATTCATCACGGTACAACATCCAACCAACTGGCATTAATAATTCCTCATAACTGGTAAATGTTTCCTTAATAAATAACAATAATTAATGAGTGCTTATGAGTATTAAAATTCATACAGTAGTCTATAGTCTAGACTCTAGACAGACTATTTTTAGGTGAAATAATCATAAGTCATTAACAAACTTGTATTGGGAGCTGTGAACTAAGACATATTCGTTTAGACATAGGTTCACTAAATAACTGTTTTCTACATGTATCAGTATAGTTGATGTACTTTGTCCGGTTGGGTCTGGTAAATCAGGAGTATTATAGTTTTCAGAGACATCAATTGATGTATCAAATATTGATGGAATAGCTCCCTTTCTTAACCCAACCAAATGTCTTTTAACCTATAGGCAGTTAATAATTATGTTACAGAAATACAGAATACTACAATTTAAACATATTCAAATATTATGTAAAATTCTTGATTTTACTTTTTCCAAATCATTAGGTCCATTATAATTAGTTATCAAATCTTCATCAGAAAAGTGCTCAGCACAGACATAAACCACTTTACGATTTGAGTTACCATTTACATTTCGAACAATTTCGTTCCAAGCATGAAAATCTGAGTCACGAACTTTAAACAATTGCACAGCTTTTTTGCTTTTAATGCTCGAGCACGAAATCACCGAACATTGGCGAGGCATTTTAAATTAGATCAACACAAACCGATGTTACGGACGTCGGACAGTCACTTTAGACTGATAAAACGTCTACAAAATATACTATAGGCTATAGCCAGTAACCATTACATACAATTTCAATAATTATTAATTATTATAATATAATTATTATTTCAAAAATAATTATTTTAGTACGTTGCCAATATACGCTACCAGAATGCGCTAGTAACCACACCTGTACCATTAGAAACATTTGAGGACCGGCCTTCTACTACCCCCCGGCCTTGTCGATTCCAGTCCTGTATATCTTAGTCCGTGTCTTAAACCGTGGTTTATTGGTTATTATCACGGCTATACTATCTTTAACTGTGATTATTTTATTATCAATATTAGGTATATAAAATATTATCTCAATTTATTGTAATATACAAATATACAATAATATCAATTTTCACGTAAATCCCTAGGAGTAGTGAGTAGTATATATGATATAAAAATTTTATTATTTTATAATAATATTGTCATATTTTGTGAAGTGTCAAGTGTGAACTCATTATTCTATTTTATTAATCAATATGAGTAATATAAAAAACTATTTTACTGTTAAATCTAATTCTAAAATCAGTACGGTTGAAAAAACATCTCCTCCACCAAAAATCTATTTACTGAGGATAAGACGATTCAACCTGAAAATTACTATAGAATTACTACAGCAATACCATACATTGACTCTTTTATAATTAATTTAAAAGAAAGATTTCTTATACACAAAAATATTTTAAAAGGTAGGTACCCAAGTTACATTAAAATTTATATTTGTTAATAAATACTATTTACAAAAATCATAAGTATGGACTTTCTGTCTAGGTTTTCAATGTATATTTTCTGGCAACATTGACTTTCAAGAATTTGAAGAACTTGTACATTTTTATCTTGACACTGATGTTCAGACAGTAATTGCAGAGTTAAAAATCTGGCAATCAAAATTGAATTTAACAAATCAACATCCTACAGTAGCTATAGATGCTCTGAGACTATGTAATTCCTCAATATTTCCAAATGTGCATCAACTACTTAAAATACTGTGTACCTTACCAGTATCCACATCAACACCCGAAAGAACGTTCTCGTGCCTTAAAAGGCTTAAAACATACTTAAGAAATACGATGGCTGAAGTAAAAATTAATAGTTATTTTTCGTCTTTAAGGTTGGTATAAATCTATTTTTGTATTTAATTTTCAGACTCGATTAAATGAATTAACGTTGTTATCAATTCATCGGGAAGTTCCAATGACGCCCGAAGAAATTCTAGATAATATGGCACATAAATCTAGGAAAATAGACATTATATTGTAGATTGACACATTTTGTAGAAAAAAATAAAATAGTTTTTTTTATACAAATATTTTCTAGTTTTTCGGTGTTTATATATCCCCCCCCCCCCCAATGAAAGTTTCTGTCTACGCCACTGGTAAAAATGTAAAATCAATACATTCATCGCTCCGCTCAGAATCTAAAATAATATTGTATTGTATTTAAAATAATGAGGTTGGTATATTGGAAGAGTGGGGACTCTTAATATATGTACCAATAAGTATTTTATCCCTGCAAAAATGATAATCTAGTTTCGACCATGGTACTACTGTTACTAGCGATCGAAGATGTTAATAATTTTTTTGGATTCGAGTTTTGCCGTGCGTGAACGGTGGACGGTGGAATACGAGGCGCAAGCTGCGTTGCGCAAACCCGCAAAACGCAAATTGTTGTTCGACGCGAGAGACGAGAGTGCGGGTAACTCGACGTGCGACGGCGGTCGGCGACGACGACGTTGCGGCCGGCGATTAGAATTAATTTTACTGTAGACGAAAATAATACCTTACCGCGCTCTATCGGAAATAATTTTCGCGCAGCGTATTTTGTATTGCAGTGAGCAATCTATAATATTAATTATAATCAATTCCTATAGGTATATTATTATGTAGGTATAATGTTGTTTAATTATTTTAACAAGAAACATATCAGAAATTATAGTATTAGGTACTACTATTATTATAGCAGTTTTATTTAAAACCATATATAATTCAGTAAATTCTAATGTGCGTAATACCATTAAAATCTAACATTTCAAAAACCTTTTTTATTTTAACTTGATGCATTGTTTTTGAATCAGTTGAAAAAAGCTGAAGATCCAAAGATTTGCTCGAATCACGAGACAATGCTTGATCACCATGTCACTCCATTAGCCATAAAATTATTATGCAACTTCAGCGACAACAATTTAAGATATACAAAGAATTTATAATTTTAAAATACTCATTACTCGATTTAAAATTAAAATATTATAAAAGCCTATAAGATGTGTTAAATAGTAATTGTACCTTTATATTTTATAAGAGGTTAATTAACTCTAATTTTGAAACTAAAGGCTATGGTCCTCAAACATTGTAAAACAATGGACCGAACTAACACTGATAATATGTACCCAATGTTTAAATAACTTATTGAATTGAACTAAAAAAGTTAATTAACTTCACTGAATTGTATTAAAAATAGTGCTTATATTGCAACCATATGTTAAATTATAATTATGAATAGTTGAACTTTTTATTTTCTTAGAACACAGACTGCAGTTAAAAATTACATTTTGATGGAAGTTAGGCTGAGTCCCCATTATACGTTTATAGTTCAACTTGCCGTTTAAACTAAGTCCTTGAAAAAAAAAATGTATCACCTATGTAAATTATAGTATAATATAATATATTATTGTATTTATATGTTGGATATATATATTATGATTATTCCAGTTTTGCATAAACAATTGTATCTATTTTGTTGGTGGCATACACATCACTTGGCAATTCCACTAGTGAATACATTTTTAAAATTTATAATTTTTGTATCAACCTATTCACAATTGAAAGTCTTCGACTTTGTAAATTTTTTTATGGAAAATATCTAGTGTATGAAATTAGTTTAATTGAAATATTGCAGTTTATATTTATGTTAAATCGGTACTGGTCTAACGTTTGATGTACCGGTTACTATTTATTTGCTTCCGCTATAATATGAGCTCCACTAATATTTTAAACCTGTAGGTATAATATAATATTATAACTAACAAACAGATGAACTTGCTTTTACACACAAAATATTTTTGTCATGTCTCCTGAAAAGTTATCTTACCGTCAAGTCTACTAGCTACAATGATTACAAGTTGTTTTTTATGATAAAAACCACGTGTAACGTGTTAGTCATTTGGTACAAAAACCATATTTGTGTAATTATGATTTATAATTTTTTAAATTCTTTCCAGCAAGATGATGTACAATTTTTCATACAAAATACTGTAGGTAACTGCACAACAGTTGGCTGCAAATACAATTTGTTCGGCATAGGTACCGCATAGGATGGGTCGGTCGTCAATGGACGTCATCAACGATGAGCCGTTTGGAATAAGGACATTGTTGCACTTGTCATTTGGTACTTATAGACCTCCTACTAGACGGTCGGCTGCAATATCGCCACTATACCGTTTATAGGTACATCATTTACACTCTGTGCAATATAGGTAATTTCAAACATTTATTTTTGTATTACATTTGTCCATACAAGTATGGGTGCATGGTACTAGGAAGGCACTAACTAATCGACAAAGGTACACAGACACTGATGGTTTATATAGTAAAATAGGTTTTATTTTGATATTTTTAATGAGCAACGGCGTACATACAAACATTACATACAGTCAAGACGAATTGAACGGTGTAGGTACCGTCTGTGTTGCACACTGGACAGCGCGTGTCGTCGACGGGCGTCAGTGATAAGACGGTACCACGTCGGAATCCAACCCGCCGCGGCCGTTCCCATACGGCCGACGCAACGGGTCGAAATGCGATATATTTTCGTTTTCGAGAAACCGGCGGTTGTCGGAAATCAACGTCATCAAATCCATGAACATTTCGATGTCACTTTTCAAGATGTTGTTGTTGTGGTCGCGGTTTTCTTTTACGCCGGAGTTTGGCATGTTTTCCGTTTTCCGTGCCGACGTGCGCGGATCGCGGGCTCAGAGCTGCCGTAAGTCAAACCACGAATCAGATGGAACCGGACGACACCGAAAAGCTCAAAGCTGGCACGCGCGCAGAAAAACAGTGATACGAGCCGAGCGGAATGCCTCAGGTCGCTGCTGATCATAGACAAGAATTGTAATTGTAATTGTAATTGCTGATCAGTGATTGCAGCTGGACCGGGTGGTGCAGCTGTCGTTTCGCGGTGAGCATGTGTGCGGCGGCGGTGTGGAGGTCCGCCCGACTGCGCTGTTGTCAATTTTTGCGGCGGCGTAGGCGGTCGGTTATGCGATTGGTCGCCGCCGCCGACGAAGCGTATTGTTTCAAACTAAATAATTCGAAAGCGCGTGGAGTTCAAAAAATAAACGTCTTTTTCTCACCGAAATAACAATATTTTAATAATAATTGTATTATTTTTCTCCGTTTGTCGCGGGCCACCGCACTGCATGCGCTGACAGAACGATAAATTAATGTCATGTCCGTAGACATAATATTATTATAATAGAACAGGCCAGGAATGACAGCTGTCTTACGTATTATGCATTGACGCATGTGCATGCGCGACGGAGACAGACAGTGTAATGCGTTATAAACCACACGTCATTCTTTGATAAAACCGCATATTTTGTATGGATCCGAATAGACGTGGTGTTAGCTTCACGTATTCTATTTAGTGTTTGAAGTATGAAATATTTCATTTTGAAATATTTCACTACATGGTGAAATATTTCACAAAAACGTGAAACATTGAAATTTTTTTGAACACAAATATTAATGATGGTTATTTACCAATTATTAATTATATATTTACATATTCCAAGAGTTCTAGGTATAATCATTGACATTAATGGAATACGATTACTATTATTAGGTCTTATTTTCGACTATTTATAGCAAAACCTGGTTATTTTCTCAAGAAATGGCTTATCGTCGACGACCTAATACATGTAAAAGATTGTATACCTACTTGTATCATTTAAACAGTAAAATATTTAAAAATGTTAAATGTTGAATACTATTTAAAATGTATAATACCAATGGTTAGGTATACAATATACATACAGGTGCAATACAGTTATGAAGGTAATTTATGACAATTATATGCAAATATAAAACTTATTTAAAAATAAAACAAAATTTATTAAAACACTGAAATATTTCATTTTTTAAAATTTCATGAAATTTTCAAACACTAATTCTATTATATGGTTGTGTCGACCGGCGGCGGGTGGTCGGTGAATACTCCTACAGCCCTGTTGGACACGACTCTGTTTCTAAGTGTTTCGACCGTTTCGTACAATAATCATAATTCTGGTGTATATGGTACAAAATGTCATAAGTCAAAAGCGTCTAGATTTGAGAAAGAGAAATCTTCACTAGAAATACGTGTTTTGTGCCCACACTGTAATAACGCGATTTAAAATGTTTAGACCAAAACAAATTTTACTGAAAATGAGTTATAGTTTTGTCTTACGAGATCTGTACCAAAAAAATATAAAAATGTTTGATTATAATCAGGTACTAGCTTAAGGCATATTTTATACCATACCCAGTACCCACAACCATAGTATTATCATCCGGTTATTGGAACACGAACAAAAATAATATGTATAGTATATATATTTTTTAAATCTTACCTACTGCCAAATCGACTACGCACTCAGAGAAAAGTGTAGTATGATTAATGAAAAACGACTGTAAATTTGAAGAAAAAATGTGATGATTTCGAGCCTATGAAATTTCATCATAAAATAAATCAATGTACAGATTTAATTCAATGAAATCTTATGTTTTCAATGTTAACACATTTATCATTGTTTTAATAGATATATTATTTGTAATAAGAATATAATACTATTGAAAAGAAGAAAATCAAATCATTAAATCAAAAATAAGATACATTAAATTAATTGTTCAACTATTATTATTTTAAAAACATTTTTGCTTATAATTAAGACCCAACGTTTTAAAAACTAAGAGAATTTTATAGTTAAGTTAAAATTATTTTATTTTAACTCATTATTCAATTTTAATTGTTTTAATAGCTCTTTTACTTAAAACAAAAATATATCGTCTTTAAATATAAGGAAATTAAATCATAAAATTAAAAAGTATTGCTTTGTAATCAATGATATTTGTATTATTAAAATGAAGCACATTTATTTTGTTTTAAAATGTTTAGTATTGAATGTTTTGTTATATATATATACACATTATACATTATATATGTATGTTTCAAACAAAATAAAAAATTCTGAAAAATAACTATAATAATAAATAAAGTACAAATATATTAAAACTTTAAAAACCGCTTATTTTACAAGTTCTTACTAAAAATGTACAATTTTTAAAAATAACAATATTTCATATTTTTTAAATACTAATTATAAATAATAAATAATTATACAGATATGTGAAATTCTACAATACAAAATTAGGTAATTTATTATATAAATAATTATCTTATAAGAAATAATGTTTTAACGTAATTATATTATATATTATATTTATAGTAACTATTTTAGATTGTTCATATAAATTATTTAATTTCAAATGTTTTAAAAATTTGTATTCAGTATCAATGTTTTTAAAAAGATTTTTTACAGAAATTAATTATTTTTATAAGTGAGTTTTTTTATCTCTATCTGTAAAGGGTCAGTACAAGCAGTTAATATTTTTGATTCAATTTCTTTAGCAATACAATTAGTTAAGATGGTTATATTTTTCTGTACCTTAGTTGCATCTTTCCTAGAAAAATTGATTTTGCCATAATAATGTAACGACAGTTGTAAATTGTAATGCATGATCATTTAGGTAATTCAAATTTATTGGCTGTATATTATTATCAGAAGCATAGTGAATTGATTCATTGACATCCAAATTTTTTTTCTTATCTTCATTATTGGAAATTTGATTTTATTAATTGAAACACAAGGTGGATCATAACTTTTTTGATCATTATTTTGTAGTTCTAATTTCATATGTTTCGAAAATGATCGAAATTAAGAAAAACGTTGTTTACATTTAGGTACACAGCAACATGAATATAGACTGTTTGATTTAATAGATTGAACACTTTTTAAGTGTACAAATAATTGTTCTAGCTCACTTACTCTTAAATGACAAACAAAACAATAGAAATTCATTTTAATTTTTTAGATATTAAATAATGAAAAAAACTTATATTAAAACTAGTTCTTAATAATACTTAAAAATGTGATAATGTGAATCATAAAATATAAACAAATTATGGTTTTTTTTAAATCTGATATCAAAGAAGCAAGTGAAGAACATTGTATATCACTGTTTGTATCTATTTGAAAAATAAATTTTTGAATAAATGTCCAAACTAGCTCACTTTGATGTGGATAGTTAAATTGAAAACTTGAAATATTTTAAAGCATACTTCGACAGCACGGACAATGTTGTTAAATTTGTAATAGGTTCCAAAGTAATAAACATAGAACTCATCACAACTTACATAATTTGAACCAATGATACAAATGAATGGCTGCAATTTTTGTTTTGTATTGAAATAATGATCAATTCGATTTTGTTTTTAAACATATAAGTCATTCAATGTTAAAACATAAAGCAAAAATGATTCTCGTCCATCAGCAATTGATGTTTTGATATAACGTTTTCTTTTTGTTTCCCTGTCTGCATAGCTTGTCTTCGATGTTAGTACAATTAGTGAATTTAGCAATTTTTTTTCTATATTTTATGTCAATAAAATATTATGTTTTATCAAAATACTTGAAAATTTAATTAAAGGCCCCCTGATATATTGTTACAATAGCAGTAGAAAAATATTAAAAATACATAGGCACAGTTTTTTTTACAAGCATTTAATGTTCGAATTTTGACATTGTATAAAAATGTCAAGCTTTTTGACCCAATGAATGCAATTTAATTGACATTCATTGAAAAAAAACTAATATAATCGAAAACTAAAAATGTGTGTAAACAGTTCAAAACAAATCAAAATATTTTAGAAATGTTGTCACGTTATAAAATGCAACCAGTGAAAATTGCATGTATCTACGTTTATTTGTCTTAGAGTTGCACCAAAAACCAAAACCGATTTTGTCGAAAACTAACTTTGCGTAAAAGTTGGTTTTATAATGATTTACCTAAGAAAAAACTTTAAAAACAAAATTATAAAAAAATTGTATTTAAAGATTATTTTATAGTATTCGTAGATATATAAATACTTTATTATATAATTTTATCCTTATAACTGTTTTATTGTTTTTAAACCACTTTTAAAAAAGTAACCTTTTCTTTAATAATTAATTATTTTGTTTACATTTTATTTTAGTATTAGTAATTTACTGTAAATTATCAATAAGATATTTATTATGTATGTTCGTCTTCGTTCTATGGAAGTTTCACTGTATTTAAATATTATCTACCTAGTTTACATTATTCAACAATACACAAATGTATAAATCGCACGCCGGTCTCGAATTATCAATTTTTTCCTTTTAATTATTAAAATTATGTATAAGTAAATCAAATTTACGATTATTTATAAAAAATAATTTTTAACAAATATAATATTATGTACCTATTATACAATATGATTTGACGTATCTCAGAATACATTCAAATGAGTCGTCTTAATCGTTTTTTAGATGGCACAAATGGTTCTGTTAAATTTGACGGCAGCAAGCAAGGTGACTTACCATGTATTTTTTTTTTTAACTAAACGAATGCGTGACAGACGACAATATAATATAATAATATGTGGTATACCACATACGACAAAAATACCAAAAAAATATATAATTAAAAAGCGGATTGTTAGGTTCTTAAAAGTTGAAAATATGATTCTAATATGCTCTAAAAAAAAATTTAGATATTCACTTCATAATTCTTAAACTTGTAAAATATATTTTTGTTTTCTTCGAATAATTTAAAAATCTGGTTACCAGTTGCAAATTTATAATAGAACCATACCTATTAGGAAAATATATTATCTTATATAGTTTATGTAATATTAAACTTTATACGTTTATAATATTTACATTTATAGCATCCATTAATTTCACATCATAATTATAATAATGGTAGGCTTAAACTTGAAAATAATTATAATGAATACATTTTTTCAGTAAATTATTTACATTCAGTCACACTTGAAACAATCAAACAAATTATAAAAATTTCCGATTTAATTTCAAACAAGTTATTGAACAATTTCTATATTTTTTTTATTTTTAGATTAAAAACATTTTTTTTTGCTCAACGTAATATTTTCAACTCAAGAAATGAACAAATAAGATAATAATATATTCTTAAATATGAAACATAGGCTGAATATTCTTTTATCTCCAAAATATGCTTTGATGCAAAATAATTTAAATTTAATTCAGATTATTTTTTTTTTAGAAACATGATAAAATTGAAAATAATATTTTTTAACGAATTAAAAAATAAAAAAAGAATAAATATTAAATACAAACCTTTAAAGTTAAGTCACCCACACGTCATGTGTACATTAATGTGGTACCTCGCCATGACGTAGGTACCTAATCTCAAAATACGCAATAATGCAGTACATCCATTGAAGTACCTGCTTACTAAAAAAGTCGAATGCACAAACCTGCACACACACGCTAACTGCTAAGTCAAAACTCGTATTCACATACTACAGTATTACACACACGTTAATAACAACCGCACAAAAAATACACAGTGTATAAAAACACACATGACAGGTCATATTATCGTATTCACATTATTCATACATCGATATATATTACCAATGTATTGGGACGTATACGCGGGTATACGTTGTATACCCGTCAGCAGATTTTCAATTTTCGGCGTACCTATACCTAATGTAAAATTCCATATTTCATATTACACCCGATACGCTCCTAAAAAAAACTCGAAAATCAAATTAAACTTATTTATTAGTCCATAGGAAAAAGTTATAATAATGTTCTCATGTTTTATTTATCAGTTGAAGATAACAGGACAAACTGTGTTTAAGGGGATTTCAAACGGACAGCTTTTAAGGTGTTCAAAATAGGCAGTTCTCACTTCTCAAAATGAATGTACCATTAGTGTGTACGAATGTGTGCTAATAAAATAGCAGAGCGCTAATGCACGCACTCAATAATAGTTACCGTGTGAACGGTAAACAATTTATGCTCATTTGTATGTAAATATCGTACATTTTAAATATTGCAACAAAATGTATAGGAGTTTAAAGAACAACATTTTAAAAAAGTAGCTTGAATGTCCTTCCTTTAATGAGAGATAATTATTAATGTTTTTGATTAAGAATAACAACTTAAATGAACTTAAAAACTTAACATTTTCATGAACGTGATAGCTATAGCACTCGTCTAACCCATTGCTATATAAACCCACAATTTACTTTCCATTTTATACTAAAACAATGTTGATTTCTTGTGTAGTTACAAAACATACAATTAATGCAAAAAGGGTTGTGGTTTTATTTATATTATTATATATTACAAAAACAATTTTATATTTATATGTAGATAGTACCTATATGGCTATGTGCAATATTGTACTACACTGCATTCCAATAAGTTGTACGAAAATGAAGATAATGTAATTTTATAGCAATATTAGGTACCTAACCTAACCTAAGTGATTATTTGAAATAATTCGAGCAGAAAGCAGAGCGTGAAAATATTTGTATGCTTTATATACATATTTTATTACAGTGCGCATACCCATAAATATATTTACCAATACACCACTGCATATTATGTACCTAAATCCAAAATATAAGACATAGACAAGTAAACTCAAAATATAGAGAGGTACAATATACTTACGCATGCGAAACGCCAAGTAAAAATATCATGTGAATATATCATGACAATTCAAAATATCATATTCACATATCTCATAGGTACCTATACTCAATATCCACGTAATGGTAAATCCAAAGTATCGTGTATATTTTACACACATACATGGAAACGCAAAATACCGCCTTCACGTTCACATGCAAATACAAAAATTCATGTCCACGAAAATTGTACCAAGGGTTAATATACCTAAATAAACACACAAAAAAAAGAGGGAGTCAAGTGGATGTCGCTCTGCTGTATAGTAAGTTACAAGTAGATCACTGTATAATGGATGATGTTAAATTTGAATTCAATTATATAATATCATTGTATACGAAAAACGATTCTGAGCGGAGACGGTATGTTAGTCTAGGATATTTTAAATTATATTGATATTGTTATTTTACGGTAGCTGCTAAGTTGAATTAATATTATTCATATTATTTAATTATTAACCTAAAATTATCAGTGATGCTAGAAAAATATTATAAATATATACTTTTACTCGTTAAAATTGATTTTAATATGTAATTTCGTCCAAATTTGAACTTAAAATAACAATAAAACATCTCTCCGCTCAGAATCTAAAATAACTCTGTTTATATATTTTTTAGATTTTTTGATTACAGTATATGTACTATTTATTAGAATCATTGTTTTAAATTTTTAAACCTTAGTTATAAAAACTGAACATTTTATAATTAGTTAATTACAATGATTGATAATTTTCGAGATTTTGATGAATTCTGTTAAAATTTAAACTTTAAATGCTTATAAAAAAATGTGTGCCTGTGTATTTTCAATACATACAATTGCTATCGTAATAATATATCAGGAGCCTTGTATTAAATTTTCATTATTTTTGGCCCAACAAATAAAAATTTATTGGTATTTATATAAAAAAAACTAAAAAAATTGAAAATTGAAATCGTCCGTAAAAAGCTAAAAACAGGCAAAATATATTCAAAATTAGATGGTGTATAGAAAATACTAATATACACATTCAACGAAATTTTCATGCATCTACAATTATTCATTTTTGAATTGCAACAAAATAAAAAATCGCTACATGAGAAATCGAGTGAATATCTAATTTTGTAAAAAATTTAACTTAAAATGCTCATAAAAATTTATTTTGACTTGCTTATAAACATTTTTTTATAGATAAAATTAGGCAAACTTATGAGGGATCTTGTATTACATTTTCAAACCTTAGATATAAAAAGAAAAATTTTTATAAATTTTTAACTCAAAATAAATTGCACATTTTCGTCATTTTTACGTATTTTGTCAAAATTTAAACTTTGATTACCCATAAAAAAAAATTTTGACTACGGATTTTTAATATTTTTTATCTGCCTTGAAACTATATATTAGAAGCCTACTATTAAATTTTCAAGATTTTTACCCAACAAATAAAATTTTATTGACATTTATAGAAAAAAAAACTAAAAAAATTGGAAACTGAAAATGTCCGTTAACAGCTCAAAATAAGTCAGAATATTTTGAAAATGCTATGGTATGTAGAAAATGCTTATATAAACATTCGGTCAAAATTGCATGTCTCTATGGTCATTTCTTTTAGAGTTATACCAAAAACCAAAATCGATTTTGTCGAAAATTGGTTTTCCGTAAAAATTCCCGTTTTTCCCTTAATTTTTCATTTGTTTTTCCAGGCGCTCATGAAAACTACTGGGAAATTTTGACTTTTGACCCCCAAAGTACCAACTAGATTCACTTTCCTATCAGAAAAGGTACTATTGAAGAAAATCGAAGCATTTTTACTGTCCTAAAAGGTGATGACAAACACAAAAAAAATAAAACACACATCATTATAAAATCAATACATTCATCGCTCCGCTCAGAATCTAAAATACACAGTGCTAAGACTACTGAGGTACTAAAACACGCATTAACTCACGTAAATTAAAAATTCAGTGTAAGTACACACACACACACAAGCTGTGTCAAGGTTGAGGTACCAAATCACGTATAAATTCTCATAAGTTCATACACCAGTGACCAGTCTACATACAAGAGGCGTAGAGTAGCTAACGAGCCTCTAGTTGGGCGCCACTTTGTCGTATACGCTGATCATTGAAATACACAAATAAACGAACAAATTAATTATAATAAGCGTTTTTATTAAAACTTCGACGTCCATTGACGATCGAGTCACACGATCACCCCCCACTGACTCTCTTTCTGTCTTCACATATTCCTAAAATATCAATTTCACGATCGAAGCACTATCAGTAATATCGATATTAAGTTTAACCTAGTTACATTATACTTACTGACTATGCTTGAAATTACACTAATTGTTATTGTATTACACAATGTTACATATGATTGTTTACTTAACCTAGTTTAAGTATATTATTATTACCTAGTTAATAGTTTTAATTATAATATTTTTTATATAATTATGAATTTATGAATGAAACAACACTTCTTAAAAGAAAATTCTGGAGGTGGTTTTCTGGCATGAACCTTCTGTAGAATTCTCGCTTAACACTAGTGGTCTCGAGGTTTGTCGCATGTCGCATAATTGAATATATCGTTTCACAAAATGCAAATTTCAATAAATGAGTGAGAGATCAGAGATATATTTGATGATGACAACTCTTCAACGGTCAGACGTCAGTGATTTATGGTGAAACTCTTTTACATCAAATGAAAAGCAATGTACCTACTTAATATAGACATTTTTGCTCAAAGTTTTTGAACTTCATAACGTATCCCTCATATTTTACCGGTCTTATTTTAATTGTTCATTGATGACATTTAATTTTTCGACTAATGTGTTGTGCTGTTTTTTTGCCTTAAGTTATATCGTGTAAATGTGTAATTGAAACCGCTGTAATTATGCAACATTACTAATTAAAAAAATATACACAAAATATATAGGTATGATATATACCTTAGAGTGGCCTTTCATCAAATTGGTGATTTTTTTTATAATTTTTTTTTTCAGTCTTACCCCTTAATTTCGTTCCAATATAATATATATTACCTATATAAAAAAAATAATAATAATATTATATTATATAAAAAGTATGTGTACATAATTTCATGTCGATATAAAATAAGGGCCACCCATATATACCTACATTATAATATTATATATATATTTTTTATATATTTTAAATTTGATTACCTAGGCAAGCACTACGGATGATGAGAGCTGACTGCTAGCACCTTGCATAGTGACCCGGAAGAAGCCAACGTAAATGAAAACAGTTGTCAGGATGTTTCCGACTACAGGTTAAGTATGGTTGTCTGCTCGTGTCGTCTTCGGACGTATCATCGTCGACCGGATTTTTTGCAGCACAGGTCGTAATATTCATTTTGTATTGATACAAATATATTATTATTGTAATATATAGGTAATAATATATATTATGTAAATATATTATGTAAATACGTGATATAACATATTATATACACATGTAAATATGTAATGAATTAAAAATAAGCCTGCACGTGGCTATTGATGAAACTTTATCTTATAATAATATATTAACTAAGGTGTTTTAGATTTTAGTTAAGTGCTTTTAATGAATAATAATCAATGGGATCAAGACTAGTTCTTGTCCTGACCTTTCTTTTACAGTTTACTGAAGCCTATATATTATTATGGCTGTATAGACGGTTTTTAAGTATTTAAAGATATTGAATACAGATTTATATACGGAGTTTATTTTACTCAAGTTACCTCGGCTTGTATGTTTTTTTATTTGATGATTTAATTTATTAATATTGTTACAAACTACCAGTGGTTATTTATTTCTTACCTGCAGTGTACCCCGGGCTTAGTTATGGTAAATATTTCTGAACATAATGTGCTGTATGAAATAGGCGTGGCTGCTGGGGACACACTTAGATACCGACTGACTGTGATGTCTGATTTGTGTGCTATACTTGTATCATTAACCTTTCTTACTTATTGTTCGATTTCAAACTGTTGTAGTTCATTTAAAATTTTAAACAGTACATAGGAATACAATGTATTATTGTTATTGCACAATTAATGATATTAATTACAAAATATATATGGTTATCAAACGTTCTACATAATTTTGATTATTATAATATGGTACATGGTACCTAAAGTTATTTTATTACTTTTAAGGGTGAAATATTTAATGATATTAGGTTAACTTATGACCCATTCAACACCAACTGCACAGCAGAGCGGTATCCACTTGCCCACACCTTTTCTTTTTTTTTAATTTAAGAAAAATGTATATCTACCCATTTGATATCATAAAATATTATGTTAAAAAATTCTTTTATTTGACAATTCATCGATCTCAAATTTTGTTAACAAGGTGTAGAGAAAAAAGTTGAAATGTACTGAAGGGCACGTCGTTAAGGTTACGCCACAGTGGTTATATAATATTATATTATGTTACAAGTTTGCTACTTATCATAGATTTTAATAATTTGAAATATTAACTAACAGTGTAGAATCAAGCAAAATAATATTTTTAAAAAAAGTGATCGAAATGTGGTAATCTTTACAAAATATTGAATTCTTTTTAATAACATTATTTTTCAAATATAATATTCAAATCAATTGTTTTTACAATATCATTTTTATTAATGTCAAATTGTTGTGAAAAATAATTAATAAAACGAACTTTATGTTATTTAAATACAAGTATTTACATTTTGTTAAAAATACTTTTAAATAGTATTCAGAATACCAAAAAATACTTCAAAAAGTATTTTAAGTAGTTTATTCGAATACTTTACAAGACTGTTCACTGTAATGGATATGGTGTTAAATTTGACTTCAATGATTTAAAATCACTGTATACGAAAAACGATTCTGAGCGAAGACGGTCTGTCAGTCTATAATATTATTAAGTAGGTATATAAGTATATTGGATGATATTATTGTGATTAAAATAATTAATTTTACTATTAGGCATTTCCACAACACAGGTTAAATTCATTTTTGCCAAAAAAAATACAACTGAAAATATCATTGTGTGTATAAGTATTATAATATAGGTACTCTAAAAGTCTCATATACTCAGGGAAAATATTTTGAAATAATTATAACAAAAATCTAAATCGTTTTTCTTGGTTTTAATATGTAACTTTCTCCAAATATCAACTTAAAATGTCTGTAAAAAATATTTTTAGATTTTTTTTGGTAACAGTGACCTATTAGTGAATAAACACTTTAAATTTTTAATCCTTAGCTATAATAGTTGAACATTTGGAAATAATTTATGAAATTTGAATTTGAAAAATGTTGACCAAATTTAAACTTTAAATACTTATAAAAAAATAGTACCTATTGACCTTTATTATTTTCAACTGCTTTCATTTCCACTTATGAGGAACCTTGTATTAAATTTTGAAGCTTTTTGACCCAACAAATAAAATTTCAATGATATATAATAAAAAAGTTTCCGACCAAAAATTATATTCGACTTTTATAATGATCGTTTTACTCCGTTACTGTCTTTTTTGTTTAAAAGCCAAACCGACTACTGAGATATACTCGTAGGTATATATTTACGTACCTACTTAAAGTGAAAAGTATTGCGAATATATTTTTATGAAATCTTGAGTTATTCTGCTTAAAAGGAACAGACTTAAAACTGACAAGGGTACCCCATTAAAGGTTATAGTGCTAATCTAATTAATTTTGGAGAGATTCATCAGTCATCAGCTCAGAGTGTAAGACGTTGTGCGTGCTGTTGTACCTACCTATTATAATAAACACCTACAGTAAATTTATACATTTATAATTTATTCTGCAGTCGTCATTAATCATTTATTATTAGCTGTCATAGTTACTCATAAATAGGACTAGGAAGTTAGGAAACATGCATTTCCATGTTTTTTGAGATATTAGATTTTTAAATGAATTACTATACGTAAGCTTGAAATCATATTCACGACACTACGAAAAAAACTATTCAAAGTTTATTGTGCATATTTTTGTATATATTTAGTGTTTGTTTGGTTCTCAGAGCATCTATCTTAATTTTACCATTTTTTTAGAACATATTCGGTGATCAGTGATAAATTTGAAAAGGTAGGCAACCTATTAGTAGATACCTATTTAACTATAATAAAAACTCGTTTAACCGTCACTCGATTTTCCGTCACTCTCTGTTATCCATCACCGGTCACCGTAAAAAAAATTAATTATGCGATCACGATAAACTTGTCGCGGTGCCCAACGCGGTGACAATCAAGTGTATAAAAATAGTTTGTAATATCATTGCAATAAATGCGAAAAACGGACAAATTGAATAGTTTTAAATTAAATTTAACCAGTGACTGACGAGTAGCCCGTGTATGCGAATTAGTGTTATCATATTGTATTATTTTTGTCTGAAAATGACATAAAATATATACGTTTATTTAAAAGTTATGTTGTGTATAGTATTTCTGTTAACCGTCTATTCGATTAACAGTCAATGTCCCGGTCTCTACAGTGACGGTTAATCGAGTTTCTACTGTAATAAATAATATTATTTTTACCCGTTCCTAGTAGCGTTTTGTTCGTTGTACTATACATTTTATTTGTAGGCTTAACTACGCACTACTCGGGAGATATAAAAAGTACAAAAGTCGTTTGATAATGTTATTATACTTATACCAATAGCTTAACACCGTATAATACATTAATACCTGTATCTAACTGTTGAATGTATAGTCGATATCTCGTTTCCGTACGATCTTCGGCTACAGGCGTATAAGTTGTATATATTTGTATGTTCACGGTACGTTTTTTTTTTTCACTGCGGTAATTTCACAACGTTCAAGCGGGGATGTCTCACTCGAACACGCCGATTTTACCGTAACACAAATCACGGGGAGATTACACACTCGTTGTCCACCTGTTTGTCGCTCACACAACAAATTTTACTGTATAGCATTTTACGGGGAGATTTCACATTTTTTGTCCATGAATTCTCACCTTACACAAAATATTTACCGCATTTTAAAATTACAGGGAGATTGCACACTCAAAATCGGTTTTTCCGCTTACTCGAAAATATTTACAGTACACATATCAAAAAATTGTTTTCTACCAAATCGTAATATAAATTGAAGCAATTATTTCAAGTAAAAAAATCACAAATTATTAGATAAAATATTTTTTTATTGTTATAAATTAATTCTTAATTATATTTACACAAGTTTTCTTACTTCTCTAGTAAAAGGCACATATTCTACAATACGAACGGAACCCGATATTGAGTCCTACTTTTCTATCAAACGCTCCAATAATAGTCATCGATACTTCGAAACAGAACGATTCAGCTACAGCCTCAGCAGTGAATGTTCAATTGGAAATTGAAGCTTCAAAATCGTTTATAGGTGTGACTGAATATTGTTTATTAATTCATGATCGTATTGTAAAATATGTGCCTTTTACTAGTTAATATAATAAGCCAAGGTTATCTGCGAAGTTCGTGTTCGTGTTGGCCGCCTGAAAGAGAGGTAATCATTCGTTTCGATAGGAGTTCTCGGTTGAATGGGAGTTGCAAATCTGGTTCACTCGCCAGAAAATGTCGTTGTATACCTATATAATCGCCTAGCTACAGCTACTTGTTGGCAATAAATTAACATATGTGATAAGTGGTTCGCAACAATCATGGCTGCCGCAGCAGTCGGTTACATCTCCGTTTCCGCGGTTTTGCAAACAATTAATTATATTTCAATCAAAATGATCCATGGCAAATCCGATACCGATACCGATAGTAAACCTATGTAATAGCGCGATTACATTTCTGAAAATTGATTTTAATTTGTTATTTTTTCTGCTCAACATTTTCAAATTTTGGTCCCAAATTCCTAAAAATGTAATCGTTTATTATTCAAAATTAAAATTAAAATTTTTTGAAATTTGGCCTGGTCGATCTCGAGCAGATCAAGAATATATTTTAACAGTTTATAGAGGTATCATTATCTTATTAGGTCTACCCTGTCAAAATTTGAACTTTAAATGCTTATAAAAAATAATTGTTCCTATGAAGTATCGTTAATATTTTTAAATAGCTATAATAAAAACTTATTAGGAACTTTATATTACATTTTTAAGCATTTAGACCTAACGTATAACTTTTATTTACATTTTTAGAAAAATAAAATACAATATACCTAGTTAATATACGGTCTAACCAATGTTACCAAACATTTAAAACAAATTTTCATTGATTTATTTTGTTTTTCCCGATTAATTTAACAAGTAGGTACTGAGAATTTCGGTCCCCAAAAAGTACCGACTAGGTCCAATTTGCTTTCAAAAACCTCTATCGAGGTTGAGGATGATCATTTTTTGCATTAGAAAAGTTGAAATTTTGAAGTTGTACAAACATTTTCAAGCACCTCACCAAATATAACTGATATATTAATATATATATATTAATCTGAAATTATTGGAGTAGACAAAATAAAAATTTTCAAGCCCTCCCCCCTCCCCATCCATTTAAAATCTAGCGTGTGCCCCTGGATCCACCAATATCATTGACTGCAAAAAGCGCATACAAATATGGAATAATGAAATTAAATATAAAATTCTATTTTGAGTAAACAATTAAACATGTTAATTACACGATTTCAATTACAATCGAATGACAGTAATGAGTATTTAGTTACGTGCGCGATGAAAGTTATAATGGTAAAATAACCGCACATATTATTATGGTCGTAATTAATATTAAGCAACACCGTAATGGTGGAGTGTCTTAGTAAAATACATGGCTCCGCCTGTTGCTGATCGAGGTAGGGATCCAGGGGCGGACTGGTTTGCACAGTTGTGGACCGGTGTCATATTATGTTCCCCGAGCTGGAAATAATATTATAATGGATGACGATTTTTTTAGGACATGTTCTATATATATAAAACCATGTTAGATAATAATGGAAGAACATGAACCACTTCTCACAACTAAAATTTTAATAATTTATAACTCATAAACTACTCATCTAAAATTTGATATAAAATATTGATATATCGAAGCACTTCAAAAAATATACCGCCTTGAAGAAAATGAAATGAAAACTATAGTATGTAAACAAAAATAAAAATTCAAAAACAACAATGATAAAAATATTAACAAATATAAAAAAAAAAATTTTACCGCTAGAAAAATATAAAATAGATAAAATTTAATAGACAGATACATAAAATTGTTTTTGTTATTACATAAATGTTACACCAGAAAACCATATTTATATAATATATAAATATAAAAATCAATAAATATTATTTAGGCTCAATAGGCTCTTAAAATGTATTTGAGCAATTTAAGTTAAGAGTAATTTAATAATATTGCTACAAAAAAGTAACTTAAATTGAGTTGAATCGTGTGCGAGTTTCTTATTGGATGCAATCTAATTTCATGCCTAATCGTTATTATATTATTTATTATACTGCAATAGGTACAATAATTGTAAATTTTTTCTTCCTACTTTTTCAGATTTATAAATAGTAAACTTACAATTGACTATGTGTACCTTATATACATAATTCAACAATACATATTGTTTGTATATTGCAATGATAATAGAATAATAATATGTAATATTACTTTAACCTAGCACGTTAAAGTTATCCAGACTCAATTTACCTAGCACGTTAAAATATTTCGGACTCAATTTACCTAGCCCCAATATCCACCCAATTATTTGGGACTCAGTTTACCATTCCCGGCGGTATAATTTGCTCAATTTTTTTAAATAAACATTATATCGACAATCTTGAATGTGTGACAAAAATTTCCCAAAAACCCCAAAGATATATATGCACTTCATAATCGTATAATTATAGTATTTTATATGAGCTCCAACTGTATATTTGCCTGTTAACCGATAGAAAGGAATATTTCTCATAGAAAAAAGCAAAAACTAAATCTTATAGTACAAAGTGCCAAATGCCAAAACCTGTGTGACAGGTGTATTTATTTATTTTATTAGCTTCTAACCAAAAGTGATTATAGCCAAACAATGTGACAAATTTATTGGTAATGGTGCCATAATAGCTATCTATCATACTTGACGCAATCTACACGTATGACTGGTGTCGCAAGTATTTAAAAAAAACGTAAAAAAAGTTTATACAAATTATTTAAGTAATAACTTCAGTAAACTTGAGTAAGCAAGTCGTATAAAATAATATTTAAAAAAAACAAAATCGTCGAATGTCGAAATGTATTCTAAAAATGAATCTATTTACTTCAAATAAAGTTTTCGTATAAAATTATTATTAATAGGTACTATTACTATATTAAAACTCACAAAATATTGTTCTCGTGTCATTCAAAAATCATGGAAATGTAAATCCTATTATAGACGCATATAGTCGTACAAAACACTTTCATAATAAATTATATATTTTTTTTTATATCTTTGATTTCGGAGCGAATTATGTGCGATTTGTACACCTATGTAGTACAGCCAAAAATTCAGTGCAGTTTGAGTTCGGTACTTATATAATATTTAAGTACGCGTGAATTGTATTGCTTTTCGTCGTCTACGCGTACAATGTACATAATAATCAGTGCTTGAAAGGAGCGCACTTCAACGCTTTATAAAAACATACAGATTTAAAACGTTTTCGTTGTTTAATCAACCAGAGAATTATATTATTTCAGTGTACGGGTAGGCAGGTGCATCGAATTATACTCCCATTGCTGTTTATTATTCATATTATAAATTATAATATATGTCTGTATGAATTGGATACATAAATTATAAAGCATAATATATTACCTATTATTTTATTAGATTTACATACATTAATTAAAATCTTCCATCTGTTTACATTTTCAAGTTGTTTTTGTCTTACAGCCACGTTTACATATACCTACTATAATATTGTATTACTATACACCTACCCATAATATATTATCTAGCCCGTCATTACATTTGAAATGTAATAAAAATGATGATCCCAAAACAAATAATTTAAAAAGTTAAAGATTGGTCGTTAACCGCGACACTTTGCTAATGATCGACAGCCCCGCTCCCATAGTTGCTGTCGCTTTAAGTAGCCGTTGACAATTTGTTCACTCGGCATCCTCGACCTCTGCTTTGTATGCAATCATATAATTTGTGGGCAGTATGATATTATAATATTTTATAATAAGCGTTTTTTTGTGTTATGTATATATACAACAGCAGTATTATAAGTTTCAACTTTCAAGTGCAACGACATTGACAAAGTAACATAAATTCAGTGGTGAGGCGGAGACTTTGAAAATGTGTCTTCCCTTAAAAAAAAATACCAGCAACAAGTGCTTTACAAGACACAACAATTAATTAAAGTGTATCATTACCGACAGTTTTTAAGGAGTTCAATATAGGCAATTTTCTACGCGTGTGCATGCGTGTAAATGTGTGCGTAGTATGTGATCATTATAGTGTGAGTGACTGTGTGTAAGATGAATAGCTGAGCGCAGAGCACAGAGCGCCCTCTGTATAGTGAAACGCTGGAACTAATTTCGTATTTCCAATAATATAACTATTACTGAGTGACGTAATAATTTTAGGATGAACACTTATGATACAAATACAAGGAGTTTAATATCTAGGCTTGTATGAGAGTTGATTTTCGATATTTTATTTTAAATAGACAATATTGTAACTCTAAAACGTGTGATATTTTACTTTTCGAACTGAGTTTATTAATTAAAATATCAAATATTGACTTTTATACAGGCACAGACTAACTTCTCTTCTACAATATTTGATAGTATGTATTTTTACTCTCAAACATCACTATAAACCATATCAATAGAAATACAAAAATTAATTTCCACATAATTTTTCCACACTATTGATACCTCTCTTAACGAGCCTGTCCGTGTGTCTTTAATAAGAGTCAATATTATACGAGCATAAATAATATTTAATTTCAATGCCGTCGCTCGTGGAATTTGAGGTTTGCCGCTCACTCGTAAATAATGATTATATTATTATAAGCCCATAAGGGCATACCTGCCACGGTGGACACTTAAAAATAAAAACTTGTCATAATTATAAAAAAATATTTCGTTTTCTGTGCTCTTTATTATTGAAGACAGAAAATTTGAAAACCTATAAAATACAAATAGGAATTTCGATGGAAAAAACCTTATTATTATTTTAGTAATTTCGACGACGGTCGTCGATTCAGTGAAACTCCCTGTTGTGCCGACCGACCGTTTCGATCGATGTAATGTTCTCTCGGATTGTGCGGGGTTCTGTAAACTATTGCAAATGTGGAGGGTCCTCCGACATTATACGCCAGTGGTTTTCAACCTTTTTTTTTTAAACACGCAACACACTGTGCTCTTCACAATATTATCACGTCGCATGTATCGGAAATTGTTTTTTTTTAGGTCACAACTCGTGACCAAATTAGATTTTAAAAATTCGTACTTTATTGTATTCATATTCATATTTATTTATTTTCAATTATAAAAAAAATTCGAAATATCGTGGCATTGAACTTTAGAGAAAGACCACTGTTAAACGCCGTCATAACTTATTACATTTAATAATATTATACAAAACAGCGTGATATCTATTATTTTCGACATTTAAACATATCATTTAAAAAATATTTTCAAAATTCAAAATTACTTGACTTTTTATTAACATGAGGATTTAATATTTTTTTATTACTTTATAGTTAATTATAAAGGTTTATCTTGTTCATTGTTATAGTATGGAGTTTAAGTAGCAAAAGCAATTGATAATTTAAACGTTAAGGGTCCCTAGAATATTTACTCACGACCGGCCAAACTATTACAATATATTAACGTTTTTGTCTCGGAAAACTGCTTGGACAACGACCACGCAGCGATGTAAATCGCTAACCTACCTATTATGTATTATTATTAATTATTTCATTATTATACAAGAATGGATAGTTAAAAGTAAAGATAATTTATTCAACGAGAATGAAAACTGTTTTTCTTATTTAAATGGTTTTTATATTTGTTTAGTAGTTACAGATAATTATAATACAATAACTATTATATAAGTAGAAGAAATATTAAAATAATATTATAATTTTTATATTACCTAACATATTTTTTGAAAAAAACAAATCTTAAAATAAAATTCACATACTAAAATGAACAAAATATTAAAATGTGCGATAGCTTTTATGATTTTTTTAATTCTTGACTTATTTTTAATGTAATCACGTATTCACGTATAAAAAGTAAAGACAAATAACATCTTAACGATATATGTATATGGAATTTTAGTCGGCGTTCGTTGAGTCGGTGTCCATTTTTTTGGAGTTAACATAAAAAATAAATAAGTCCAGAACATTAAAAAATGGAAAATCATAAAATTAAATGTGTTCAGTGCGCCTGATTATGCATTCCTATTAGGCATATATATTTTAACAGAAGCAAAACGGAAAACGATATAGTAACGATATTCAAACATAGATTAATTTTGACCCGGGCGAGGTCAAATAATACAGCTAGTATTGCTTAGGTACCTATACATGATAATTTATATCATAAATATTTAATTATCATACTCGTTTGTACGGTTCAGAGCCGGTGAGAAGGATGAAGCCCCCCCCCCACACCACCGTGTTACTTTGAAAGGAAACGCATTTTAATGCAGAATTAACGGCACCCATTCAAATATTATTATCATTTTAACTATTACGAAACAACAAGAAAAATGGGAATTCTGGTAGTAGGCATAACTATTATAATATATTGAAATTCAAAATATTGAATAATTTTGAACATTAAACGACATCATGAAAATTCTAAAAACTATCCATATACGAAACTGGGAAGTGACCTCAACACCGTATTATCTACAAAGTGGTTTTAAATAATAGTTCACTAAGTACCGTCGTGGTTTTTATATTATTATTCACTTTTTCCTTCGAGTTAGCATATTAACATATCAATATATTATCATACAGCTTATAATAAGCCTGTCAGAAATACGAACTTGAAAGTTTAATTTTCAACAAAAATCGAAGACAATAATATAATATCTGTGTGATTGTGAATTCCACCACGAACATGTACATTTTTTGTATGTAAATACCACTGGTACCTGCCCAGTGCCCACTAAACTTTTACCTGTTAAATAAACGTAATCCACGCCGATATTATTTTTTGGCTAATTTTTTTTTTAAAATAATTAATTAAAGTTAAGACTTTATTTTATTACAATAGAAACTCGATTAACCGTCACTGTCGGGACCGGGACATCGACGGTTAACAGAAATACAATACATAACATAACTTTTATATAAACGTATATATTTTACGTCATTTAGAGACAAAAATAATAAAATATAATAACACTAATCCGCTCACATGAGCTAATCGTCAGTCACTGGTTAAATTTAATTTAAAACTATTCAATTTGTCCGTTATCACCGCGTTTTTTGCATTTATTGCAATGATAGTACAAACTACTTTTATACACTTGATTGTCACCGCGTTAGGCACCGCGACAAGTTTATCGTGATCGCATAATTAATTTTTTTTTACGGTGACCGGTAACGTGAGTGACGGTAAATCGAGTGACGGTTAAACGACTAACGAGTAATGATTAACGACGCACATTTCATGTCGCCAAATAAAGACTAAAATTAATTACACAAAAAGTTTAATGTCATAGTTAGCTATATGACTCATTGACTTATCATATTTTGTATAGCTTAAATGATTGAATTTTTAATTATTGCTGTGTAGATTATGATTGTTATTATACTGTAATTATGTTACACATTATCAAGTATAATATTTGTCAAGTTAACATTCTGTGCTGATAAAACAAATATAAATACGTAATACTAATTTTTCCAAACCTACATCTTAATCATTTAGTTGTAAAATTCAGTTTAAATTTTAATTATAATCTAATATCGGAGAAATTTACATTATTTTAGTACCAGTGGAGTTAATATTTATTTTTGAAGTTCAGAAATGTTGTGGTAATATTTACATCAATTAAGTATCTGTGAATTTAATGCATTAATTTTTCAAGAGCAAAAAATATACCGGTGAAATTTAGGTGTTATAACAATTCCATTTCAAAATATACATTTCCATTTCAGCCTCAAATTTCAGTTTTTGGATTATGGTAACCTCTTGCTATAAAATATATTTGGAATAACTGATTATTGTCAATGATTTTTTAAATAGCTTTAAATTCCACTAAAATCTTCAAGTAAAAATAGTATCGATTATTAATTAAAAATATGAAAAAGAGCACATTCAAATCATACTTATTTCTAATTCAAATAATTATAGATTTATAGTGTATTTTAAAATATATTATCAACTATTACAAACAATTATAGATAATATAGGTAGATATTATAAATATATAGAATAAATAATTTATATTTATTTTATTCACGAAAAAACGTCCGTAAGTTGTACAAGAGGAAGCTTGATAAAATAATAAAAACAGTTTGAATTAATGACATCATTTTATCTAAATTTTCACGTATACTATACGTATTTAACCTCTGATTCCTATTAATATGTGGAGAAAAGGCACGGATTATTAAAATATTATTTACGTAATCTGTAATATAATATAAATACTTATACAATTTTATCAAAATCTAAAAACTGAAATTTTTTGTGGTAGATAATTGAAACATAATATACCTATAACTATATTGAAGATTTTGAAGGAAAACTGCTACATACAATTTTCACGTAATAATTTTTTTTTGTCAAATCAACCACCTGTTCAGGCTGAATATCGGTGGGTTTTAAATTTATTGTGCGCCCTAAATAAGTGGCATGAGGTTCGCGCAAACAACGTAAAAAATCGAAGAAATTAATTTTATTTAAATGTCAATTGGCAATATATTTTCATTTTGTAATAATGTAGGATAGATTTTTTATTAGATATAATTATTAGGGTCTGGATGTTGATGCCTTAATAAAAACATATATAAATTCTCTAAAAAGGATGTATCCACGACATAAAAAACACAAAAAATACCTAAATATTAATGACTTAGATATTTAAAAGAACACTCTTACAACTACTGTTAAAGTTTATTCAATAACTCATTGATATTAAAATTAAAAGTTACACTTACCTACTTACGCAAAGTTGACGTAAAGTTGTGATGTTTTTCGATTTGTAGAAAATATAAGAATATACATTATAATTAATTCGTAATAATTTTTCTCTCAATTATTACAAAATAAAATGCCCGTAAACTTAAAAAAATACTTTAAAAACCACATTAACGGCCTAAGAACAAAAAAAAAAATCAACATTAAAATTAGTTATATTGATCCCCATGTTATTGAAATACATTCTGAGCTGAGAAACATCGTCTACTCATGATCCAAAAAAAGAGATGCCAAAGTCTGAAGTCATCAACATCCGGCCCCTATGTATAATAATATACTCCATTACTTGTATTTACATAAAGTTAAAAATTAGAAAAAATAAATGATGGAATTAAATTGTTTTGTTGTTTAGGTATTATGTGCAATACATATTGACGGATAAGCGACGTTCTGTTTGAAATTCTTTCAGAAACTGATTTTCTGGTACCGAACTTTTCTTTTTTTCTTTTTTTAACTCAAATACTGAATACTGAAGTACTCAATATATTATAATATTATTGTTGTGCACAAATCGTACCTCTGCTCCCGTCACGTAATATTATCTCTTTGATATATATTTAGGTATAATCATATTTAAGTTTCAATAATTGTTAGTTATTTTTATTCCTCCCGAAGATTAAGTCTTATTTTAAATTATACGGTTTTTTTTTGTGCCTATTAAGCTTCAATACCACCGCACACGCCACTTGCCCTAATATTGTTCTATCGAAATCAGAAATATAATAATATTATATAAAGCAGAGGTTCTTAATCGGAGTGAAACCATAAAAATTGTTTATTTTTACTGTATAAGTGTTCAAAGTATAAACATATTATGACATTATTATGACATGTTTTGACGTGATGATAAAAAGCACAGATGTTAAAAACAATTATGAAGA